>OU343223.1:306640761-307042928 GCA_910596185.1 Chrysanthemum makinoi | reverse complement strand
CATGGGTTATGGGCTTTGGGTTGTACCCAACTACATTCAATGTATTTGCCCAATGGGTTGTGATACTTAAGTTCTACCCATTTATATTACCCGATATACTACATACTAGTTATGTGTATATTTTATCCAAATATGTAAACACTAGTTGTTGTACATATGTATTACTAAATCATAAAATCACTTATACTTGTTTAAGTGTTTTATGTGAAGATATGAGAATATGTTAGAAACTATTAGTTCAAACCATTTACGTATTTTATTTGTTTCGTTAATATGATTTTTCGTTTGTTATCGACAAAACATTAGAAGATCGTAAAATATAAATAAACGTTTTTACGCTTATTTGTATTAACAATCTCCCCCTTTTGTTGATGACAAAATATAAAATTATTTTAAGGAAAAGCTAAAATTCGTAAAATTTTGAATTTGTAGTTTTACTTTCTTCTCCCACTTTGTGAAACAAAAGTGTTTTGAAGAGAAAGCAACACATCGCTTTTTTTAAAAAACATGAAAAGAAGTAAAAGTAAAAAAAAATAGAGAGCAAAACGTTGAGGAAGGATCTCGTCTTTACTCCCCCGACGAAGTCCATCCCCACTATGTAAGCGTCAAGAGAATTGATACTAATCTAGTTTGTTT
Source organism: Chrysanthemum makinoi (assembly GCA_910596185.1). NCBI lineage: Eukaryota > Viridiplantae > Streptophyta > Magnoliopsida > Asterales > Asteraceae > Chrysanthemum > Chrysanthemum makinoi. The sequence goes on along the minus strand of OU343223.1, from coordinate 307,042,292 downwards.
GCAAATAAGTTTGCAAAAATTTCGTTTAAGAGGCGAATGTATCCCCTTGATGATTGCAATTTTGCAAGGGTATGTCATGAAATGTAAACCTAGTATTGCAAGTAATTTGCAATGTGCTTTGTGACATAGCTCCCCTAGCTTTAGGATGTCAAAGTCTTCATGTGTAAATTGAATAACTACAAAACAAAGGTTAGAAAGCAAGTATAATTCACAATTTCCTGCAAATGTGACTCAAGTTAGTAAAAAGAAGCTTTTACTTCTCCGGATCCCACGTTTCCCTCCTATGAGAGGGTTAGTTTAGGAAATTTAGGGAAAATAAAACGGGAACTTTGAAACTATGCTTATCCTTGAATATTTGCTTTGTCCAATTGTAATTGTGTAATAAACCATGAGAAAATGTCGGTTAGGGTAATTTTGGCACCAAATTTTTAATTTTTCATGACATATAGGAGTGGGCCATTAGTCTTAACAAAAGCGTCTCATGGATAGGAAGTTGCATGACTAGCACAAAACCCTTTACCACCTAAATTCCACCCAAAATGTGAGGATAGCCCTTAGATTATTAGGAATTAAAGCATTCATCTTTAATGCTTAGAGTGTGAACCTGTAGTATATTAGATTCTAGAACTTGTTTTGTGATGCATCCCGAGATCGCTAGTAAGACTACACTTGTGTAGTTAGGAATAACTAAATGATAAGAGGCATTAGGATAACCCTTGTTTGATACCCGTAATATAATTACTTCTTCCACATAGGTTGAGTAATTCCCCACACCCCTTTGCTTGTACTCACTTTTAGTACACGATACCCTAGTTAACCCCTCCGAGCCTATCCTTTTAGCGGTTCTCGTGATGTTTTGATTTTTCGAATATCAATGAAAAACATTGTTTACACCCCACCCCAAATGTACACCCAAATCGCCTAGCCATGTATGCACTCACTTTTAGTGCATTATTGTTATCACCCTAAACCCTTAGTTCAATTATCTAGTAGCTTACATGAGTTGCTAAGTGAGTCATATCGTACAATGCAGTTTTTGGGGACGATTGGGACTCATGGGAAAAAGTTAAAGTTTATGAAATGACTAGAAGGGAACATTAAATTCCCTTATTTGCGTAATAACATACCCCAAGTGTTTTGATCTTTTCAATTCGGGTCAAATTAGTGTTAGAGTAATAAAACTCAAGTGTAGGAATGTGCCTATAAATCCTATCATTTGATGTTAGTAGAGGATGGTAGAGTAAAAGTGTATGTGAAAAAAAAATGAAAAAAAAAAAAAATAGAAAAAGAGAAAAAGAAAAAATAGAGTGTAAAAAAAAAAACGGGCTACCATCCTACATCTATATTTAAATTTATGTTTGTTTGTTTCAATTAATCTAGAGTTTAGAGTGTCGAGTCTTGGCTTAGCATATGCATTCTTAGATGCTTGTAACATAAAGATTTTTGACTTGCCACCACTAAATAGCATATCCCACGAAACCCTTTGTTTCCCTACCGTAAGGCTAACATTACAACCCTTTAAAGACCTCTTTGATAGTCTTTCCTAGGTGCTTACGCCAAAGCGATGGAGGTTTGATCTAGTCTCAAGCCTATGGTAATCTATGTACTAGGACCGGTTAATGAGTGTTTATCTTCCATTTCCAACTTGTTATATTTCATATACACCCGAGAGATGTGAGTATCCAAACACCCCATGTGAGGTGCTAGTATGTATTTTCCATGCTTGTTAATGACTTTCTTGAGGCTTATGTTGTGGACTGTTTTAAACCAATGCTTCATGACCCCTAACTTATAAATTAATTGGCTAAAAGCACATTTGCTTGAGGACAAGCAAATACCAAATGTAGGGATATTTGATAAGGTTTTAAAATGTACCTTTTTGAGGGGTCATTTAAGCCCTTATTTGATCACTTTTGTATCCGTTATTACTTAATATCGTTCCTTTTCACTTTTTAGGTCTCTTGAAGGCAAATTGCTGTAATGGCTCATATTTGGACGAAAAGCGGATATCTGAAAGAAAATGGCCAAAGTCAAGAAGTCGAGACACTTTCGTTGAAAACAAAGTGAGCGGCGTCCTTTAAGCTCACGACGCCGTCCGGAGCATTTTGTGAGGACCGAAGTCAAATTTCTTATTTTCAAGTGACTTGTCAAGCTTTAAAGAGTAGGCGTCGTAACTCAGGGCGGCCTAGATTTGATCGGGAGCGGCGTCATAAAATCTGAGGGCGGCGTCACAAGCACAAGGTGGCGCGTCGCCAAGACTAACGTGGCCAAGACGAAACCCTAATAACGGCGACCCGACGGCGTCACAAATCATAAGGTGACGCCGTCGCATGTGTAATCTTATATATAGAATCCGAATTTTATAGTATTTATGTGTAGTCTTTTGGAGTAAAAACCTAAAGAACCAAAGGCTGTCTTGTATGCGGTATTTTAGGGTTCCAAACCCTATCTTACATCAAGATAAGTGTTTTACTTCATTAATTCAATTATGTCTTTGATTATTTGTGTGTATGCTTGCATGTTCTCCATGTCAGCTAATTTACTTGTGTGTTTGCTTAGGGAATATGAAACTTAATTATTGAATATTGATTGGTTGTCTCTTATCTTAATTGTTAATGATCTAGTTTTGCGATAGGTCATTAGTTTGTGTAGTTAATGCTTGATTAATCTTTGTGAACCTTAGACTATGACACCTAGAGTAGTTGTAGGCTAAACCATACAAAGAGTGCCTTAGAGTTAGAGTGTATAAATCCTAGAGATTTTGTAGACGAGACCTTTTGGTAAGTTCAAAGAGTTAGGGATAAGCGCATACCCTACGACCTTAGACACACAACGCGATTAAGAATAAAGACGTGACAATTCAACCATCAATAGGAGATAATTAAGGAGTAATAAAACCTAAGTGAACACATTTTTAAACTATCACACGAGCACACAATAATTAGACATAGACTACATACACCTAGATTAGATAATTAGTTAAATAGAGTAATCGGTTGTGACAACTCGTAATTTCAGGTCATTTTACAAACTTTAAAAGTTTCACTATTTCATCATTTATCGTAAACTACGTTTACGAGTATCAAATTCGCGTAACCTTAATGGTTTAGCTGCAAATTCATGAACATATCATCAAGGACAATTTATATAGACTAGGTTTAGTCTACATGTCATCACATAATTATCATCATATTAGTTTATGCACGGTTTTGCATTTTTAAATTAAACGTTTATTTTCCTATTAAATAAACGCTATCGCGTAATCATTTATTTTGAATATTTGAACCAACAATTCCAAAAATTATCCCGATATATTTTTATACTCATATTAAGATTATAAAAAAAATTATTATTAGTTTTCTGTTTTAAATTTATTTCAGTATATAAATTGTTATATTTATATAATTACGACGGTTTCTTAAATCTACCTCGATAATTATTATTTCACTCAAATTTTGCAAGAAATGTATTTTTATAATTTTTATGACTTCAATATATTTTATTTTGATCCGTTAAAATTTATTTCTAGCCAACGCTACACTAAATACCTAATTATATGTACCAAATATACGTAGTATTTAACTTATAATACATTTAGCCAATCAAAATGCATCACCTTTTTCCTCTCATTTTGATCTTCCGACTTTTCTACCCTAGTCACCATCTTTTTATAATATCTTGACTTTAATATGCATACTCATCAATTTTATACTAGATATTCATTATCAAAAACACATACACACAAATATCAAAGGTAAAAGATCAAGGCTTTCTCTTCCTCTCCTCTTCACATAACCGGCCAACCAAGGGACCAAGAAGAAATCATCCAAAAATTTTCTAGACAAGATTTTTACACTCTAGAATCACTCTTGATTAAGGTTTTGCAATTAAAACCTTGGGTGATTAGGAAAAATCCTTTGTTCTCATAAACCTCATCAAGTTAACTAGTCAAGTTTAGAGATTCACGTTACATTTCGGTGTATCCACTTTTGTCATCATAATCATTGCAACAGGTGAGTTCCATAGCCCCATTTTTAATTGTTTTAATGCTTTTATTAAACTCTTTGGGGGAGATACATGCTCAACAATTTTTATGACATTCATGACTATTTGCAAACTATATGTTTATCTGAACTGGATGTTTAGTCATATTCTATATCATAAATCATTGAGCTAAATGTCTTGGGATTATCATTGAGCTAAATGTCTTGGGATTATCATTGAGCTAAATGTCTTGGTATTATCATTGAGCTAAATGTCTTGGGATTATCATTGAGCTAAAGGTCTTGGTATAATCATTGAACTAAAGGTCTTGGTATAATCGTTGAACTAAAGGTCTTGGTATAATCATTGAACTAAAGGTCTTGGTATAATCGTTGAACTAAAGGTCTTGGTTTAATCATTGAACTAAAGGTCTTGGTATAATCATTGAACTAAAGGTCTTGGTACAAACATGAACTAATGGCCTTGGAACGATTTAAACTATACGAATTATGTGTTATGTCAAGTAACTATTGATACATTAAGCTATGCTATTATGTGATTTCATTTGACATCATGCGTTTGAACATAAACTATACATATTTTGGCAATGGGTTGTAAAAACACAGGTTGCAAGTTTTATGAAGTGGAACTTGAACGGAGTGGATTTGCAATGCCTTTCTTTATGAACATTCTTTAAAGGCTTTACATTTCAAAGCAAACTCTATGAACTCACTCAACCTTTGTGTTGACACTTTTAGCATGTTTTATCTCGGTATCTAAGGCATTCACTTCATGGCATGCATGTGGACTTATCATAGAGTCGTGGTGACGACAGCGTCCTCACTGGGTTTTATGATTTAAAACGTTTGGCTTGTAACAAACTTATTTCCGCACAAATTGATTTTCATTTGGGACCTATACTTTGTAAACTTTGATTATTTTATTAAATCAAACGATGTATTTTCCAAACGACACTTTAGGTCGTTCATATATCTGTATCGTGATGCTATGACAGTCAACCCCAAGAATTCCATTCATTTGCAAAACAGTAAATTGGGGGTGTGACAGATTGGTATCGAGCTTATTATAGAACTAGGTTGCATCATTGACCCTAGACTATAACTTCATCATCATAGCATCTCATCATTTCATCATAAGTGCATGTTCACTTCACATGCGGATTCATATACATTTTATTCGAGTTATTTACTTTTATTTCAAATCGATTGTCACATAGATGCCTTTAAATACCCATCCCATTATCATTTCCTCCTACTCCAATGTTGAGAATGCTTTGTCATTCCTTATCACAATTTTAATATCAGCTGATTCATCACCGATAGCGTCGAATGCCGAGCTAAAACCTTTAAGTAGGGCTAAGTCTCTTTCCTCCTTTGTTTCACCACTAACATGTCGAGTTACACGCTATTCACATTAAATTACTAAACCATCATACATTTGAAGCACTTATGACACCTCATAACCCATCTTTTGGGGCCGTCGATTATTTTGAAAAATAACCTCAAACTTATCACCTCATATCACATCTCTTTAGAGCATTTATTCTTAACATAGGACTTTGCGCCTCACCTTTCTCTCATGTTGAAGAGTTATGGCACCAAGGCGCACCCGAAATGACACCCGCTGCTATCCAAAGGTATATAGAGGATAGTATAGCCGAGGCACTAAGGAAAAGAGCGAGCAAGCATTGGCTAGCTGTTGCCGAGGGCTGCGGTACAGCGGCTAGTTTGCTAGACTTCTGTCACGCTAGGAGAGCTGCAGGAGGATCTGAGTTCAGAAATTGTACATACAAGGACTTTAAGAACTGTGATCCTACAAAGTTCAAAGGCATGAGGAAGGAGCCTTGTTATGGTTCGATGGTTTGGGAAGATGGAGTCTGTGTTTCTTCTATGCAAATGCCCGGATGACTACAAGGTGAAGTTTGCCCACGGGTACACTCTTAGATAGCCTTAATGTCATGGTGGAATTCATATGCTGACCTATTGGTATCGAAAATGCTTACAAGCTAACGTGGATCAATTCAAGAGGTTGTTGACAAAGAAGTATTGTCCACGCACGGAGGTGAAGAAATTAGAAACGGAATTTTATGAGTTAGTAACTATTGGTTATGACATCGAGACCTACATCGGAGTTTTCAAGTTGGTACCTTACATGTCCATCAATGGTTTCGGACAATGAGAAACCCATACTGGAAAATTTCATGGAGGACTTCCACAATGTATTCAAGGAGATGTAACTTCTTCCGATCCACAAACAATTGAAGAAACTATCATGATAACTCAAAAACTCATGGCTCAAGTCGTGAGAAAGGGAAAACATTATCAACAATAACGTAACAACAACCGCAACAACCAAACTAGCAACAACAAAGGGAAATGGGAAAATGACCCGGGAGGTTATGATACGACAACCAAAGCCGTAACACTAATCATCATCAACAACAGAATAGTGGGCAAGAAACCGCAATGGTTTATGTTGTTGCATCAATAGAGAAGCAGAGGTTATGTTGGAAACTACCCACTATGTAATCGATGTAGGTATCATGTCTTTGCCCCGTTAAGTGCTACAAGTGTCAAAAACTAGGACACCATGCCAGGAATTGTAGAGACAAGGCCATAGTTACATGTTCGTGCGGCGGAGCAAGGGACTTCTCGGAATCAATGTCCTCAAAACCAAGGTCAACAAGTTGAAGGTGCTCGTGGGAATGCATACATATTATAAGGAGGAGAAGCTCGTCATGGTCTCAACAATGCGGAAGACTGAAGAAGTTCGGAAATAAAGTCTTAATTTTCCTTATGTTATATGTCGTACTAAGTTTTATGTCTTCCATCGTATTCGGATCTTATGACTTAAGATGTACTACTTTTGATAAACCACTCGTTGTAAAATATTCTCATTAAGTGTACTTTCTTTTCCTTCGATTCGTTATCACACAAGGTTTGAACCTCCTTGAACATCAAGAGTTATAACAACTAAACCGGACGTCACATTATCGTTCCTTAATTATACATAGCCTAGCTAACTATGTCTAATTCTGGAGGGATATCGTTCATTAATATACATAGTCTAGCTAACTATGTCTAATTCCGGAGGGATCATGTTATGTTGGGAGCAGTTATTTATAAGTCTTAGTGCAAGCAGGGTTTTACATATTCATAAAAGTCAAAGTGTTACTCATGGGAGATTCATCCAATATTTTCTTTACTATGATGTTTTATACACCCTTAATCATCGATAACCATAATGACATCTCTTCATGCTTCTCTCCCTCGTTATTCATCACAAACTCAAAAATTCGATGACTAACCGAAGGAATTAGGGACTGAATTCCTTTTTGGTGGGCGAATGTGACAACTCATAATTTCGGTCATTTTACAAACTTTAAAAAGTTTCACTATTTCATCATTTATCGTAAACTACGTTATAGTATCAAAACCAGCGTAACCTTAATGGTTTAGCTGCGAATTCATGAACATATCATCAAGGATAATTCATATAGACTAGGTTTAGTCTACATGTCATCACATCATTATCATCATATTAGTTTATGCACGGTTTTGCATTTTTCAATTAAACGTTTATTTTTCTATTAAATAAACGCTATCGCGTAATCATTTATTTTGAATATTTGAACCAACAATTCCAAAAATTATCCCGATATATTTTTATACTCATATTAAGATTATAAAAATAATATTATTAGTTTACCCGGTGTTTAAATTTATTTCAGATATAATATTGTTATATTTATATAATTACTGACTGTTTTCTTAAATACTACGATAATTATTATTTCACTCAAATTTTGCAAGAAATGTATTTTTATAATTTTTATGACTTCAATATATTTTATTTTGATCCGTTAAAATTTATTTCTAGCCAACGCTACACTAAATACCTAATTATATGTACCAAATGTACATAGTATTTAACTTATAATACATTTAGCCCATCAAAATGCATCACCTTTTTTTCTCATTTTGATCTTGCCGACTTTTCTACCCTAGTCACCATCTTTTTATAATATCTTGACTTTAATATGCATACACATCAATTTTATACTAGATATTCATTATCAAAAACACATACACACAAATATCAAAGGTAAAAGATCAAGGCTTTCTCTTCCTCTCCTCTTCACATAACCGGCCAACCAAGGGACCAAGAAGAAATCATCCAAAAATTTTCTAGACAAGATTTTTACACTCTAGAATCACTCTTGATTAAGGTTTTGCAATAAAAACCTTGGGTGATTAGGAAAAATCCTTTGTTCTCATAAACCTCATCAAGTTAACTAGTCAAGTTTAGAGATTCACGTTACATTTCGGTGTATCCACTTTTGTCATCATAATCATTGCAACATGTGAGTTCCATAGCCCCATTTTCAATTGTTTTAATGCTTTTATTAAACTCTTTGGGGGAGATACATGCTCAACAATTTTTATGACATTCATGACTATTTGCAAACTATATGTTTATCCGGCCGAATGTTTTGTCATATTCTATATCATAAATCATTGAGCTAAATGTCTTGGGATTATCATTGAGCTAAATGTCTTGGGATTATCATTGAGCTAAATGTCTTGGTATTATCATTGAGTAAATCTTGGGATTATCATTGAGCTAAAGGTCTTGGTATAATCATTGAACTAAAGGTCTTGGTATAATCGTTGAACTAAAGGTCTTGGTATAATCGTTGAACTAAAGGTCTTGGTATAATCGTTGAACTAAAGGTCTTGGTATAATCATTGAACTAAAGGTCTAGGTATAATCATTGAACTAAAGGTCTTGGTACAAACATGAACTAATGGCCTTGGAACGATTTAAACTATACGAATTATGTGTTATGTCAAGTAACTATTGATACATTAAGTTATGCGTTATTATGTGATTTCATTTGACATCATGCGTTTGAACATAAACTATACATATTTTGGCAATGGGTTGTAAACACATGGGTTTTTGTATGGTGGAACTTGGCGGAGTGGATTTGCAATGCCTTTCTGCATGAATTTCTTTAAGGCTTTACATTTTCAACGCAAACTCTATGAACTCACTCAACCTTTGTGTTGACACTTTTAGCATGTTTTATCTCATGTATCTAAGGCATTCACTTCATGGCATGCATGTGGACATATCATAGAGTCGTGGTGACGACGCGTCTCACTTGGGTTTTATGAACATTTAAAACATCGTTTGGCTTGTAACAAACTTATTTCCGCACAAATTGATTTTCATTTGGGACCTATACTTTGTAAACTCTGATTATTTTATTAAATCAAACGATGTATTTTTTCCAAACGACACTTTAGGTCGTTCAATATATCTAGAATGTGATGCTATGACCCGCCAACCCCGGAATTCCATTCATAAGCAAAGCAGTAAATTGGGGTGTGACATCGGTTGAAATACCAACCCCCAAATCCAAACCCCGAGATTCGTACCTTTCCATTTCCTAAAAAACATAAAAAGATAAAAAATAATCGTCCTCAACCCCAACCTTAGCGTAGTAACTTCTCACTAGCATTCCTATTCCCCTAGAGAAACGATATCAATACCCGTGGCTTACCCTAATACTACACTACAACGATTAGGTTCACTGCCTAGGGTGTTATAAAACTTGCTCGAAGAAAAGGAAGTTCCTTTGACCCCGAACGACGCGTGTAGCGTTATCAAAACATATAAATCAAAATAAGTGACAAACACATTATGATAATAATAACCTAGTTCAATACTAAGGATGATACAAATGATTGGGTATATAACCCCAATGTAGATTAACAACACAAAGTAAATGTCTCCGTATGTGAACTTCATCATAGGGAACACAAGTGCGAAGAGTGTTAGGGCGATGAGCACGAGTGCGATGTAAACCATGTTGATGACGAATCTTCTTGGTTTCGGTTGAGATGGAATGAGGAGGAAGATGAAATTTTTGAATGAGAGGAAATTTTTTGAAATGGAATATTTGAAAAGGTTTGGTAGAGTGGTCGACCGTGGGGTTATTTATAGGAAGGAGGAATTTTGAAATTGTTTTGTTTTATTATTGGATTTAAAAGAAACAAAACAAAGTTTTATATACCACGACTTTGGACGAGAAATAAAACATATGTGAAAAAGGCTTCCTAATGAAGCTTCATGTAAAACATGTATAAGCACAAAAGATAATCATATAAATACCTAAATAGGTATACTTAATTATCAAGCAAAGTAAAAAGAAAATCATACCTCTAGCGTACTTAGGAATGTCTTTACAAATGACACAGCAAATGTCACTTAGACGATTCCCGCTCCTTTGCGTTTAAGATACCTTCTTAAGGAAGGTATTCTTGTTACCAAGTGACTCCTAAAGCTTGGTGGGTATGAGCTTTGACTAATCAACATGACAAAGAAGATTAGTGCAATTAAATGAAAAAGTAAATAAGAAAAATGTTGTTATCAAATCAACATCCAAACATATAGTTTTGAAAAACATGGTGTTTGTTTTTATGAAAAACCTTCTTTTGTAGTTTTCAATTAACTATGGATTGTATCAAGTTTTTAAAGTACAATATACTTCAAGAAACTTGTTAACGAAGCTCTGATGCCAATTGTGGAAAACTAGAAGGGGGGTTGAATAGTTTTGCCAATTAAAACTTCCTTTTAAACTCTTTAGATCGACTTATGTCAATCTATTTGGATGTGTGTGTTGGATGTTGATAAACAAGCATATAAAGGTAAGTAATGAAAAGATAAGAGTAAGAAGCACAAAACCACAACACGAGTATTTATAGTGGTTCGGCTACAAGGACACCTTCCTTTCCCTACTCTACTCCTCGAGTCACCTACTGAGAGTTCGTAATCACTACACCAATCTCCTTATGGCGGAGAAGCCTTCACAACGTCGCCTACCCTTTTTCCGGTGCTAGGCTAACCACCAGGTTCTTTCACTCCAAGGTGAACCACACCTACACAATGTCGCCTACCCTTTATAAGGTACTAGGCTAAGTACCTAGTTCTTTCACTCAAGGTGAACTACACCTTCACAACGTCGCCTACCCTTTATTAGGTACTAGGCTAAGCACCTAGTTCCATTGCAATGGAGGAACTACTACCACACTACACCAACGACTAATCCCAAAGGAGATCTACTCCTTTACAACATCATCAAGGATATCAATATCATTGGATCTAATACTAGTCTATCTTGTACATCGAAACACACCATATCGAATGTACATCTAAGGCACCTTTCACTAATGCCTTTGACTAGATCTACAAGACACCTTTCACTAATGTCTTGTATCTTCACTTCTAAGCACCTTTCACTAATGCTTCTTTGTCTTGACTTCTAAGCACCTTTCACTAATGCTTCTTTGTCTTGACTTCTAAGCACCTACCACAAGTGCTTATCCTATAGACGATAGATACCCTTCACTAATAACTTCGTCTTGACACTTGAGACATCTTTCACTAATGTCTTCAACACTACACTTCTTTAAAGAAAGAAATGAATCATCAACAAGATGTGATGATGAGCAAGCATGGCAACTCATGGACTTGAGCTTGCTCGACTTCAAAGGTGGTGGTCTTGCCTTTAAGAGGAACCTAAAAGATCACACAAAAACAAAACTACAAACATAGATCTCTTGGATGTGAGGTTAGTGAGTTTTTAACTTCGGGGAGATGTGTGTTAGAAAGGGGTGAAGAATAATGAAGAAATGGCTCACTATTTATAGAGGAAAAATCCTCTTGTTCCCGGATCCACGATCCCTACCACAAGGATCCGCTAGCACAAAGCTAGGGATCCGTGGAACGCTCCTCTTTGCCCATGGGTATTTTTGTTATGGGTCATGGGTCATGGGTTGAACCATGGATCTTTGGCTAGATACAATGTATCTTTGAGTGCAATGCACTTAGTCACTTGGGTATGGGTTGATCCATGGGTTATGGATATTATCCATGTATTATATAAGTATGATGTCATGCAATGGGTTATGGGTCAAGATCCATGGGTTATGGGCTTTGGGTTGTACCGAACTACATTCAGTGTATTTGCCCAATGGGTTGTGATACTTAAGTTTCTACCCATTTTTATTACCCAATATACTACATACTAGTTACGTGTATATTTTATCCAAATATGTAAACACTAGTTGTTGTACATATGTATTACTAAATCATAAAATCACTTATACTTGTTTTAGTGTTTTATGTGAAGATGTGAATATGTTAGAAACTATTAGTTCAAACCATTTACGTATTTTATTTGTTTCGTTAATATGATTTTACGTTTGTTATCGACAAAACATTAGAAGATCGTAAAATATAAATAAACGTTTTTACGGCTTATTTGTATTAACAATATTAAGTATTTTAAGAATATCGGGATCGTGGGGAATTTCGTTCGGATCACAACGGTATATTTTTGAACGCTCAACCTGCGTTGATCATGCATATGCCGGATGATATGCAAATATATGATAAGTAGAAAATTTCATGATGATGTAAATCATGCTTTATTTTTTATTAAAGTGTTAAGTACAATGATATTTTTCGGGAGCTTACAGGGCAGGGGCAGGGGTGGCGGCAGGGATGGCGTCAGGAAGTTGGTGCGTTCTGTAAACAAAAATGTCGTCCTCAAGAAAGCCGTGGCTGATTTCGGCCCCGATTGACCTTGACATCGTGATAAGAGGTCCCTCACACATGTCGAACAATCTTGGCGTGGTTGTAACTACGTTGTGATAAGGGAGTTCTTGATGTGTTATGATTCCGCACACCATCGAGGAGGATGTGTATGGAGCACCTGGGGGTCAATTATTTATTTTCCTTTATATTGTTTTGTTATGTGTGTATACATCTACTAAAATGGAAAATTAAAAAGTGAAAAAGATGAAAAAGTAAAATGGTCAAATAGAGATATGTAAAAGCATATTTAATACTCTCTATCATGTGTATTCACTCAAAAACACATACAAAATATCTCATCTTTACACATCATATCTTGCATCACCATATATTACCAAAAAACCCTCCACCATATACTACATATATATCTATATCGTCGTAATATGCTAGGCTGCGCCGCCAAGCTATATATATATATATATATATATATGTATATATATATATATATATATATATATATATATATATATATATATATATATATATATATATATATATATATATATATATATATATATATATATATATATATATATATGTGTGTGTGTATATATATATATATGTATATATATATCTATATCTATATATATATATATATATATATATATATATATATATATATATATTTATATATATATATATCTAGTTTTTGGCGCCAATGAAATTTGACTAATTATTTGTTTTCATAACACCGTGAAGAATTACACAAACATTAAGCACATGTCTTTGATGATTAACATACTAATTGTAAAAGAAGGTTTAGATTAACCTGACTCCACTTTGGATAGGTCAAGAATGTCATTTATAAGCTGAAGGACTAAATCACCAGAAGACAACATGACACTCAAGAGTTGCTTCTGATCTTTATCGAGTTTTGTAGTTGAGAAAATCTCAGCCATGCTGACAACCTCGGATAATGGGGATCTTATCTCATGTGACATAGTTGCTAACATTTGCTTTGCTCTCATTGTTTCCTCTGTGATATGAATTGTTTTGTTAAGTTCAGACCCTTTAGCCTTCTGCACTGCTATTTCTTCCCTAAGTTTCGCCATATTTTCTCGTATTTTCACTTGATTATGAACTTCAAAATGTTACTTCTTTGAAATGTTTATTAATTACCTTAGTATATAAAGAAGTGAAAATGTGGTCTCACCTGATCAGTGATTTCCATACCCTCAATTGTCTTTCTGAGGGAACTCCATAGAACCATTAGCAACATATCACGAGCTTAAAATATTAGCAAGAGAGTGTTTTAAGTCAAGTGAAGAACCAGAATAGATAGTCTTACAACATCATAGTACTTATCCAATAATTTGGTCTGCACTCTGAAGTATCATTAAGCAACTTAACTATGAAGTCCACCACATAACTTTCTCAACCTATTAACAGAAGGGGAAGGATAGAACGATCTCATAATGATGTCATACTAATAAACCAATGATGCTAAAACTGAAAATAACCACAAGAACTAACAAAAACCAGAAGAGTGATGGACAAGGCTGTATGATACCACACAAACCTACAAAGAGAAGATAATAATGTAATGCAAGCTTACACAAGTGGAAACATGAGATCAGATAATGAACAAAATAAAGGCAAAGAAGAAACGATGGTGCTACTGGTCCACCAGCCAAAAGACGGTCCAATCATATATTCAGGAACCTCTAAGCTTGCGGCGACAACATATATTGCACATCAAATCCACACAAAGTTAAAAGAGGAAATAAATAAACCCCAGCAGTAACTAAAACACCTAACATTTTGGGAAAACCAAAGGGCCATGACAAGAGTTCAGCTAACGTACACGAAATTCCTAAAGACAAAGAGTCTTCTTAATTCAAGAGAAAAAAGGGAAAACGAACTAAAAACAAAAAAAACAACTACATGACATGTCATCAATTGTTTGTATACAGGACCTATTCTTGTAGTGGAGTCGGAGAAAAAACCAGTAGCTAGTTAACATGAAAACAGCATTGGCAACCAATAAACCTACACAAAAGGTACGACCCCTTCATTATTTAGGAACTCATAAAAGGAGACTACATAAAAAGTAAGAACTCAACATGAAGCTTGTAGGACAAATAGAACCTATTCAATATATTGGTCTGAACTATCATGCAGGAACTCAAATGAGTCTTTAACCAAATGAACACTCTGGATGCAGAAGAGTAAAGATAGAATGATCAAAGCATATTTTCAATGCAACCCTATCTTAGAAGCACTTAGAGACGCTACAAACGCAAGAAAAACATACAAAAGTACCTTGATCTCAACTCCGAAAAATCATGAAGAGGTGATGGGATATTAGTTCCAGATGTATGAGTGAGTTGTACTGAGTTGTTCTCCTGAGACGGAAAACGTCGCTCATAAGAGAACTTTACCCTAATAACAGAACCACCATTGATGTGCCTACTTTTATTGGTAATACCAAAATCACTTGCTACCTTTACTGGCCATGGATCGCTGCTTTTTCCTGATAAACTCAAATCTGACCGCCTCAGATAATGTAATTTTGGAAAGGGTCTATATGGGTTATTCTCCTAACGGTACTTTTTGGTACGACAAACACCCATTAACAGAAGGTATGCATAGATTGTGTAGTTTACTAATGAACTAAACCAAATAAACACCACTTTGAGTACTATTAGGTATTAGCAATGTACATTTTTATTATACCAATTTATCAATTAATCTGAATATAGATAAAAGTGCAGATTACCAACAATAAAATAAGCATATTTTCAAGCCTAGACACATAATCTAATCAACCCCCTGCATACATGGTGTCGTCAATGTTCTCTATAACTAATTCTCCTTAAGCAAATTAACTGTATTTGCTTCGACCCCATTACTTCTTTAACCATTTCGGCCGATAAAAGTAATGTATTCTACATTTACATAACATAAACCTTTTTATTCCAAACATTCATACACAACTTATGAGAACCTATGCCTTACTATCATGAAGTTGAGCAAGCGTAACTCGCTTCGCCATGAATAATCTAGAAGAAATCAGTGTGTAGCTTTTAATAAGATCCAAAAGGCATAGAAACCAATGTTCTAATTGGAAGATGTAGTACTGCATATTTTGTATACCCATGTAGCTCCTGACCCGTCTTAATGATTCGAAGCTATAAATTGAATCCAAATTTGTTTATTATAAAAAAAAATACTTCATAAAGTGATTCAAGCATTGTGTAAACTTAAATTCCAAATACACTATATGTTGTTGTCAAGTCTCTACTTATCTTTACCATCCACATCATATTCTAACCCATTTACCCAGTTTTACCCATTTCATGATTAGCTTGCTTTCTACATTTGCCTACTGTCAATAAATCAATTGTTGGCAGGCTCATAGTAATAGGATAATAGCTATTTAAAATTTCATGCTACTCAATTAACCCCGGCTTGTTAACACCATCACTGAACATTGTTTGGATAAGCACTACCAAGTCATAGTCAAAGATGCACATGATCAAGTATTATATGCCTTAGCTTAAAATTTCAGTAAAGGGTCGAGATCGCTGCAACCATGAATATACATAAAGCCATTCAAGTCAATAACAGTTAGAATTATAAAAAATCTCGGAGATACTGCTAAAGGAAATAGATAAGAAAGAGTCATAAAAAGTATCTGAGATGTACGACTAAAGGAAAAAGATAAGAAAGACGTTGTACCAGCAATGTTTAAGTAGTTGTAGTTGTGGTTAATAAACCACTTACTCATACATGTCAGTGTTGGATGATCATGGCTGACGTGACACATTATCCCATCAGCAGTTGCGTTGCATCAAAAAACACTTGTTATTTGCTTACATTCAATTGGGCCCCCATGTCATAGTATTCTGTTAGAAAAGCATGAATAAGAAGAATGTGACATAATAGAAGTATGGTGCAAGACTCGTGGAATATAATCTTTAACTGAATGTAATGTTTAATAGAAGTTTGCATTTAACAGCCCATTATGAGCTTAAACAATATTGTTCATATACAGTTTATAAAGGATCCCCGCAATGTGATCTCAATTGACTTTCTTTTTTAGCAAATAGTGAAAGAGTCATGACACTTTTACTTCTATAGCTGCATTTAGATTTAAAAGCATATTCGAAAAAATAACCATACATTGAACATAATTTATATCCATATTAGGCTAAAATTTTTAATTACTCGCATGATAGTAAATTAATACAAATTTCCCAACCCAAGTACCATGGGCCTTTTCTCCATATTACTGTTGGTATCCACCCTCACGCATGATCCTGCATCCACCCGAATCATATACGTTACCACCCCTTTCATCACTACTTGCAGCCTCTGCTTCTAATCTATCTAAATCCTTTTTCTTCCCCTATCTACGTTTGCATCACTACGGATCCCGATACTCACCCCTCTCATGTCTGACCCGATAGTTCACATTCCGGTAATTGACATATGCTCTTCAGATCCAGCCTTCCTAGTGACTGGTGGGCCTGGTATGAGCATAAGTATCCCACCTCCTCACAACCCATTGGTCCAAGATACCGAGTCAGAGAAGAGTGTTAGTATAGGGACATACTACAGGAATGAAAAACTCACGTGTTAACTTACCCTAGCACTACCGAATGACTGCATCTGTTATCGTCATCCTAAAAAGCTGTGAACTTTGCTGATCTTTTGTTAAAGCGTGTAGCAATATATAAATAAAAATTAATCAAATGCAGTTGAAGTTCTATATTTTACAGGCTGCAGTTTTTTGATTTCCTCTTTTTCATTTCTTTTGTAATTATAAATAATTTTAATACAGATACATACTCGCCTTGTGAAATCCCTGCATCCACACCCAAATCATATACGTTACCACCCCTTTCATCATTGCTTGCAACCTCTGCTTCTAATCTATCTGAAATCCCTTTTCTTCCCATAGCTATGTCGACATCACAACGGATCCCGATACTCACCCTTCTCATGTCTGACCCGATAGTTCACATTCCGGTAATCGACAAATTTGTTGATCATTAAAGCAAACAACTCACCACATGACGGACGACTGCTTTGAAAATATGGACCCATATAAGGTACGTATCAAAATGTAAAATTGTTTCTTTGATATTTACTAATTTAGTATTATATACTCTTTATTTTAACTTGTGTGTAGTATGCAGTCTATAAATAAGCATCAAGCTAGAGTCACAGCTAGAGTAACCCACTGTAACAGTAACTTTCTAAATCAAAAAAGAAAACATACTGAATGTGGTTGGGGGCTAAAGAACTTGGTATAACCTTGACTTGGGGGTTGAGAAATTTAACGTAGTCTATGATCTCATCAAGCATTGAAGCCTTGCTCTATGTCACTCCACCTGCAACTAAAAATAATTCAGATAAACATGTCAACCCACATCTTAAAGAATTATGTAAAACACATAAAGTTCATAACCATCACACATTATCCAACAAAAAAGTAACATTTTTGAACAAAATCTATCGACTGTTGTTCATACCGATAGAAATGTAAATTAATAGCTACAATTAAAGATGCCAATTTTGTAGCCAAGTGCATAAGCTGATTCGCTGAACCATCCGAGATAAGTCTAAGAGAATCACTACGCTTAATCTAGGGAGACAAACGGTGGTATATTTTTTCTCAAACGGTTTAATATTGGTAACTGGAAAACATCATGCCCTCTTTCATTCGTACACATGTGGGCGTATTCGGAACCACACAGAATCTGAAAAACCACCTCGCAAGCATCCACATGTACAACCTCTAGAATTAGTTTTCCATAAAGCTCGTTGTAATTAAAAATTCCAACATTCTTGTTCAATTCATTACATATCAGGTTAATTGATTTTATAGCTTCTCTGTAGTCTTATTTTTTCTTCTCAATGTGATTGATGTCAACTGTATCAGGCTAACCACCTCGCAAGCATCCATACGTGCAGCTGTGACAAACGTACAATAAGTATTTTATGAGAAAAACAATAAATAATATACAAACTTTTGATTAAATGTTTAAGAAGCAAGTGGGAATACCATATGGATGACCACATTGAAAGAATCAGTAGCAAAATTATGCACAACAGAAAGCCTGGTCGTTAGCTCTTCGTTAAGGGTGACACAAAGCTTCCAAATTCCGAAACCGAACCTCGTGGCTCAATTTCCCATAAAGAAACTCCGGGTTGCTTTGGTACTTCTATATGCACCCCGTAACACGAGGGTAAGGTAGACATTTAAAATCACGTCAAAGTAGTATTTTAGTCACTTGGTAAATAGACTAAACACTAACAAAAAAGGACGGCCGAATAAGCAAAACTCCGTCGTCTCAAATGGCTAATAGTATTATGTATAATTACGAATCCCAATTAATAAAAGTATATGCATAATCTATTATTCCTGAGAAGTTTTCTTGTCAATTCTGGGATCGCATGAACGTCATGGATCCTTACCAACTGACTGTCACAAACCGTGGTCGACTTACTTTTGAATTCGCTATTGGTATTCTTTGTTTTTGCCATGCGTACCGCTAGAACCTTTTTGTGAACCTTCATTAATACCTACATAGATGCAAATTTATAAAATCAGTATGTTGATGTGTGTCTGAGTTTTTTGGAATCGCATGAACGCGACGAATTCTTACCAACTGAGTGATACAAAATATGATCGATTACTTTTTGAATTTGTGGTTGCGATTCACTGTTGGTGGCATGCGTACCGCTAAACCTTTTTTTGATTGAACAGTGACATGTGTAGGGCTTGGTTATAATAATACATGCACATCAACTTGATAGATTAGCATAAACAAAGCAAATCAAGAGCTCAACATATATCACTACCAACCAAAGAGCGAGGAGAAAACAAACCAAATCAACTTTTAGCTCAGTAGCAGGGGAGCGTGACACAAAAAACCAAATAAAAAGTCGACAAAAAAAAATGGTTAGAACCGAATTTTATATTAGGGTTATGAATTAAGAAAAAAATATATATGTATAAAAAGTTTTAAAAAAGATAATTACTTAATATAATTTTTGTAGATAAATTGTATTTAGTATAGGATTCCAATATAATTATAGCCATTTATATATTATAATATGCAACATAATTATCAAAATAACTTGTTGCCTAAGTGGTAAATACACAAGTTATTTATCAAAACAGCCAATGTTCAATCCTTGCAAGACACCTTTTTTATAAACAATTTTCAAAAATGTTTAATAAAAATCCGAAAATTACAAAAAAATTAATAAAAATCCGAAATTTAACAATCAATGCTTAGGTAGATTAAAATATTGCTTACTTGGACAACAAATGCTTATGTGGCATGAAATTTGATTATTTGGCATTGAGGTGACATTAATGCTAAATGCCTCACTCGTTATATATATATATATATATATATATATATATATATATATATATATATATATATATATATATATATATATATAGGTAAAGTTAAAATAAAAAGACAAATATCCGTAAAAATAATTTTTAAAAAAAGTTTTAAAAAATTCCAAAAAAATCCCACAAAATAGGGTATGTTGGTGCATAAAACTTTTGTGAAAAAAGTTTTTCTAATTTTGAGTTTTTATATGTTTTTTTAATGCACAAAACTTAATTTTGATCAATAAAAATTTTGATGCACAAAATTTTCAACTTGTTTTATTTTGATACATAATGTTATTTTTGATGAAAAAAGTCAAAGAAGTTGGGTGCAAAAGCAATTTTAATGCACAAAAAGCGATTTAATGCACAAACGTATTTTTTCATAAATTTTTTTCGGGAAAAGTATTCACTTTTAGAAAAACTTCCTTCACAACTTTTTCATGCACCAACATACCCGATCTTGTGAGATTTTTTGGAATTTTAAGAACATTTAAAAAATTTCTTTTTATTCTTTTACTGGATATTTGTCTTTTATTTGATCTTTACCCATATATATATATATATATATATATATATATATATATATATATATATATATATATATATATATATATATATATATATATATATATATATATATATTAATTTTCTATTTTTTTCAGCGGATGTGATAGCAAAAAGTTAAAGACATGATTACAAAATACATTAGAGTTTAATAGATCATGCCTACATGTAGTAATTAGTAAGTTTCTCGTTTATTTAAGTCATTTAACCTGTTTCGACCCATTTTAGCTCAAACAAGTACATGTTATGCAAAAATGGGTGAAATGGGTGTAATGTAAACGGCATAGTTACTTATTAGCACACGTTTGAGCTAATAAGTAACTTTGTCGTTTATATTACACCCGTTTCACACAATTTAGTTGATACATGTACTAATAAGTAATTTTTTTTTTGTTTATTTAAGTCATTTAACCCGTTTTGACCCATTTTAGCCTAAACATGTACAAGTTATGCTAAAATGGTCAAAATGAGTGAAGCGAGTGTAATATAGTTACTTATTAGCACATGTTTGGGATAATAAATAACTTTGTCATTTAGTACACCCGTTTCACCCATTTTAGCCGATACATGTACTAATAAGTAACTTTCTTGTTTAATTAAGTCATTTAACATGTTTATTGATTTGTTGATGTATATAATGTACTAACCCAACTAATATATTAATTTAATCTTTTATCTTCAACTTTTGTAGGAAGAGATGTGTCGCCTACGGGGTCTGGGAGCTAACAACCCTACCGGTGTAGCCTACAATCGCAGCGAAGAGATACTTGCTATGGTTATCAAAGGCAAGCGGAGGGAAAAGTAAGCGGTAGAGGTAGGGTGTTGGTAGCAAGACAATTTTACCCATTGCGCCTCCAAGTTCGTACGCTCGGCCCGAGATTGACGAGATAATGGCCGATAAAGACAAGAAGATTGAGGAGGTTGTGAAAGAGACGAAGGTCGTTCAGCGCCAGCTCACTCGGTTGATGTCGGTGTTACAGAGTAATCCTCGGTGGGCCGAGCTTATGAGTTTTTCCTTGATTCCCAGCGTCGAGATGTAGGGTGCGATGGCGCCTGGCGGGAGTGTCGGAGGTGGGAGTGATGATCTCGAGGGTGGTAGCTCGGATGGCGGCGATGAGTAGATCGAGGTATATGGGTTATTTTGTGTCGATATATATTATATTTTAGACTATGCTCAAACAAGTACATGTTATGCAAAAATGGGTGTAATGTAAACGGCATAGTTACTTATTAGCACACGTTTGAGCTAATAAGTAAGTTTGTCGTTTATATTACACCGTTCACCTAATTTAGCTGATACATGTACTAACAAGTAATTTTTTTTGTTTATTTAAGTCATTTAACCCGTTTTGACCCATTTTAACCCAAACATGTACAAGTTATGCTAAAATGGTCAAAATGAGTGAAGCGAGTGTAATATAGTTACTTATTAGCACATGTTTGGGATAATAAATAACTTTGTCATTTAGTACACCCGTTTCACCCATTTTAGCCGATACATGTACTAATAAGTAACTTTCTTGTTTAATTAACTCATTTAACATGTTTATTGATTTGTTGATGTATATAATGTACTAACCCAACTAATATATTAATTTAATCTTTTATCTTCAACTTTTGTAGGAAGAGATGTGTCGCCTACGGGGTCTGGGAGCTAACAACCCTACTCTGTAGCCTACACCGACGAAGAGATACTTGCTATGGTTATCAAAGGCAAGCAGCGGGGAAAAGTCGCCGGTAGAGGTAGGGTGTTGAGCGGCAAGACAATTTTACCCATTGCGCCTCCAAGTTCGTACGCTCGGCCCGAGATTGACGAGATAATGGCCGATAAAGACAAGAAGATTGAGGAGGTTGTGAAAGAGACGAAGGTCGTTCAGCGCCAGCTCACTCGGTTGATGTCGGTGTTACAGAGTAATCCTCGGTGGGCCGAGCTTATGAGCAATTCGCCAGCGATCGATGTAGGGTCGGCAGCGGTGGCGGGGAGTGTCGGAGGTGGGAGTGATGATCTCGAGGGTGGTAGCTCGGATGGCGGCGATGAGTAGATCGAGGTATATGGGTTATTTTGTGTCGATATATATTATATTTTAGACTATGCTTTATATCGAGTCATCCATATGTTGTTATTGTACACTTTTAACATTTTGGCGACTTGAACATTTCGGATATAGCAACTTTTGTGTATATGGCAGCTAGATCCGTAGATTATAACACCCGTTTTGTATAATTTGTAACGTTTAATGTATTTGAGGGTGTTTAGCGATTATATATAAGTGTTTTAGCCGTTATAACTTGTTTTGGGATATCGGCATATTGGTATTGGTGGTTTAGAGGTTTTGGTTGTAACAATAGGTGTGTAGATTTTTTCCCCAAAAAAATTGGAAAATTGCTGTTGTGCAGCCTTTTATGCAGCAGCAGCTCATATAGCCGACGACATGTCGTCGGCATCATATAAACCAATTAATATTAATTGGTATTGTACCGACGACATGTCGTCAGTAACATTGCCATTTCAGGTGGACTTTCGTTGACTTTATATTAAATAAGTAATATTTGTTCAAGTCGTCGGTAACATAATTAATCATGTTTGACGTTCGTTGACTTTTTGCTAATTAAGAAGTTGATTGGCATTATGGTGCCGATGACATGTCGTCGACACCATATATTCCCAACCACAAAATGTTTGACCAGAAAGTGTTGTGGGACCCACAAGTCGTCGGCATGGTTGCCATTTTGTCGTCAGGATAGCAACTCCCGACGAGACAACTACGACTAACCGGTGCTTACGCCATGTCGTCGGTATCATATCTTGCTGACGAAAAGGCGTCGGCATGGTTAAAAAAATGTCGTCAGGAGAAGTGGCAATTGTACTAGTGAAGGCAGGTCCTTTTTGAATGGTATCTTTTGTTATATAACTTGAATACTAACCTGGCAATTGTACTATTATACATTTTGGTGTCATTAACTCTAAAATAAAATAAAAATACGGGTTTAATTATTATTATTGTTATCCTAATATCATATATTGCTAGCTGGTAACAAGTTAACAACAATTTATGTCAATATCACATTTATGACTCATACTCATCACATGCTAGCTAGCATTTACCTTCTTACGGAAATGAGAAAAAAAAGATACCAGACGGTTGTCTCAACTATAATGTTTAAGGTGATAAATCTTTTCATCAATAATTGACGCGATTTTAACCCATGTGCATTCACTTTATGCTTTTATTCTACAATGATTTGAAGTTTAGAGTCGTGGATTGTTTCGAATATATGTTCTCACTTATTATAGTTAGCATAATCTAGATGCTTAAGAGGATTTCTGCTTGGATATGGAGTATGCTGTTGTTCGCTATTGGTGGTTATGGTTTGTGGGTTATTATTCATAAATCTCTAGCGAACGTTATTGGTAGTTAGGGTTAAACCCTATTGTTGGTACAAATCCTTTGTGGACACAAGTTTTGGTTCGGTATGATTTTAATTTGTGCATGAACAAACTTGGTGTTGGGATTTGTGGATTTGCGAAGTACAAGTCCTTGAAGACACTAGTATGGTTCTGAATAATGTTTATTGTGCTTGTTCATACGTGGGTTTTTGGGACTTCGTGGAGTGTCATTGAGCCATTGGGGAGGGTCCTTACCTCCTCTTGGTCTCTTCGAAGCATGTTAGTGTTAGACCGTATGTTTACATTGAAAACCCTATGTGTATTATGTATTATTCAATCACAATTTATAGAGAATACATGAAACATGAAGGAAACCCTAACGGACCCTAAGCCCACACACGGGCTTGGGCCTAGCCTAATTTATTCGCTAATACTCTGTTGGAAAATTTAGTGCACTTGTGGGATTAGTTCACACCTTGAAATGGGTTAGGAGGTACGGAGTGTACACCCATAAGGTCCATGAACACCCTGACTCTAATAGTGGTTTGTAGTGGTAGTGCTAGTAGAGAATACTGCCGGTGAAAATACCTAGAGGAAAAATCGCTTGTGGAAAGTCTTGATAGCAAGATGTTTCCACCGATGGCGTGTTTCCAGAAGTGGTGTATCCTGCTAGCGCTATGAAAGTGCTTGATAAGCAAGCATGCTTGCCGATAGAACGTATTTCCACTTTCAAGCGCAAGTGAAATACCGCTAGTGGAAAGTACCGCTTATGGAAAGTAATCTTGCTAAATGGCGGTTGTATACATTATGACCACGTTTAATTGGTCATGTAACCACTTAGCGGCTATAATGGGGATAATTATAGGGCTATTAATGGGCGATTAATACTCATAATTCCATTGGAATAGCTCAAGAGTAACCTCCTATAAATAGGAGATATGATAATGCATGAAGAGACACGTAAAACGAAAACACTTATTAGCAAAAGGGTTATAGAATTGTGCCTAATTCTCTAAGTGCATTTGGTCTTATCCCAAGTAGATATTCGTGATACCCAGGGCATTAGGGTGAATAGTTTACTTTGGAAAGTGATCACACGATTCCAAGTGATATCCGGTAACCACCAAGTGGTATTGTTACTCATCATTGATTGTCTTAACCTACATTGCGGGCTCATACACCCCAACAATCAAAGTAAACTATTTTGTGATAATCAATGGCAAGCTGGCTGCTGATGAAACACATGGCTTCAAACTTTGCCAAGCTTGATAAGTTTGAAGGGGTGGATTTTAGAAGGTGGCAGAAGAAGATGCACTTCTTCTTGTCAAGCATGAGTGTGGTCTATGTCTTGACTACTCCAATTCGATGATGGTGATGATGTTCTTGTGGAGCGGTCGGGGAGGAGGAGCAAGTGGGAGAATGATGACTACATATGCAGAGGTCTTATTCTGAATGCTTTTGTGACTACATATGATCAGACTGATTCTACCCTTTGGCATGCTAGACTTGGTCATGTTCACTATAAAAGAATGCAAGATATGTCTAGGGATGGTTTAATCCCTGCTTTTGACATGGACACTGAAAAGTGTAAAACTTGCATGTTGACCAAGATAACCAAGAAACCCTTTGAGGGTGTTAGTCGTGAGACTAAGCTCTTGGAGCTGATACCACGATGACAATGTGATTTGCATGCCACTCCTTCTTTGGGGAATAAGAAGTACTTTGTGACATTTATTGATGATGCTTCTAGGTTTTGTTATGTTTATTTGTTACATACAAAGGATGAAGCATTAGATAAATTCAAAGTGTTTAAAACTGAAGTTGAATTACAACTTGGGTCTTTGATCAAAAGATTAAGGACTGATAGGGGAGGTGAGTACATGGATACTCTGTACTTTCAGTCTGTTTGAATTATCCATGAAACTCTTGCTCCTATACTCCTCGGCAAAATGGTATTTCTGAAAGGAAAACAGGGTCTTTGAAGGAGATGGTTAATTCCATGTTGTCCTATTCAGGTGAGTCAAGGGTTACGGGGTGAAGCTATGTTAACGACTTGCTATTTATTAAATAGGGTTCCCAACAAAGGAACAAGGTTACCCCTTATGAACTCACGGACTAAAGGAAACCCAACTGAACTATCTCGGGGTCTAGGGTTGTAGGGTCTGTTGTAAGACTCCCCGATCCAAAGCAAAAGACTTTGGGTGAAAGAGGCATTGATTACATCTTTGTTGGATATGTTGAGCATTCCAAGGCTTTTAGGTTCTATGTTATTGAACCTAATGAACATGTTTCAATTAACACAATAATTGAATCAAGGGATGCAGATTTTGATGAGAATAGATTCTCATCTATCCCTAGACCAAGTCAGAGGGTTCCTAATGGAACTCATGACAGGGTGTATCGAGGTCCTCGATGATGAACCATCGGTGGTCCACGATGAGGTTGTGGTTCAACACGAACCTGCTTTCAGGGAAGAGCAAAAGGGGGACTCCAAAGTCATTTGGACCTGAGTTTTAACTATACTTAGTTGAAGGTACCAGGGATGAGGTCTCATACCAATACTCCTATTGCTTCATTGTTGAGGATGATCCCAAGACATTTGAAGAAGCAATGAAGTCGAGGGATATTGCTTTCGGAAAGAAGCAATAAATGATGAGATGGATTCCATCATGGGCAACAACACTTGGGTGTTGGTTGATCTACCACCAGGATGCAAAACTCTAGGTTGCAAATGGATTTTCAAAAGAAAAATGAAGGTAGATGGAACTATTGAAAAGTTCAAGGCTAGACTAGTTATTCAGGGCTTTAAACAAAAGTCGTGGATAGACTATTTTGATACTTATGCCGCTGTGGCTCGTGTCGATTACCATAAGAGGCTGCGATTGCTATGGCCTCTATTCACAATCGGTTATTCATCGGATGGATGTGAAGACAGCTTTCTTGAATGGTGAATTGGATGAGGAGGTTTATATGAACCAACCCTAGGGCTTCATCATGCACGGCAATGAAAACAAGGTATGTAAACTGATTAAGTCTCTTTATGGACTTAAGCAGGCACCTAAGCAATGGCATCAAAAATTTGATGAAGTGGTTTTGTCTAATGGTTATGTTCTTAACCAAGCCGACAAATGTGTATATAGCAAATTTGATGAATCCGGTAAAGGAGTCATCATTTGTCTATATGTTGATGACATGTTGATCTTTGTAAGCGACCAAAATCGAGGTTGACGACAAAGGAATTTTTGTCATCAAGGTTCTCCATGAAAGACATGGGGAGGCTGATGTTATCCTTGGTATAAGGATTAAACATGAAAGTAATAGAATTTCTATCTCTCGGTCTCATTATATTGAGAAGGTGTTGAGGAAATTCAATTACTTTGATTGTACTCCAATGAGTACACCTATGGATACTTGTGAGAAGCTGATGCCTAATCATGGCAAGGCTGTATCTCAACTTGAGTTTTCTAGGGTAATTGGTGCGATGTATGCCATGACTTGTACAAGACCCGATATTGGTTTTGCGGTGGGAAAATTGGCGAGGTATACTAGTAATCCTAGTGCTCATCACTATGAGCAGTTCAAAGTGCTGAAGTATTTGAAGAGAACTATGGATTATAGTCTCTCATATCTTGGTTACCCATCGGTGTTGGAAGGTTACAGCGATGCAAGTTGGATCGATAACGAAGACAATTCGTCTACCGGTGGTGGGTATTCCTACTTGGTGGAGGTGCAATTTCTTGGGCATCCAAGAAGCAAACTTGCATCACCAGTTCAACAATGGAATCTAAATTTGTGGCTTTAGCATTTGTTGGTAAGAAGTGAATGGTTGAAAAACTTGCTTCTTGAGATTCCATTGTGGCCTAAACCTATAGCACCTATTTCTATCCGGTGTGATAGTGCAGCTACATTGGCTAAGGCTTATAGCCGGATGTACAATGGTAAGTCTAGACACTTAGGTGTCGGACATAGCATGATTCGTGAGCTTATCATGAATGGGGTGGTATCTATAGAGTTTGTGAGACTCAACAGAACTTAGTGATCACTTGTGAAGGGTCCGGCTAGAGACTTGGTTATAAAGTCTGCTAAAGGGATGGGTTTAAGTCCAACTTAGTCAGTGAATGCTAGGACACCCAACTCCCTCCTAAGGAAGCTTGGGAGCCGAGTTCAATGTGGAAAGTGAACATTCAAGGTGAACTGGAGCACATGTTTTATTTACATCAAGGTTGTGCTTTCGGAACCTGCTGAAAGGAGGATGAAGTCTTTACTTCTTAATGGTTAATTTTCTTTGAAAAGTGCTTGGCAGGAGCATGACTAAAGAGGAACCACCTATGTAAATGTTGAAGTTTTGCGGGGAAGCTTTGGACTTTAGCTTTTACAACATTTATGAATTTGGATATGGACACATGGCTTGTAGTGTCGAGGTGTTAAGTGTTTGAAAACTTGTGTGTATTTTATCTTGAGGTATTCAAATGGGTTGAAGGGTTCAATTCTTAGAACACCCTGATTCTCGAATATTTGAACGTGTAATTACTAAGATGGAAATTCAATCCTCGGGACATTTTCATTTATGCACATGTTTTGCTTGATGTTTAATTTTCATGCAAAGGAAGTGAACTAAATTTGGGGAGGATTGTTGGAAAATTTAGTGCACTTGTGGGATTAGTTCACACCTTGAAATGGGTTAGGAGGTACGGAGTGTACACCCATAAGGTCCATGAACACCATGACTCTAATAGTGGTTTGTATTGGTAGTGCTAGTAGAAAAGTATTTGGCGGTGAAAGTCTTGCTAGAGAGAAATCTTGCTTGTGGAAATCTTGATAAGCGGTGTTTCCAGCGATGGCGATGTAAGAGTTTCAGCGATATGCGTGTTTCCGCTGAAGTGGTGTATCCATCGCTAAGCTATGAAAATCTTGATAAGCGGTTGCTTCCAGCGATAGGTTATTTCCACTGCAAGTGAAAGCTGCTAGTGGAAATGCTTGCTTATGGAAAAGTCTTGCTAAATGGCGATTACAACCGCATTATGACCACGTTTAATTGGTCATGTAACCACTAACGGCTATAATGGGGATAATTATGAGGCTATTAATGGGCGATTAATACTCATAATTCCATTGGAATAGCTCAAGAGTAACCTCCTATAAATAGGAGATCTGATAATGCATGAAGAGACACGAAACGAAAACACTTATTAGCAAAGGGTTATAGAATTGTGCCTAATTCTCTAGCGCATTTGGTCTTATCCCAAGTAGATATTCGTGATACCCAGGCATTAGGGTCGAATAGTTTACTTTGGAAAGTGATCACACGATTCCAAGTGATATCCGGTAACCACCTAGTGGTATTGCTACTGCCTTTGATTGTCTTAACCCATTACGGGCTCATACACCCCAACATACTCCCGCCCGACGGCGAATTCCTAGCTCGAGGACCGAAAGAGATTACTAGTATTATTGATAAAACTAACTTTGTTGATGAAGACGTCTTCAAACAAGCGGAAGTGGAGCCAAATCTTCAAAATCTTCATGATCCATAACTAGCAATATTGAAAAACTTGATTTGCTTTTTACGTTTTTGGAAAAGATAACTAGATAAAGAAAAACAAATGCTAGGCAATGGAGGGAGAGCGGCAATGGCAGTGGATGAGAAGGGAGGAGAGGAGCGGTGAATGGAGGAGAGGGAGCAATGTGAAGTGGATGAGAGAGGGCAGCAAGTGTATGAGAAAGGAGGAGAGGAGCAATTGAGGAGTAGAGATGGGAATGGAGCAAAGGCCGATTAGATCAGGGAAGAGGGGAGCAGTGAAGGGAGGAGGGAGAAGCAGCGGAGATTTTCAGAAGTGGTTTTTTTTTTGGAGGATCGGTAATGTTTTGTGTGAAGGCATGTTAGATGATTTTTGTGACAAATGTTTTGTGATCTCCGTGGACTACACGTAAGAAAAAGTTGAATTGTTTAATGGTATGTGTTGGTGACTTGTGGCTTGGCCTATCAAAGGAATGAATTGTTTAATGAGAATCCAGTGACTACACCAGCGGAAGTTTTGTTGAACGATGATTGGAAGAAAATAGGGTTTGGCGGCTAGGGTTTGACGGGTGAAGATCAGACCCGCTCTGAAACCATGTTAGACCGTATGTTTACATTGAAAACCCTATGTGTATTATGTATTATTCAATCACAATTTATTAGATTATAGACGGCCCAAGCCCGTTTGTGGGTTTAGGATCCGTTAGGGTTTCTATTATGTCTCTTTCATTCTCTATATATTGTGATGGAATAATAAATTATACCTACGGGTTTCAATGTAAATATAAGGTCTTACATGGTTTCAGAGGGTATCGATCCTTCTAAAACCCTAACCTCGTTTCCCACCCTAAACTGTCGACAGTTTCTTCCCTCCCAAAACAACACCCTACTGTTGCATCTTGTTGACCACCATAACCATCACTGCTACAGCCCCTTTCACCCTACTGTCATGATCTTCTTCTCTCTACCAAATCTCACTTCTCCTTTAATGAGAAGTTTTTCTCCTCCTCTAAACAAACCCTAAATGTTCCGCTGCTCTCTTTACCCTCTCTACTGCTTCATCTTCTGGTTCTCAGCCCCCCTTCACGTCTATTCCCAACCCTCTCAATTATCTCAAAACCCTCTCAATCATGACTATCAACGACCCTCCATCATACACCCCACATCCATAATACTACAAATCTCATATCCTACCCACGTCTATAATATCATGGTGGTGATTGGGTGATTTGGGTTTTATTTTTATGTGATGTTGAATCTAAAAAAAAAAAAAAAAGTAAGTTATTTAATTGTTTTTTTTTTAATGTCGAATCAATTCCCGAGACGAATTTTGTTGGTGTCGAATCCAGGGTATCAATTCCCGAGACGACTTTCGTTGGTGTCGAATCTAGGGTATCAATTCCCGAGACGACTTTTGTTGGTGTCGAATCTAGGGTTCTTATTCGAGACGTATCGTTTGGGATACTTTGAATTATCCGTTTATTTTGTTATTGTTTTATTTTGCTTTATTAGTTTACTACTCCAGTCCGAGCTTTCGCGATTTCGCCGCTCGGACTGCGGGGGAGTATTAGATTATAGACGGCCCAAGCCCGTTTGTGGGTTTAGGATCCGTTAGGGTTTCTATTATGTCTCTTTGATTCTCTATATATTGTGATGGAATAATAAATTATACCTACGGGTTTCAATATAAATATAAGGTCTTACAGTTAGTAGTACCTTTTGATCCTTTGTATCCGGGCAGAATTCTTATTTTATTGGGTTGATTGGTACGCTATGTGGAAGTTAGGGTTTATAATCCCTATGTTTTGGTTCCTTGGATCATTATGGTTGCTGGGTTTGGTGCTGAAGTCGTTTCATTCTAATTTCTCACATGTGATCAAGGTGTTGCGGGTTGGTGTTAAAGCCGGAAGTTTGGACTACTATGACGACTTGAAGATTCAAGTATTTGCCTACTTGAATTGCATTTAATTTGTTTTTTATAGTCGTCGTAGTTTGATGTTCAATGTTTGTTATAAGTGTGGTTTGTCACGCTTATATGAGTGTCTGTAAGTGTCCTAATGGACTGAGGCGAGGGAACTCACCCTCGCCCTTTGTACTTAAACGTGTTTGGTTAATAATATTTTACCAGGGTGCAGGATTACTCCCCTTTACCCAAAAAAAACAATCTAGATTCTTAAGCCTCTAACTCTATAGGACTTTAGAGTTACCAAACATTCTACTATAGTAATTAACATGGTTTTTGGAGTAAATAGAGAAGCATTTTTGAAACTCTCAAGTCTATTAGTGTTCATAGTACGGAAACCACGTTTCTTCTTATCTTGTGAGTTATGTTTTCATATTTTTTGAAGTTGGTTTTCTATTACCAATGGTGGTAAGTATGTCATGGGTCTGAAAATAACTGAGCCGTGACAGTAGGGAGTATATCCGATAGGTTAGAAGTAATTGAAAATTTATATAACGATATACAATTATGATAGGATTGATTGATCTTAGAAGACGCTAAGACCCTGGACATAATTGATAAATGGAAGATGTATCTTTCCATTTAAGACTAAACATATTAATGGTGTACAATCTTGCAATGTCCAATCCAAGAAAAAGGGTTTTTAGAGTCATTCAATTATATTAAGAATGCTAAATATATTTTACAAAAAGCCAGTTCACTAGTGTTTCGTGTTCTCATATTACCGAAACACAGAAATCAATTTCTAAAGTCGGTAACTCTAAAAACTTTGTATTGTGCCATGCGTATAACTTTGCATTCTGCCATCATGTGCATTCTGCCATGCGTAAATAAGTTCTATTCGATTATCATGGCAGAAA
Source organism: Chrysanthemum makinoi (assembly GCA_910596185.1). Lineage (NCBI taxonomy): Eukaryota > Viridiplantae > Streptophyta > Magnoliopsida > Asterales > Asteraceae > Chrysanthemum > Chrysanthemum makinoi. The sequence continues at coordinate 307,009,964 of OU343223.1, read as the reverse complement.
TCATATATCACATCAAAGCACTGATTTAATAAAAACAAAAGTTATGTTTTGATAAAAACAAAAGTCAAGTTTTCTCACTTTTTATAGACTTCGATACATGGAAACAAATTTACGTCTGTTATAGTGATACTGTTTGTGGAAATTATATGGTCAAATCTAAACGTTGCATAAAACATTACGTTAAATTGCATATTGTTATCAAAAGATCATTATTCTGAATAGTCTATTCTTTTACATATAAAAGAAAAAGTCCGCATGATCGGACCTATTTTATATTTTAGTCCGCACGATTGGACCTAAGAAAATATCCGCATGATCGGAGCTATTTTATTTTTTAGCCGCGAATTAATTCGCCTTGATCTTTGTTTTACGGTTGATTACGCTGTTGGCGCTCGAACAACGCGGATCGCGATAAATCTACCCGCGTTAGGCGTGCGTTGGACATCGCCAGCGAGAACGCGGCGTGCAGCGAACACCACGATGCTAGTCAATCGCCATGATGCGCCTGGACAAAGGCGTGGTATAAACATCCGCGATCATCCACAAACGTTCGAAGTCTATGCGGGTTACGATAAATCCATCTGCGTCTATTAGTCGCGTCACGGTTTTATTTTTACATTAAAAAAACAATTAATTATTTCGGTCGATGCACGCATTCCACGCAGTGCGCGCACACGCCACTTTTCTTATGTGTTATATATTATTTATGCTATGAATATATTATTCATGCTATGTCTGTCAGTCTATTGTTTCAATTAATTAGGTTTTATATGTCTGCGATTCGCATATACTTTAATCTTTTGCATTTAGTGTTTTTTGAGATTAAATAAGTTTCTGCTCCTACATGAGTAGCACCATCAAACTTGGGGGCTACCAGGTATATGCTACAACTGTTTTTCGTACAGCGTCCACGCAGATTATTTGAAGCTTCGGTACAAAGACGGATTTAAATATTCGACGCATCTTTACCGCAGGGAGACGTCCCTCTGTTGGTTGTAAAGACGAATGTAATGCATACAGTGGCGCCACACTTCAAGCATGTAAGCCGTCTTCGCCGCACTCTTTGTCGCTAAGCACATCGCGACACTTCGCGCATACGCACCACCTTCGTCGCACCTCTTTGTCGCGCATAGCGCGCACTTCGCCGCCTGAGCAGCGTCTTACATACCGCCGCATCTTTGTTTCCGCTTTATGCGCCGCCACTTCTGCTACGAAACGCCTTCGTCGCACCTCTTTGTCGCCGCGGTAGCGCGACTTATGCTAAGCATGGCACGTCTTACATTTGCATCTCTTTGTCGCGCCACGCGCAACTTATGCTGTCTGAAGCGCTCTTCTATCGCACCATCTGCGTCGCTCTTGGTACAAAAGGTGCGCCTTACCCATGATGCGAAGATACGGGATCCACTTTCACCTACCGCCATCAACTTAAGTCTAGCATAACATAGCCATGCGCTATCTCATACTAGACTTGGGGGGCTTGTGGGCGTATAGTCCGGACTGGGCAGAATGGGTCGTGGCCGGATGACAGCGGCCCACTCTACTTTAAACCCTAATCCATGTCCTATATATACATGACAGGTTATTTCTAACCCTAACAACTTTTGCTATGCTACATCGCATACTAACTTGACCGTCGGAGGTGGACCCCGGGCCTACGGCCTCGGGTCCACTCCTAACGGGTTCTCTTTGTTGACAGGTCTACTAGGGCTCGAGAAGACGACTAACGGCCAAGGAGAGTCGTTGAATCCTGCCCGCACCAGATTATGCATCAACAACTAGTGAGTAAATTGGTTAATATGGTTGATACAATTCATTATTTCAAGAGATCACATAATTCAACAACAAAAATATAGCAAGACGGTTCCGTGTTATACGTGGTTAACATTGATTATAAGTAGTTTAAGGTGGAATAAGTAGTTTTAGGTGACTTTATTTAGTAATTGTGCTTTATGACTGTAGAACCAAATCTCTTACTCGGGTAGTTATTATATAGGCAAATCGCATAAAAAGGTACTCATCTTATTTCCAATTTCAATTAAGGGTACTATTCTTTTTTTCTTCTCAATTTAAGGTACCCGACTTTTTTTTGTGGCCGATTTAGGTTTTTTTCTAACTTCCGTTAACTATGTCGTTAGTAAATTACATGTTTGGTCCTTGAGTTTTGTATAGGCATTACATGTTTAGGTCCTTCATCCATTTTTGCACATTTTCAAAAATATTTTTCAAAAACAAATTTTCGAAATATTTTTTCCAAATTTTTCAAAAACAATTTTTGAAATATTTTTTCCAAATTTTTTCACAAAAACTTTTCTAAATATTTCAAAAAATTCAAAATATTTTCGTCCGTTTTTGCACTAAAAAATTTGGAAAAATATTTGAAAATTTTTTTTGAAAAAATATTTCAAAAAATTTTTGAAAAGAATTTGGAAAAAATATTTCAAATTTTTTTGATTAAAAATTTGGAAAAAAAATATTTAAAATTTATTTTAAAAAAAATTATTTTGAAAAATATTTTTGAAAATGTGAAAAAGGATTGAAGGACCTAACATGTAATCTATACAAACTCAAGGACCAAATATGTAATTTACTAACGAAAATAGAAGGGAAGTTAGAAAACCTAAATCGTACAAAAAAAAAAGTCGGTAATCTTTAAATTGAGAAAAAAAAAATAAGACCTTTAATAGTGAAATTGAAGCATTTGCTTTTACGCGATTCTCACCTATTATATATATGCAATAATTATATCTTACATGTCTTAAGCAATTGGTTGCGGAGTTTCTCACACAACAAAGGATACCATTTGGACACAAGCCGTTTAGTACTCACGTACTTATATAGATTATGCTTTTTGCTTAACGTTTTAATTTTTATTATGTTGATGATTGTTTTATATATAGGAGAGAAGTAGTTTTGCATGTTTGGATAAAAGCAAATTGTTTATTATTATCTTCTTATGTCCATTGTAAGGGGTGTTTGGGATTGCTAATACTTATAATTAAGCAGTTCCCTAGATAGTGTTTCACCTTATGCTATTAAAAATGTGACGAGACCCCAAAAAGTGTCATCTGTTAATTAATCCATTTTTGAAAAAGAGCTTTAGTTTCATCTCGATAAGCATTAATTTGACATTGATGTTTTAAAAAACTTAACACCAAATAAATTAAGCAGATAGGCAGAAGAGGTTTGTTTTATCCATAGTGCTTAAAATAAAGCAGATAAGTAGTAAAACAAAGAAGCTCCAACACACTGTGTTAATGTGAATCAAGTAGGATTGTCAAATGCTCAAACAACTGTTCTTGTTCAATTATTCGCAAATCTGCCTAGCTTCTAGTTTTTTCCGAAACAGGAAAAACCACAATAAAGAGAAAATTTTGATTCTTAACCAAATATGTTTTTGGTTGTAAGCATCCTTCAATATATTGGCATATGCATTGTCAATAATCCATTCACTTACTCTATATATATCCTTCAACACTGATCAACACTTCAACACTTCCAGTCTAAACATACAATGAGTACTACTTTAATCTTCTTCTTTCTCTTCGTCTTCTTTGCTCAGGCTAAATACCAGCTGCCAATGAACGCTGCCTTGACCTTTGGAATGTTCAAGTAGTTAAACTATGTGAGCTCGGGTGGTGGAAGTTTCATAGCCCCATGCGATACACTGTATGTGTTTAACTACCTGACATTCCAAAGGTCCAGGCAGCGTTAAACGCGAACAGAGCAAGGTTACCATACCCATGGGCACCTTGCACTATGCAGATGCACGATATATGGCATGATACTCCATTAAACATGTTCCCATTTTACCGCCGGCTAATCAATCATAGGTTACACATACTCTTGTACAGGTAATATTATACAAAATCTTACGCTACGTACCTCCTAGTCTTTAAAGATTACTTGAAAAACATTCCAATTTGCAACAAAATGATGATAGTATAACAATAAGTCAATAATCATTTAATTACTTGTAACAGTGGAGATGTAGATTCAATTGTTCCGGCCACATCAACTCGTTACGCGCTAGAAGCCTTCGGCCTGAGAACAGTTATGCCAGGAGTCCGTGGAGTATAACACTATAATGTTAATCCTTGCAAGTTTATATATTTAATTTTGATAATCATCACTTGGTTGTTAAGCTGGTTGGTTTCCAAGTCGTTTACGATGGCTCAACGTATGCTACAGTTCGGAGAGCAGGCCACAAAGTATCTCGATCACATGCCAATGTACTATATGCTATGTTTATCAAGTTATTCAATGATGAATTATTGTAAATGTTAGAGAGACCTGTAGACAGATACGTAAATGTTGATGCAAGGCGTTGTGTCGAACTCAATAGTTTCATAACAGAAAAAGCGAATGTATGGTACGAATATGCTTTAATAAGAAATGTTGTCCACGCCAACAAAAATTCCAAAGCAACACCAATATTAACTATATGAGCATTGATATTTAGACGTAACAAGAGAACCTAAAGTTAGACCTAATCCATTCATTTCATGACAAGTGTATAACACTTATTCTCTTTCATCATTTTGACCAATTACTTTTTGAAATCTACAAATCAAATCTTTAGGTATAAATTTAGGTTCTTGTATTAGGCATACAAATCATTTTTCTAACTATATATTCGTTTCCACTAACAGAAAAACCGAATGCAAAGACGCTGAAAAACACGTATGTAGAAAGAGAACCATTACGAAGCATTATTATTTTTTACTCAGTTTAATTTGTTAAATTCATATTTTAATTAGGTGTTTAATATAAAAATGAGATTACTGCACATAAGAGGGAACCTAGCGCCGTCCAAATGACAATAAAAAAGATTGGGTGTTGGATCTTTGAAGGCATTTAACATTGGTTTGTGTTTGTTGGGTAATTTTGAGGGGTCAAGTCATGGTTCGGTTCAGTTCAGTGTGTCACGGGTCAGTAGGTAGTTATGGTCATGAATCAGCATTATTTGGGTCCGTGACTTGGTAGCCTATTTTAGCGAGTTTTATGGAAAAAAAGTGGGATGACTTAGGGTCCGTTTGGTTTGTTAAGGGATTTGAATTTGGATTTGGATTTAGATTTGAATTAAGATTTGGATTTAGATTTGGATTTGCTATAAATTTTGGGGAAAAAAGAGAGAGAAAATATAAAAATAATATAATATTATAATTTGAAAAATATATAAAAGAAAATAAAATAACTTTTTCTTAATAAAATAAGTTTTAAATTACAATAAATGATGTAGATTAAATGAGGACTCACATTATTTGAAAAGGACAAAATCGTAGTTGAAAGTTATTTTCTAATCCCAGCTACTTATTATGGATTGAGATATATACACTATTTGGTAATCCAAACCTTGGCCCCACAACATTAATACCAAACAAGTTTTTTTGAGGTTGCTAATGATCTTTTTGACGTGCTTTAAGTATCAAACTTCCAAATGTATGATTTCTTGTAACTTTACAGCGTTTGTTGAAATTGTTGCATGATTCAACTATATATTTATATTCTTGAAACATCATCCTTTGTTAGACACGTGGCATGTAACACGCCATCTGATATGTCAACACGTTGTAAAATTAACATAATCTAAGTTAGTGTTTAAGTTCAATAAGAGTGTAACTTGGGTTTTTTTTATTTTATTTTTTTTTTATTTTTATTATTTTTTTTTTATTTAAATTATAAGTTTGGGTATGAATACAGTCTTGTATGGATCTGAGTTATTTAGCTTAATTGATAAGAAGAATTGTACCATGTGGATACTGTATTTTGATTCAGTATAATGATATGACTTGTATTGAATTAGCCATGTGCATCCCATCCCATTTTCATGTTAAACCAATAAAGTAAATGTAAAATCTTAAAGGGTTGTCTCTACTTAAATGTCTAAAGGTTGAAAACTTCATATCATCATCCCACTCAATTCTGATTTGCTTTGCTTTTCTTACTCTGCAAATAAGCTAGAATAGATCATTTGCAATATTTTATTATGGATCTAGTGTGCAGCATGCTTCTTCAACAGAAATAGTATAATCATTAGAGTTTCCTGATATGTTCAACGATGACCCTCCTGACTCAATCCCCATGATTAACCTTAAAGGATCTATGTTAATTCGTTAAGCTTATTAATGTGACACAAGATGCCAAACACCCTACCTGCAGAGTTAACTCAGTTCACAGAGATCCAAACACTCCTTTGAGTTTACACAAGATGAGGATTCTACTTAATAGAAGCATGACTAAATGTAATAGAATGTAGTTAGTAGTTTCTCTTTGTATAGCTTGTTAGCATGTAGTGCGGTTAGTTAGCGACTTCAAGTATAAATACCCAATGGGTATTATTGTAATAGTTGACAACTTACTTTCTTACACTCATAATGAGAATTCATTTCACAATTGTTGTCCTCTAATTCTCTCAATATGGTATCAGAGCTACCACCACAACAAAGCGTGGTGTGTAATCGATTCTACCACCATAATCGTTTTTTTCCTACATTTGTAACAAACTTTTAACCACAACTGTTTTTCCCGCCAAATTTTTCCACACAAAATCATCATTCACCACCATCTTTACCACCATCAATCATCATTATCCACCACAATTCCGCACAAACAATCAAGATTATCACAAATTCATCATCATTTCATCACCAAATTCATTTACGGTTACATCAATCCACCATTAACAAAACTCAAGATTCATACATAATCATCACAAATAACACAATTTCATCCCAAAACACTCAAAAATGGTATCAAATTCTGAATCCTCACAACAAAATGCAACAAACTCATCATCAAATCTTGAAGATATCAATTCACCTCATCATCCACTCTATTTTCACTCTAATGATCATCCCGGTCTTCCATCTCTAAGAAACTCATTGGTTCGTGAAAACTATGGAACATGGAAAAGATCTATGCTAATTGCTTTGGGGGCTAAAACAAGTTGAAAGCTGATTAATGGAGACTATGAAGAACCAAATTCATCATCGTGTCTCGAGGCCTTACCGGGAGAGAGCAAATGATATGTTAATCTCATGGATCTTGAACACAGTTTGAACGATAGGTAACAACCTCACCTTCATCAACTCTTACGCTTTGTGGAATGAGCTTTCTGAACATTATTCTCAACTAGATGGTCATAGAATTTATCAACTTGCTAATGAAATTGTTGATCTTAAACAATCAAATTGCACCATTGAAATTTACTATCATAAACTCGAGGGTTATGGGATGAAATGGATGCAATTGAGGCACCATATGCTTGTGTTTGTAAGTGTGTTTGTACAAATGGAAAAGAAAATGGTGAAAGGGAACAAAGGAAGAGATTGGTACAATTTCTGATGGGTTTGGATGAATGTTACACTAACATCAGAGGTCAAATTCTACTCATGCAACCACTCCCTCTATCACGCAAGGCATACAAAGGCATGCTCGGACAAGCAGAGGAAAGCAAAGGGAAGTCCACAAACACCAAATCAATACTCCTATTGCCCTAAACACCTACAAACCACACTTCAACACATCATTTAACACTGCTCAGAGGAACAACACACCCACATCAACTACTTCTACACCAATCAATCACGAAAAAAAGTACATTGGAAAGGAATTATTTGTGCATCTTGTAAGTTAAAGAAGGCCATCCAAAGGAGGAATGTTACAAGCTACTTGGATACCCGGTTGGTCATCCATTACATAAGAAATACCTACCACCTTCTCAAAGAACTCAGTCAAACATTAGGTACAAGACCAACATGGTCAGTGAAACTTCAGGGACAAATGGAGATCCCGTACTTCACAATCCAAATCCTTTGGATACCATACCGATGAATCACATGTCTATGCGGGATGGATCAACTCAAAACCAGCTTAATCAAGTACTTTTGATGATGCAGCTACTCAAATGACACCACCTGGTACTTATGCAGACCTCATGTAGTGGTATACTCACTTTCAATCCCAAAACAAATGTTCCTCCATCAATCCTTGGTATTCATTCTTTCAAAAATAAGGCTAGTATATACTCATTTATTGCTTCAAACCTGTCACATTCACATTACATATGGATTGTGGACAGTGGTGAATCAGCGACACATTTGTATTTCACTCACACACATGCATAATCTCACAAATCTCACAGAACCAGAAATTGTATCACTACCCAATGGTCACACAATCAAAGTGTACATCCTGGATCAGTCAAACTTAACAATTCCCTTACCATCCACAATGTTCTCTACATACCTTCATTCACTTACAATCTCATCTCAATAAGCAGACTCCTTCATAACACACTTGCATCAGTTACCTTCACTCATGACAAGTTTATTTTTCAGGGCCATGATGGGACAAGCACTCATGGCACATTACATGGTGGTCTTTACCTTCTACCTGCTGCATCTACACCCCAAGTCACTCAAACACATTCTACATCTACAATTCAAAAGCATTCAAGTAATTCACACATGTGGCATGCCGAACTTGGACACACCTCTTTCCAGTCATCCGTAAGATCAAAACACTTTCACTTCCTGTAATTCATTCTTCAGAAAACAAATGTAGTATATGTCCACTTGCAAAACAACATGTTCTTCCTTTTCCTAGTAGTGACTTTCATGCTAAGAACAAATTTGATCTAGTTCATCTTGATGTATGGGGGCCTTACAAACACTCTACTCTCAATAAATGTACATATTTTCTTACAATAGTTGATGATCATTCAAGAGCTACATGGACATATCTCTTACCTAGCAAACATCATGTCATGTCCACATTTCAAAATTTTCATAATTATGTCAAAACTCAGTTTAATTCACACATCAAAACCGCCTGAAGTGACAATGGGCAAGCCTTGAATTCCTCAATTCATCCTTCTTAACTTACACCCAAAACCATGGCATCATACACCAAACATCATGTCCCTACACACCTCAACAAAATGCAAGAGTGGAAAGGAAGCACAAGCACCTACTTGAAATGGCAAGAGAAATTCAATTCCAAGCCCACTTTCCTATTCATTTATGGGGATACAGTGTTCTGGCAGCCACATACCTCATCAACAGGATACCATCCAGAGTCATTCATCACAAAACACCTTTTGAACTCCTTCATAACAGACCACCATCTTTGGATCATTTAAAAATCATTGGATGTTTAGCCCATGCTCATCAACACACACCGATAAATTCAAAGCCAAATCTATACCCACTTTCTTGTTGGATATCCACATAACCGTAAAGGTTACATTCTTTATGACACAAACACACACAAAACCATCATTACTAGAAATGTGTCCTTTGATGAAACATGTTTTCCTTTAGGAAAAACCTCTCCTACCACCATTTCTACATCCCATCATTCTCAAATGCCAAACACCCTCACATCACCTCTTTACCCCCACACACAACACCTATACCACCTACTACACCTCCTCCTTCAACTGAATCAACCACACCCATCCCATCTACAACACACACAACACCAATTACCACAACTTCAACCACACCTACATCATCAGAACCCTCAAATGCCTCCACCAATCTACCACCTTCACCTACTCCACAACCTCATAACTCATCTCCTTCCCACCATTCAACTACTGATCCAACTGATGTACCATCTCCTTCCAACACATCACAACCTCATACACCATCACCTCCTCCAAAGAGAACATCCACTAGAATCAAACATCTTCCAACTAAACTCCAAGATTACATTCTTCCTAAGTCCCTCGCTCACAACACTACATCTCACAAACATCATCACCACAACTACATTAATTATTCTAATCTATCACCCAAATCACATCACTTCATTAACTCACTTGATAAACTCACTGAACCAACCACTTACTTTCAAGCATCTAAAAACCCAAAATGGGTTGAAGCAATGAATTTGGAAATATTAGCCTTAGAAAAGAATGATACCTGGATCATAGTCACACTACCAGCTGGCAAAACACCCATTGGTTCCAAATGGGTATTCGTAATCAAGTACAATGTGATGGCAATGTTGAAAGGTACAAAGCAAGGTTAGTGGCTAAGGGTTATCATCAAAAGGAAGGTGTTGATTACACGTAAACCTTGCTCATGTGGCTAAGATGGTTACAGTCAGAACTTTATTAGCTATTGCCATACACAATGATTGGATTATAAAACAACTTGATGTCAACAATGCATTCTTACATGGTGATCTACATGAGGAGGTTTACATGCAAATTCCACAAGGATACAATCATTCATTTCCTCCTAACTCAGTTTGTAAACTCACCAAATCACTCTATGGTCTCAAGCAAGCAAATAGACAGTGGTTTGAAAAACTTACCTCCTTTCTCATCTCTATTGGATTCAAACAGAGTTATGTGGACACCTCTCTCTTCACCCTCACCAAAGATCAAAATTTCACAGTCCTTTTAGTCTATGTTGATGATGTTCTTATAGCGGGCAATATGAGACAAGTGATCCAAGACATCAAAGACAGTCTTCACCACAAATTTAGAATCAAAGATTTGGGGCCACTACACTATTATTTGGGCATTGAATTCCTCGGGAACTCAACCTGGTTTAGCTATGAGTCAAAGGAAGTATGCACGGAACTTGTTACTCATCTTTGGTTTACTTGATACTAAACCTTCAGCCATACCAATTGATCCCATTATCAAAATGACCATGACTGATGGAGATCCTCTTCCTGATCCTTCTCAATACGTAACCTTGGTTGGCAAATTATTATATCTCACTATTACAGGACTGATTTAGCTTTTGCGGCTCCAGAGTCCAGTCAATTTCTACAAAATCCAACAACTCTCCATTTAAAAGCACTTCTTAAGGTCATCAGATATGTGAAGCTTACAATACCTCAAGGACTCTTCTTTCCTATCCACAACAATCTAGAAATGACAGTGTATTGTGATAGTGATTGGGCTAGTTGTCCTTTTTCAAGAAGATCCATCACCGGTTATGGGGTATTTCTTGGTTCCAGTCTCATTTCTTGGCGGTCTAAAAGCAAATTGTGGTTTCGGATCATCCATCGAGGCAGAGTACGTGAGCCTTAGCAGATACTACATGTGAAGTTACATGGCTTAGATGCTTACTCAAAGAATTTCAAGTTCAAGTCTCTACTCCTATCGCATTTTCAGGACAATATTTCTTCAATCTCACTTGCTTCTAATCTCGTTAATCATGCTAGAACCAAGCACATTGAGATAGATTGTCACTTTGTCGTGGACAAAGTTAAAGAAGGACTTATCTTACCTACCTATGTTTCCACAAAACACCAAGTGGCAGATATTCTAACAAAGGGACTTCCTAAACCTCTCCATTACAATTGTTTGTCCAAGTTAGGCCTGTGTAATCCTTACACAATGCCAACTTGTGGGGGGGATAATGTGACACAAGATGCCAAACACCACACCGCAGAGAGTTAACTCAGTTCACAGAGATCCAAACACTCCTTTGAGTTTACACAAGATGAGGATTCTACTTAATAGAAGCATGACTAAATGTAATAGAATGTAGTTAGTAGTTTCTCTTTGTATAGCTTGTTAGCATGTAGCGCTTAGTTAGCGGCAACCTTCAGTATAAATACCCAATGGGTATTATTGTAATAGTTGACAACTTACTTTCTTACACTCATAATGAGAATTCATTTCACAATTGTTGTCCTCTAATTCTCTCAATACTTATATATGTTTGTATGTATTTTAATTATCTGGATCATCATATAACTAAACAATATGTGTTTTTTCTTATTAACAGGTTGGAAATGGGATTTTAAATTATGTCAGTTGCGCCACCGGTAGCCTTTATGACAACCAGGCTTACGTGAACCTTTTATATTAATCATTTTAATATTTATTGTCCGTCTTGTGAGCCTGCGCTCATGAATGTTACCGGTGGCCCATGCGAGCTGTTGTTTGTCAAAAGTTACCTGAATCAACCGCAATCAGGAAGCTTTGAACACCAACAGTACCTGCCTTACTAACTAACTACTCAGTTACAAAACCCTGACTCGAACAAAACCAGGATCCATAAAACAGTCCCATGTGGTGGAACCTTTCAACCATTAGGTTGTGAATCAGTTCTCTTTAAAAACATAAGTACATCACTTCATTGGAACATGTATATATACCATGAATATGTAGCTAGATCAAATAATACATGTCCGAAAGATGCAAAGATTTCCATTGCTCTTTTTGATTAGTTTACATACCATGCAGTTATAAGTATAATGGAGCCAGAAGGTTGTTACATCCCATCAGGTTCAATTCCACCAGCGTTATCCCATCATGAATTAAACGTGTTGTATCCCACAACGAAAAAAAAGCTACATATATTTTGTTCATATCCATCTCTTTTATTACAATCATTTATTATCTAATTCAGTTGGTGTGTACTCGCACAATTAGTTGTAGCATCGACAATAACTCATATGCTCTCTTTGGTTTGCTGCAACTTATGTAAACACTTCAAGTCTTCAATTCAACAACAAAAGTATTTAAACTTCATTCATCGGCGATTAATTAGTAGATAACTATGATCATATTTATACATTACTTACCCAATTTTACTTTTGCAAACCAATGCCGAAAAATTAAAGTCTCATGGTGATGAGTATAATGAGGGGAGAGCTAGTGACAAGTAAGAACAAGATGATAAGTTAAAGTAAAGTTAAAAGATACATTCACAACAAATAGAACCACTTTTGAGCAAGACGATAGGATGTAAAGTAAAAGTAAAAGAATTCGAACAAATTTTTTTATTTCGATCATTAGAAATTGATCAGAAGAACCAAAAGCCAAACTAACTACTTGCTACAGAAGAAAATGTTTATCTAGCATACATGTAGCTTCAGAAAATACAAACTACTGAACCATTCGGCCCACCCATCTTATTCCGGTTGAAGTCGAGCTTCAAATTCAAAGAACATATACACCAATATAATATCAAACACATTAGATGGGGGTGGTTTATATATATTTTCCAACAGAGTTAGATAATAACTAATTAAGTTGCTAAGATATCAACTCCAAATCTAATTCAATGACAATCCTAGCTAGTTCAAAGACCTCAAATCAGTTTTCTGATTTAGGAACCATACAATACCACCAACAAATATTTGATCAATGCATGGGTACATCCACACTCAATAGGCTGAAAGAGAAACATTCTTTGTGATTTTTTGAACTAGTTTTTATTTTTGTTTCCGGGTCTTACTTCCCTCTATACAAGAATAAGTACGACTTGAAGAGAGTGTAGTGATACAACACCTGTATTATAACAAATGCATAGACACTATACGTTGAAAACAAATAAGCTTGTAAAGGAGGCGATATCTTTTGTGTAGCCGGTAGGTTTATATTATACCAAAGTTGTTAAGCACCCCCTTTATGAGTCTAGTGGTTTACGATTAGAACAGATACGTGTTTTTGTTTGTGTAAAAAAAGTAAGACAGAGGTCAATAATCTATATATATCTATTGAAACAAACAATAACCTGAAAAAATTTACTACCAAAAAAATGTAAGTTCAAAGCAAGTAGAAGAGAACTATAGATACAAAATTAATGTCTGATTAAATTTCCATAGCAAAAATCATAAAGGTTCAAGCATATAACAAGTATAGGTATGTTTGATGGTGTTTGTATAACTAATATTACCATGTAAGAAAGAGTTACATTGCACTTTTGGTTAACTGGTAGCAATGCATGTATCTAAATTTTCATTACTATGAGCAGTTTTGGACAACTTGTTTAGCAAAATGGTTGTTTTTATGCGGAAAACAAATAGTACTAACTATTAAGCATCTGGCAGTATAGTTGGTTTGTTTGGTGGACTAAGTGTTGTGTCAAAGCCCACTTCAGATTCTTCTGATTTTGGGCTGGGCCTAGTCAAGCGCCATGTTACTATGTGATGAACAAGACAAGCATGTTTTATCAATATATGGGATGAAAAAAGATATTGAAAGAAAAGTAATACGAGTAGCTAGCTTGATTTGATGCAAACCAAAGTTTTCTTCACACTTTTTCAAGGAATCATCTAAAGCACACAATCTATCTTTTAACTTTTTACTATATTTGCAAATGGCACTAAAGAAACACCATGATTCATGATGTTTGTCCCAATCAAAACATGCAAGATAACTATCTTTTTTCATGTTCTGCATATATTTGCTATTTGATACAATATTTCTTTCACTTAATTACCTCATGCATTGTGCATGCCTTACACAATATGTACTAATAATTCAAACATGACAAACCCAAACTGTTGGTTTATGAAGAAGGCGGGTTCTTTTTTAATGGTGTCTTTTGTTATATTACTTGAATACTCAACTTGGTGTTAGGAAGTTACAAATGGTAATACAAAGTGTTTATTACAAATACCAAAAGAATACAATAACATGATTGAGGCCTGCGATTAGCAGTGTTCTAAAACAGAATTCGTCCGAATTGGTGCGACTTTTTGAGGATACAACATTCAATTCAAAAATATATACTTAACTCTGACTAATCTGAATTCTTCTTCATGCTAGATTTTGCAGTCATATATATAGTGTATGAAAGGTATCATCAACCATTGCAACTCTTCAAAATACTTTTGTTTGGTATAAATGTCAAAAATTGAACATTGCATCAGTTTGTGAATAGACACAATGAAAAACCTACTTTGGGTAAAAAAAAAAATTAATTCCGGATTTTCAATTATGCATAATCAAGCCTAAAATCACCACTAAGCCCACTACTATGGACTTCAATTATTTGTTAGGCACTGGTGGAAAGTCTTTATAAAAAGATATTAATTTCATTGTAGCTCTTACGTGACATTAGTTTTTCCATTTTCCAACACCTGAGGCCTTGTCAGATAATACACATACACTCATGTATCTCTCATTTTCAATATACGAGTAATTAAGAATAATCTTGTATGTTCTTATCAATGATAGAAACAACTAGCTAGCCGAAGCAGAAACAATATACAAAGAAAAAAAGAAAGAAATTTATGGATTTCTTTAATTACCATTTTAAAGTAAAATTTTCTTTCTTAAAGCACCAAAATCTCATGTATTGGGTTTCTTTCCCAGAACATCAAATGAATTAGATCAATTGAAACCACGTAGGTTTATTACTTTATTATTAGCAGTTCTAAAGTACGTTAAGGATGAATTTGGAATTAGTTAAGTGGACATTGGTGATGACAATCACATAGACTATGAACGGTTCCTATGGGAGGCTCGCACTTTCCAGAGCCACCGGGGTATTTGTTCACACATTTGTCGTTGCAACAACCAGCCGGGCATTGAGGGCTACATAGATCCATACTCTCAACGCATTCACCCCCATTTGGATTTACCAACGAATCCTTCTGAGTAACAACATCATGTGCATTCAACATATATGCTTGTTCACCAACTGCATGCATGCAACCATATATGGTACGTACGTACTGTTAGTTTACACTAGCTATCAAACGAAAGCAAAGCATTGCGAATGTTAAAACTTAAAAATTCAATAATAATTAACGAAAAAAGATGTACCTAACAAAAAGAAAATAACGAAAATGATCATTTGAGTACCCATGATTTGAGATGACATGGTCTTGAAAAATGCTTATAGGAGCTTTCTGGTAACAGTTTATAATACTGTTCTTAATTACTATGTTAATGTCGTGTAATTTTGGTTAATTTATAGCCTTTTAGACTACATTAATAATGGTAATTAATAAATTTTCGTTGCATATTTCCTTAATCATATATAGTATTTACATTAATGTTTGAGTTAATTACATAAATCGTCCTTGTGGTTTGGTCAAAATTACGGATCTTGTCCCTATACTTTTTTTTCAGTGCGTTTCGTCCCTGTGGTTTACAAATATTACGGATCTTGTCCTCGATCCGACCGGTCCCAAAAAGGACATCCTTGCAAATACTCTCTAGCGTGAGGACTAACATCATATTTTGGTTTTAACGATGGAGTTAATTACATAATCGTCCTTGTGGCTTGGAAAAGTTACGCATCTTGTCCTTGTGGTTTATTATAATATTTTTAAAAACTGTTTTTCTTTTAAAAATTAATTTTATTAAAAAATTTAAATAAAAAAACTTTTTTAATTTTATTATAAAGCGGACGAAGGCGTGTATAAAAAACGTTTTTATCGGTTTTCTCTATTTTACGTTTCATTTATTTTTATACGGTTTCGATTCGTTTTGTATGAAAATGTATGAAAACATTTTTAATACAAAATATGCGTTTTGTATGAAAATGTATAAAACATTTTCATACAAAACGAGCTAAAATGTACAAAAATGTACGGTTTCGTTCCTTTTTGTATGAAAAAATGTTTTCATACATTTTCATACAAAAACGAACATTTTTGTACAAAAACGAAAGAAATGTACAAAAATGTACGGTTTCGTTCCTTTTTGTATGAAAAAATGTTTTCATACATTTTCATACAAAAACGAACATTTTTGTACAAAAACGAAAGAAATGTACAAAAATGTACGGTTTCGTTCCTTTTTGTATGAAAAAATGTTTTCATACATTTTCATACAAAAACGTTCATTTTTGTACAAAAATGTTTCATACATTTTATTACAAAAACGAACGAAATGTACAAAAATGTACGGTTTCATTCCTTTTTGTATGAAAAAATGTTTTCATACATTTTCATACAAAAACATACATTTTTGTACAAAAATGTTTTCATACATTTTCATACAAAAACGAACGAAACCGTATAAAAACAAATGAAACGTAAAAATAGAAAAAACCGTATAAAAACGTTTTTATATCCTTCATCCGTTAAAATTAAAAAAGTTTTTTTTGTTTTTTTTAATTTTATTTTAATTTTTTTAATAAAATTATTTTTTTTAAAAGAAAAAGTTTTTTTAAAAAATATTATAATAAACCACAGGGACAAGATGCATAACTTTTTCCAAACCACAAGGACGATTTATGTAATTAACTCCGATCGTTAAAACCAAAATATGAACTGTTACCAGAAAGCTCCTTTTTTGGGACCGGGTAGGATCAGGGACAAGATCCGTAAGATTTGAAAACCACAGGGACGAAACGCACTGAAAAAAAAAAGTATAGGGACAAGATCCGTAATTTTGACCAAACCACAAGGACGATTTATGTAATTAACTCTTAATGTTTTATTCTTTCCGTTTTTTTATAAAAGGTAATTATATTTACATTAAACATATATATTATTTCCTCTGATGTAAAAATCGGTCCAGGCGGCCGATTAATCCCCGCATAATCGCTGATCGCTCAGTAAGCGCCTTGATTTATCATAATCGGCTTATTTAATCGTTTTGGTAAAAAACCGCTTAAAAATCGGTTAACAAACTGATTAATCGGACAAAATTGGTCTAATCGGACAAAATCGCTTAAAAGAGATCAACAAAATCACTTAAAAATCAGACAAAACTACATAAAAATCGGTCAACAAACCGATTAATCGAACTAAATCGGTCAAAGCTCACTTAAAAATGGTCAACAAACCGAGTAATATCTATGTTTGACTTTAAACTTTGAATAATTATGTATTATGTTTATATTTGAACACTTAAAATATTTGAACTTTGATGCACTATGCTTATCTCATACATATTGTAAAACCCCCAAAATTTCACAGCGGAAGCGTTCGGGTCACGGGGTGCTACTAAATCAATATACACAACACAAGGTAATAAAGAATGGAAATTCTATTCCATTTTCAAAAGATATATTAATTTAAGAAATAGTTTTACATCATTGTTTCAAAGTGCGGAAGTAAAGCCCATAAAATATATGTTGTCCCATTAAAATTTGTATTAGAATGTTTGGAAACACTTCGGATGCCAGTCTTCAATGAATGCCTTTGCCATTGCCCACGCCAATAAGTAAACCTGAGAAAAACATGCTAAAATGTCAACACAAAGGTTGGTGAGTTCATAGGTTTAAGTTTCGGAAATCAAGTTGGACCACAGTTGCACATATAGCATCTCCGTGAATGACACTATATGCAAAAAGGCTATTACGCTACTACCAAGTTCATGCGATCAAACTACGACGCAGTGCATGCATCTAGAAGCATGATAAATAAAAGCCCAGCAAGTGTATTTCCAGTACACTCAATCATTACGATATGATATCGCTCGGCGTTTGCCTATCGGTCAAACTCGAAGCGGGGTGTCATCCCCATAGATCTATTCATAACAATCGCGCCTCCCCAAAGGGAACTAACGGTAGCATAGTTGGGATTCAAGGTTGTTCACGTAATAGTGTTTTCGGTTTCGGTCCAAAAGAGTTTTGCATGTTTCTCACCCCAAAGTTTTATAAAACAAGGAAATAAAAGTAAAAGTGGGGCTATAAACTCACCTTAGCAGTTCGGTGAATAAAGCACAAAGAGATCAAGTAACAAGTAGCTCCAACACGCAACCTAAATTAGTGCGTCAAATCTCGGTTTTGCGCTTTTGTACTCGACTCGAAGTGCGTGAATAAATTTAAGTGCTTACAAGTGGTTGTGTTTAATGTTGCTTGTGGTGAGTTCACGTTAAAATAATTTCAAAATGTTTTGTAAGTAATGGCTCTTGGAATAGATGTGGGATAATAATGAGTACGAAATGTATCGTATAAGAGTATTGTCGAAGGATTAAAAAAAAATAAAGGCACAAGTAATTATTAAATTTGTTTGATTTTCGAGTGTCAAAGTATATATAATTTATATTTATTGAAGTTGGGGGAAATAATATACTAGGACAAATATATCACTTAAAGTTTACTAATGTGGTCGTAAAACAAATATATGCTAAACATATTTATTTAGCGAAAACATGCTAAATATTATAAGTCTTATCAATCTTATAAAAGGTTTAAGGTGAAAAGTTCCAAAGTTAATCTTGAGGGATTTAATATTGTAAAAGTTATACAAGTTATAAACTTATAAAAGTTTTTAAGAAAAATGATGAGCTATTCAAAGTTAAGGATTGAAAGTGTAAAAGTTCTTATAAGTTACAACTTATATATGAGTGTTTAAGAAAAGCAGCAAGTCTATTAAATTGGAGGGGCTGAAACTGTCAAATGATGGAAGTGGTAAAAATAACAAAAATGCAAAACTGCATCGCTGTGGTTCGAACACCGGACCATACGCATTGTCGCCCAACATCCTAACCAACCTGAAGCTAGGCATTACTTTGTGTTTTAGATTCGATGATATAAATTTTAACCTCTTTCTAACTGCTTTTAGTTTTTGATTAATACCTTCTCGGTTTATGCGTGTATGTATTCATGCATAAGTTGAGTACTTATTATTTCTTCATCTTTAAACCCAATGCTATTTAGCTTTAAAAGTTGGCTTAATGTTTACAAGCATGAGACCAAAATAAGCACCAAGATAAGCTCGGCTTATCTTGGGGTTTTTCGCGACTCAACACAAAACGAGACCAAGTCTTCAACTCGATTTTTGAAATGTTCGAAAGGGTTTGTTTTCGTTTCTACAAGCTCATTAGTTCAGATATTAGCCACACAAGTTTCTTTAAAACACAACCATGGTACTTTCATGCAAGTCGAATATAGAAAAAAAGTTTAGAACGGCTCACTACATCATGAGAGTGGTGGTGACGAGATTCAAGAAAACGAATGAAGCGACGAAGGACTTTGAACGTGACCGAGATAACTCCTCGTTTCCTTACTCGACCAAGGACCCTAGTGACTTGGGTTCCCTTTTGCTTCCACAAGAGACGCTTGTGTTTAGAGTGTGAGAGTGAGTTGTGTAGTGTGAGAGTTTGTGTGTTCAACAAAGGTCTTAGGAGTTTATATAGAAGGAGATGGGCATGGTCTTCACGTGGGATCACAGAAATGTGGTAGCATAATGTTAGCAAAGTTGGTTGGGTTGCTTTGTTTTTGCTTGGATGTCAGCCCTTGTTCTTCGAAAAGTAGTTAGGGAGGTTTTAGAGATGGGGTATGGTGTATGCGTTGGTAGCGAGAAGGAAGAGAAGAAGTGGGGCTGGGAAGATAAGGGTTGCACATGGGTTAGCTTGTTTTGTGCTTTGTTATTGACCAAGGTTGATTGTTTTTGCTTGCCTCGATCACAGAAGTCACATGGTACCAAATTGTGTTAGACAATTATTTATATTACAAAATTTACAAGGTGCAACTGGTTTGTTGTTTTGGTCCTACGCAAACTATGGAACTTTTATATGACCAAAGTGTCTTTGTTTTACTTGCTTTGTGTTTGTATAGAACAAAAGTGACAACTCAAATGTCTTGCCACATGCATATGCAAACCAATGGGTACAACAATTCTCTTACCGAATGAACGGCAAAGTAAAATGGTATGTATCCATTAGGAAAAAAAATGATTCTTTATTAAAGTGACAATATCATAGTGGCAATAATCTTGGTCATCACAGTAGCATGGAAAAAGTTTTACCAATAAACTTGTAACCATAATTTGGTAAACCAAATTATTTAGAAGCGTGGCAGTGGCAAGGGATAGGCCCAAAAGAGATTTAATTTGGGTTGGATTGGGTTGATGGTTAGCGAGCCCAAGAGAGTAAGAGTTGGATCGGGTAGTGTGGGGCATAGAGGCCCGGTAGAAAAAAATATATGTATAAAGAGTTTATTATTATTTTATAAAAATTTTATTATCGAGGTTGAGGTGAAAAATCTCGTGACTTGTCGTGATTATAAATTAAAAAAAGAGAAAAAAAAATATAGTCGCGAAAAATCGGTAGGGAAATTCACGGGTTCTTACACATATAATATAATACAATATCTAAAATTACAATTTTGTGCATAAAATTCTAATCCGATTAATCCCCGCCTAACCGATTAATCGATAGGCCCTACCCGACCGCCTCACTAGCGCCTAGCGATTTTTACAACCTTGATTATTTATGATAATTTTATTTTTATACTTTTTAGCGGCAAACAGTTATAGTTGGGATATTCTGGATAACTTTTTCGCGTAACGTTTATACATAAAATGTAAAATAATCAAAATTTAATTGAAAATGTTGTAATATGCGATAATTCAGCTAAAAAAAATTCTTAAATGTAATAAAAAAACATATAAAAACATTTAGTGAAACTGAAAATAAAACATTACATCCATTATTAAATAACTAACAGTGTACGTTATTCGTCACAGAAAACTTCTTTGGTACACGACATTTGAGGTGTAGACTCATTGACTGAACTCTTGGACATGCTTCACTAATACCGTTATAGTTATAGGTGACATCCCTTTAACAACACAATATTAAGCTAGCCATGTGAGAAAACAGAGTACGACAAATAGACAACCACATTTGGAATGGTCTAGCCTGAGCTTTATTGATAGTTATCGCAAAGTTAAGGCGCACATGGAACAAGTCTCTCTTTAGTTTGAAAGGGAACATGTCTTCTTCAGATGAAGCAAGAGAAATTCTCGATAAGAGCACTTTAATTTCAGCGTGCTGGCCGGCAACAATCTCAAAGATTTATGAAATAGGATCAAAACATTTACTTATCAACCTCGTGCAGTTACATAATCCATTTTCCGGATTGAGATTCCTTAGAAGATTAACCCTGCATCTAATTTTCAATCGCAAGTAGTGAAGGGTCAATCCACTAATGTTGAGCGAGTTTAAGAATTACATGGATAGAAGTTGCTCGTGTCATCTTCTGTTTCATTAAAACTACTAATAACTTTCTCTTCACCCATAAATCTGTCAATCAACTAATCATTAATGTTGTCAACACGTTCCTTTTTTTTGGTGCAAAGGTGAATTATATTACTTCCAAACTTAGTACAACATAAGCATAAAAACACATATTTGGACATTCCCCAAATCTTGATACAAACAACATCTATACTACTAATATCTGATGCACTTATCAGACAAAACAAGACTTATTACATACAATACTCAAACAGGCTAGATACAATTCTTGCAATGCCACTGATCCAGCTAATGACTTGCTTTTCAGATCACCAGCTTTTATGCACTACCATCTAGCTACATTTTCAACTCCCTTTCCTACCAAATCACTCAACCAACATCCACAGTGATATAGGTAGGAGAAGGTGCTGGCATCACTAGGAACCTTTTACCCTTCCACTCAAGAGCTATACCAAACAACTTACACTTCCATCTTTTAAGAATGGCTTCAGTTGAATTGGGAACACATACCTTGAGTGAAGACCAACCAGTGCTCCTGTGGTGATGTATTGGGTGGACCAAGAAGGTTCATCTTTCACACATCTCTATTCCACCTATCATACACCACCTACCCAAGATACTTCCCCTTCACAGTGATGATTCCTTTATTATGGTACATCTACTATGAATTAGACCTCATTTCTCACCATAAACTCACCAATTCCCTCCCAAGGCCAAAAAGGGAGCTTATGGATCTTGAATAGGTACAATCACACCATTTGAGACTCTAAATACAAGGAATGATCCACTGTAGTAGCCTGCAATTAATCTGCCATTGGAATCTGACAATCCCAAACATTTCTTTAATAAGGACTGCACTTTAGCAAAGGTACTAATACCTCAATACAACAGCTTGAAATCCACACTGGCTCTTTCATACTCCAAAATACCCTCATATTATCATGATTACTGTTACATTGTTTCCTCTTTCCACTGAATTTCCCATAATTTCTGCACATTAGAGGTACCCTTGGAGTTTTTCACCTTAAGACTCATTAACCTTAATCTGACTGTTTCACATATTATATTGTACACCTCTGTCTCATTTCTCTTAATATCAACAACAGCCTGGAATTCCTCTCTTGCCAAATAAAGTAGACACTTGCAGCTAGGCATAAACCTCTTACAATGCTATCAATAGTCTTTCCCTTAAAGCTGTCAGCAAACTTCCTTACAATTATTATAAGACTTTTATGTATTACTAGTAATTATTTGTATTAAAGCCCATTTGTATTATTTGAGGCCTAGCCCATGTTTAGTATCTAGAATGATCACTTGTAAATATATATATGGTTTGTTAGATGAATGCAAATCTGGAAAATCAAACATTCAATATGGTATCAAGCCTCTAATTCTTTCCTTAATCTCCTCCACAATAATCGGATCTTCCCCCTCCCCTCTCCTCATCTTTTTGCCGCCCCTGCCGCCCCTTCTCCACCTTAAACAACACATTCTGTAACAATGACTAGCCAAGAAAACCCCCTCTACCTCCTACTCCGCTGATAAACTCATACCGTTTAGTATAACTAGCAAGGTCCCCATTCAGTTAGACCTTGAAAAACACAATTACAACTCTTGGAGCTCTTTCTTCATGATACATCTTGGTAGTCTCGAGCTTAAATCTCATATTGAAGAGGATGCCTTGTCAAGCAATCCTAATACGGAGTGGTGCAAGCTTGATGATCTCATCAAGATGTGGATTCTCGGCTCTCTTTGTGACTCCCTTCAAGAGCAGGTAGTCTCTACACCGGGTTACGCTAAAGCCCTTTGGGATCACCTTCAAAACTTGTTTCATGATAATAAAGATGCTTGGGCAATTTGCCTCGACAATGAATTACGCTCCATCAAGATTGGCACCATGTCCATTAATGATTATTGCTCTAAAATAAAGTCTATGGCGGCTAGGCTTAAAAACTTCGGGTCTCCGGTTAGTGACAAAAACTTGGTTATGTATGCGGTTAATGGGTTAGACTCATGCTTTGCTACTATCGTGACGCCATCGTGATCCCCTCCTCACTTTTGAAACAGCCCGCACCATGCTCCTTCTTGAGGACTCCGCCTTGAACAAGAACAATAACTCTTCCACCACGTTTGATAGTAGCTCGTCCACACCCTCCATTCTTTTGGCTACAAACTCTTCGGGCTCGAAAGGTATTTCTAATGTCCAAACCACTAAATCATCATCTTTACCGCAACTTTGAAATCATTTTAATAAGGGGACTTGCAAGTTTGGTGATAAATGCAAATTCATACATAATTATTGAAATAGAGCGGGTTTGAAACATGCTACTGGTCAAAGTAGTTTTAGTAGAGGGTCAGGAAACATGCACAACAATAATAATCGTATGGTCCCTGGTATTTATTCCTCACGTGAAAACCAACAATATCACTACCCTACTTCTTTGGGCCGACAGCCCACAAACCCCACCTTATTTCACCAAAACACTTATGGCCCAAACTTTACTTACCCTCGTGCCCTCCAACAGGCCCACGTGGCTCAACATACTCCCCAACAGTTTACTCAACAACAGCACTACACACAACCCGTCAACTCCAACAGCATTCTCGGACCCGCACCCGCCATGTACCCGTCTCAAGCTACTTCACTTCCTAGTGCATTTAGCACTATGATATTGCAAAACCTGACATGGAATATGGATATAGGTGCCTTCTCACATTTAAATTCAAATGCAAGTAATTTAAGTACTCTTTTTAATAAACGCTTATACAAATCGTACAGCTGTTTAATTTGTGGCAATTCTATTCAAAGCCACTAACAACTGACATAACATTATTCATTCACCTCATCGATCCTTTACACCTTCATAATGTTCTTGTTACACCTAACATAATTAAAATCTCATTTGCATTCTTTCTTTACTAGGATAATAATTGTACTATTAAATTTACTTTTGGTTTTAAGGATTTCTTACTCGCCATATCCTGCATTCATGTGATAGTTGGATGATCTCTATCCGGCCTACCAAGTGATCTATTATCCCTACTTCTTTTATCTCCACCGACTCCTCTAAATTCGCATCCGGCATCTGGCCATCCGGTGGCTATGGTATTCGTCTGCTGTTAAGTCATTTTATTTAATGCAATAAAGATAAGTCTACACATGTTTGTCATGCCTGTCAACTTGGCAAACAGGTGAAGCTTCCCTTTCATAGTTCGAATTCTATTGTTGAGCATTGCTTTGATATTATTCATTCTGATTTATGGACTTCCCATATTAATAGTTCTAGTGCTTTTAAATATTATGTTCTCTTTCTTGATCATTTTCTCACTATTTATGGATATACCCCCTACGCTCTAAATCTGATATGTTCGATAAGTTTTTACATTTTCGTAACTATGTCAAAAATCAATTTAAATGTGAAATCAAAAGTTTCCAATGTGATCATGGTGGTGAGTTTGACAATAACCAAATACACACCTTATTTGCTAAACATGGTATCCAATTTAGATTTTATTGCCCCAAAACCTCTCAACAAAATGGCAAAGCCGAACGAATGATCCATACCATCAATAACATCATTCGTACGCTCCTCTTTCAAGCACACCTACCCTCTCATTTTGGGTCGAGGCTCTTCATATGGCCGCCTACCTACTTAACCTTTTCCCCTCAATCGCTATCAACAACGAAATTCCCTACACAAGACTCTTTCACAAAGAACCTGATTATTCCCACCTCGCATTTTTGGATGCCTTTGCTATCCTCACCTTCACCCTCCTCATAAACTTTCTCCACGCGTCACCCCATGTATTTTCCTAGGCTTTCCCGCCTACCACCATGGATTTCGCTGCCTAAACCTTGAAACAAACAAAATCATTATTTCCCGTCATGTCACCTTTGACGAGACATAATTTCCTTACCGATCCATGACCCCAAATACCCCGCCTTCTTATACATTTTTGGAGCCCAGACCATCTCCTCTTCTTAGCCACGTATTAAATGCACTTTGTGAGGTATGTAAGCAAACCAAGACCATATTCTGAAATACATTTTCTCCTTGGTAACAAGGTATGTAGATTTGGGCTTGTTACTCCCAGTTACCGGGCTAAATTACTCAAAAACACCATCTAATGATGAAATAAAGGGCCATTGTCAAGACTATTCTCTCATTGTTGAATTTTTTAATAGCAAAGAACTAATTATGTTAAAAATTATTTTACCAGTTTGAGCATTTGTTGTGATAATGTAGATACTTTGTACAAGTTAGGTATGTGCATTTTTGTTGAAGGTGTTTTGCTTGGTAAACCCACAAAAGTTCATGTTAGCATTGAAAAGTTAAATGGTGAATGACTAAGGATTCTTTGAGTCATTCTCATGAGGTAAGAGTTCATTGAACCAGTTGATTAAGTCATGTCAACTAGAAACGAGTAAATATAAAAGTGTTCAAGAAGAGAAGAAGTTGTGTGTGAAGAAGAAACAAAAGTTAAGTGAAGGATGTAAAAGTGTTATTGTGTATGAAGATGAATTAGTCAGGGTGAGGAATTGTTGTTAAAGAACAAAGCAACGAATGGGAAAACTACTGATCCACAACTCAATGCCAAATACAATTTTTATATTTATCCTCTAGTGCTATAGATTTGGGCGTATGAGGCCATGGCTTGTATAATTGGTTCTATGTATGCCCATTGTAACCCAAAGCTAGTTTTCCTATGATGCTTAACTTCATGTCAAAAAGTATTACATAAGTGGACGAAGTGCGAAACACCTAGAAATGTTGGTACAACCTTCACTACTTTGTTAACAAATTTTCTAGTAAATAATAACATTGAAACCGCATTTATTGATTTTCATTTGTTTTGTAGAGATTAATTCCAATGACAAGCTTACCAAAGGAGCTTTATTCCATTAGTTGGAGCATTTGTGCTTGAGTCAATTGACCCAAGTTCAAGTCCCATCCTTGGCATTTGCTTCATATAGGTACCCACCTCCGTAAAACCTATGGGCACACTGGAGAGACTTTGTGGAATAACAGTTCAGGGGTCCGAGTCTTGTCTCGTGCTCACTCCAGTTGGTGCCCCACTAGGCCAGGAGAGTTTCCGGAGCTATTCCTTGTGGGGTGGACAATGGCTGGTGCCAAAAGGCACCCGGGGTCAGGGTGTTCCCGCCAATCTACACCTTTTTTGTGGAATTCCAATGACAAGCTTTATCAGAGACAGGAGGAGATGGAATATTTTAAAAATATCACTGAGAGTGATAACATGCCTCAGGAATTTGGTGAGACCGAGGAAGACCAAACGAGACTTATTAGGTCAGACATTTCACAACCTGATGCAGAAGCAGCTGAACTATTCATAAAAAAAGGAACAAAGTTTTGTAGATGCTTACAACATAGATCATTGGCAGAATAATACTCAAAGTCAAACCCATGCTCTTAGATTTTGTTTCTAAGCATGTGAATGAATAGTGATCTGGTGTTTCTGAAAAACTATACAAGTTATCAGAATCTATAAAATCTGTCAACGTAGATGAAACTGTAGTCGAACTTCACCAACAAGTAATAGAATTAAATGACCAAATATACAAGCTGAAGATGGAAAATTTGGAGAGCCACTTCAATTTTCCTAACTTGTTACCCAAAGATATTCCAATTCTAAACAAGACTTGTCCAACAAGCTAGTGTTGATGATGTAAATGGTCTGAATCTTGAACATGGTATGTGTAGTAATATATGCTTCCATATATAGATGGTATGTACCCAAATCTAAAAAATTGAGAAGATTATCCTTTCGAGTATGAAGATGGTGCGATTTCTGATGGTGGTCTTTATAGTGAGCAACAAAGTTTGTGTGGTAATAACACTTATAAACAGCCTGTAGATGCTATTGTTGATGATGTAAATGGTATGAATCTTGAACATGACAACGCAAGTGAGCAGGTTTGCATTGGTACCATAAACAATGGGAGTCTTGAGCAGAATGCGTGTGGAGCAGCCCCTTTATTAACCACATGACATTGGAAATCCAACCTCTCTTGTAGCAATTAAGGAAAGTGGTGTGGATGGTGACAATCTTAAACATGGTAAGGAAATTGATCGAGTAGGTTGTGAATGGTCGTAGTCTTGAAAATGTTAAGGCAAGTGATCCGGTTTCCTTGATTACCACATATAGTGGGAGTCTTGAGCCGAAAGTGGGTGGTGTGGCCTTTTATCATCTACAGGAAGTCAAAAATGCATCTTCTTTTGTAGTGGTTGAGGAAAGTGGTGTGAATGGTGATAATCTTGAACATGGTAAGGCTACTGAGCTAGTTGTAATAAAAGCAAACAAAAACTGGTAGTCTTGATCAGAATTCAGTTGTTGTGGGTGGTGGAATGATGGTATTGCTGATGGTAATGCTTGTGGATGGTCTAGGAATTGTGATAAGTACGACCCGTAAAGATGTGTCTACATTTGTTATTGAGACGGAATAGAATGAAAAGGACAGAAAGATGTGTGTAGCAAAGACTGTTAGTAGGAACATAAAGAATGTTCAACATTTAACATAGTACACTGAGCTAGGGAAAAAAAAGAAAGAGAGAAAAATAGAGAGCTGTTAATAAAGCTTTACTATCGCGTTTGTCTAAATTGTCTGTTGCTGAGGTTAAGAAATTTACAGTTTGGATGAAGCCATGGAGATCTTGTACAAAATTTTTTTTAAAAAAAAAGAAAAAAAAAAAAAAAAAAAAAAAAAAAAAAAGAGGCGATCATACGGGTCACAATGCCAAGACTTTCATTAGAATAGAATGGCTAATTGATGATGTGATTAAATTATTACTATGGAATCATATCCTTTAAAACTTTAATTTATGAATATTCGAACAAATTATTGTTTTTTCAGCCATCGATGCTACCTATATTTGTATCGGTTGTAGTTGCCCAATGACTCGAAGGTTTGTTTGATGAACATGGAATTTAATTAGTCGCTAATAACGAAGGACTAGTTTGTACTTTAGCTCATTGTATAGGGTCTTAATATGTCAAGTTGTTTAGCTGTATCTATATATAGTTTGAAAGTCAGTTGTATCTCATTAATTGAATCGATAAGATAACAACTTTTCCCTCTCATTTCTCTCTTCACCTTTAGAACTTCTCATGGTATCAGAGTTTTTATTAATAGAGTTCTAACCATTTTCTTTTACACGTGTGTGCTAGAGTGTGTCTAATGTGTATACTATGTTCCTTTCTTTACATTTTCGCTCAGTTTCTTGATTATTTAACAATGGCGTCATCAAATCCACCACAAGATCTCACACAACCAGCTCTTTTACAAAATCTACTCTATCTTCATCCCTCTGATGGTCCAACATCTTTAACTGTTCAAGAAAAACTTATTGGGGCAAAAAACTACAGAGCATAGAGGAGAGCCATTGAAATTGGATTATCAACTAAAAGAAAGTTGGGATTCATTAAAGGTACTATGTTACAATCAATAACTAATCCCAATCTTGATGAGTTGTGGGATACCTGTAACAATATGGTGATTTGTTGGATTATGGGGTATGTGAGTGAGTCAATTGCAAATTCTATCATGTTTGTTGGAACTGCAACCGAAGTTTGGAATCAGTTAGAAAGAAGATTCTCTTTGAGTGATGGTTCCAGAAAGTACAAGTTGAATAAAGATACTTATGCAATTGCTCAATCAGGTGGATATATTGGTGAATACTACACTAAAATGAAATGTGTTTGGGAAGAATTGGATAAATTGAATTTGTTACCACTGATCAATAATGTTACTCCAGACGTCTCTTTGTTCTTGGCTGCTTTGAACAAACATAGAGAAGAGCAAAGATTGTTTCAATTTCTTAATGGTTTGGATGAGTGTTACAGTCATCAAACAAGTTAAATCTTGATGATTGTGCCTTTTCCAAGTGTGGAATCTGCATGTTCTTTGGTACAACAAGAGGAATCTCAAAGAATGTTGTTTGGATCTGCAAGTGTTGAGTCTACTGCTTTGTTTAGCAAGGGTGGTGTTAAAGATGGAGTTAGAGATGGTAAGTGTGGAATTTGTGGATTCAAGTGGCATCCACCTTAGAGGTTTTGGGAAAAAGTTGGTTACCCTTCTTGGCATCCAAAGAGCAAGATCTCTCAGTCAAAGCAATTCAATCCTGGTCAAGTTCAAGGAAGGATTCAATCAGTTGCCAAAATTGCTGCTCATGTTGAAAGTAGGAATATCAGTTTTACTCCTCAGCAGTTTGAACAATTTCTCAAAAGTGTTCTGATAAGGATTTAAAATATACATTTTTATTTAAGCCTAATCGCCCACTTTTATATCCGTTACTGCTTAATTTCGTTCCTTTTCACTTTTAAGTCAAGATTATGACACTCAAGCTGCTGGAATTACACCTGACGGCGTCCCAAATAGAGGGCGACGCCATCCGTCTTTATGTGATTCAATTTGTGATGGCACAATAGCGAATTTATATTTTACACTGGACGCCGTTTTGAAGTATGGCGTCACTAATATTTTCCCATCGCCTAGATCCGATGACGAGGCGTGTTGAGCTAAAGATTGAGCGGTCATAACCAACAACACGCCGCCCCTGGGTTGACTACCAAGACGAAACCCTAATGACGGCAATTTGACGACGTCCCAACTATAAGGTGATTTCGCGCAGTTGTAAAATTATATATAGAAGTTTTAATTTTAATTTTGAGAGGTAGACTTGTGGAGTAAAAACCTAAAACGACTTTGGTCCGGTTTGGACAGATCTTAGGGTTCTATAACCTATTTTACACCAAGATAAGTAATTTACTTCATTGATTTCATTATGTATTTGATTGTATGTGTGTATGCTTGCATGTTTAACATGTCCGGCTAAATTACTTGTGTGTTTGCTTGGATCTATGAAACCTAGTTATTAATTATTGATTGGTTGTCTCTTATCTTAATTGTAATTCGCTTAGGATTGCAATAGGCCATCGCTAGGTTTTTAATGCTTGAGTAATCTTTGTGAACCTTATTTTATAGTCACTAGTGGAATCGTAGACTAAATATCCAAAGATAACCTTAGTGTTAGTTTATAAACCTAAAGTTTAGTAGACAATAACCTTAAGGTAGTCTCAAAGAGTTAGGATAAAAAGCATACCCTAATGACTTTAGAAAACACAAGCTTAAGCATGTGACATAATTCAACCACCAATAAAAAGATAACTAGGAGTAATAGTATCTAGGTAAACACATTTTTAATCATCATATGAGCACACATCAATAGACATAGACTACCCCTTAGTTTAGATAATTAGATAGGAGAGTAATCGGTAGAAGTACCAAACCCCCAAATCCAAACCCCGAGATTTTACCCTTAGCTTTATAAAAATATAAAAAGATAAAAAATAATCTTCCCTCAACCTCAAACCTTAGCGTAGTACATCTCTACTAGCATTCCTATTTCCTGAGAATGATATCAATACCGAGGCTTACCCAATACTACACTACAAGCGATTAGGTTCAGCTAATGCCTAGGGTGTTGAAAAACTTGCTTTCGAAGAAGTGGAAGTTTCCTTTGACCCGAAGCGTTATCTGCGCATCAAGTTTTTGGCACCTTGCGGAATAGAATAGCTAGTTAGATTTTTATCTCATTTAGGTTCCTTGCTTGATTCCTATCAAGTAAGATTTTTTCTCATTTTTAGCTTCCTTGTAGTCTATCCCCCCTCATTGTGTTTGTGTTAAGTAAAACCCTTTCATTTGTAAGCTATGGCAAGTGAAGTTGCATTTGAATCATTAACAAATGAGGAAAAATTGAATTTCACATATTGGATTGCTTTTTATTGTTCTAAAGAATTTGTGAGTGATCTTAGAGATATCCAAAAGGAAACGGATGTAAGGTTGGATGGATTTTATAAATTTTGTGCTTGTGTGCTTCATTCAAGCGATCATTGTTAGAATCAACTCCTTTTAGTGAGACCCTCTAGAAAATTTTTAAGAAAAGCCTCCTAAGCATAAACCATCAGTTGAATGATCTTTGGCACCATGATCAAAAAGACCTAGTTTTTAAGAACATGGAACCTAAACCCGAACAAGATTGTGAGATGGTTAGAGTTGAACTACCTAGTTGCATGTGTGGGATAGATTTCAAAACACATGACACGCATGAGGAATCCTTTAGGCAAATAGAACATAGTGATAAAATTTTTGAGAATGATTCTTATGAATCGGACCAAGAATTTGAAATGGCTAAAGAAGGATTTAAGATACTTAGGAGTGTATTTGGGTTAGATCATACTAAAACACATGATGAACATTTAGGAGATCTAGATATAATGGAGAATGAGGTGGAAACTCCAAGCCTATAAGCCCTACCATCACTGAGGAACACGTACGCCTATAACTTACCCGAAAGAAGTAGAAGAGACTATAGGAACCCCGATTAATATAGAACCTTTAGACCAAACGCCACTAGAGAATGTAGGTTTAGATGCTTGTTGTCATGACCTCTCTCTTAGTCCTAGGGAAGTTTCTAATTTTGATGAACCGGAGCCTCAACCAAAAACCTTACCCAATTTTCCATCTTTAGATGTGAATCTAGGAATTGAATTAGGCCCCAATCCACCCATCAAAATAAATAGTCTGGGTAGTTGATTGATAAAGGTAGTAGACTCTAGGCCATGTAGAGTGGAAGTTAATATAGGAGTAACCCATGACCTTACACACTTACATCACCCATTCATGGTTGATAACAAGAAACATTATGGGTTTAAACCGGGTTTATTAGGTCAAGATGGATCCTTAACTAGGAATCTTTTGAAGTTGATAGAAGATGATCCATTTTTAGGAGAAAGATTTGATTCACCCGCTACACCAATAGAATTAGGTAAGGTTATAATGAATGGAGCATACCCCTTTGAGCATATAAATCACCCATCACCCTTTCCTCACGTAGCTAATTTCCACCCTAGGGTGTGTATAAGCTACTATCATTACTTAAGCTTAAGTGTAGGAAAAACTTCCCCTTTATCTGTTAAATAAGTGTAGAGTCAAGCTCGTGACTCGAACGAAAACAAGCGCTTCTTGGGAGGCAACACATGTGTATTTGTTTTTCATTTTATTTGTGTGTTTATATATCTTTTTCATTATTGTTTATTCTCATGTTAGACTTTGTGAAAATGATTTATTTTGTTTTTAACATCGTCTTAATTACATATAAAGGTATTTTACAAAAAGATAAGTGTAGGGAAGATCAAATATGTTTTTAAGAACAAGAACATGAGAATTACAATTAGTGAAATTGATATATATGTTTGTTAGAGTCAAATGCTTGTACCGAGTCATAAGGGATGTTTTGCAGGAATTTTTTCAGATTTTAAAGGTGTAATTTTTCTAGAATTTTTCAGAAAACAACAGAGACAGTTCTGTCGAGGATAACTGTGGCGTAAGGATTAGAACTGGCGATGTCGGGGAGGAAGGCATGCTTATAAAATTTCTCTCATTTTCTGTGCTATTTATAAATTTTTGGAAATTCTCAGGTCTTAATTTTCCAGAAAAAAACTGCAAACATCTATTCCACAAGCATTATATCTTATTTAATTCTAGAATTACATCTTGTTGTAATTTTTCTTTGTTTGGTTTGATGCTTTGGGTTGTCTGTTTTCTTAAATTGTGCAGGTTTTATTTTTCAAGAAGAAGAAATATAGCATTAGATGGAGCTTATTACGCATACATTCTTCTTGGAAAGAATTTAACCACTACTTCTCACGGATCCTACCGAGCTAATCAGGGGAGTACTAGTTTCTTTATCTTTTAATTACCTTCCATTATCATAACTTTGATACTTTCTGGGAACATTGGGGACAATGTTCAGTTTAAGTGTATGGAGTGAGAATAAAACGGGAAATTTGAAACTATGCTTATCCTTGATCATTTGTCTTGTCCTACTTCATTTGTGTAATAAACCATGAGAGATATTTGTTAGGGCAATTTTAGCGCCAAATTTAAAATTTTTCATGACATGTACGGGTGGGACTTTAGTCTTAATAAAGCGTCTAATGGATAGGAGTTATATGACTAGCACAAAAACCCTTTACCACTCAAGTTCCACCCCAAAAATGTGAGGTTCACCCCTAGATCTATAGGAATTAAAGCATTCACCTTTAATGCTTCGAGAGTGTACCGGTAGTATAATAGATTTTGGAACTTGTTTTGTGATGCATTCCGAGATCGCTAGTGAGACTACACTTGTGTGGTTAGGAATAACTAAATGATAAGAGGCATTAGGATAACCCTTGTTTGATACCCGTATTATAATTACTTCTTCCACATCTTTTGAGTAATTCCCCAAACCCGCGTTGTACGAAACTCATCTTTAGTACATGATACCCCTAGTTAACCCCTCAGAGCCTATCCTTTTCGCGGTTATCGTGATGTTTTGGTTTTCTAGAATATCAATGAAGAGCATTGTTTACAATCCACCCCGAAATGTACACCCAAATCGCCTTAGCCTACCTTGTATGCACTCACTTTTAGTGCATTATTGTTATCATACTAAACCCTTAGTTCAATTATCTAGTTACTTGCATGGTTGCTAAGTCGAGTCATATCTTTTGTACACAGTTTTGGGATGATTGGGACTCATGGGTAAAGTTAAATTTTATGGAGTGACGGGAAAGAACGTTAAATTCAAATTCCCTTTATTTACGTAATAATGTACTCCAAGTGTTTTGAACTTTTCAATTCGGGTCAAATTAGTGTTAGAGTAATAAAAACTCAAGTGTAGGGATGTGCCTATAAATCCTTTATATTTTGATGTTATCGTAGAGGATGGTAGAGTAAAAGTGTATGAAAAACAAAATGGTGAAAAAACATACGGGCTACCATCCTACATCTATCTTTATATTTATGCATGTGTGCTTCAAAGTTATCTAGAGTTTAGAGAGTCGAGTCTTGGCTTAGCAACGTCATTCTTCTCATGCTTGTAACATAAATATTTTTGACTTGCCACCACTAAATCGCCTATCCAACCAAATCATTCGTTTCCCTAACCGTAAGCCTAAAGTTACAACCCTTTAAAAGACCTCTTAGATAGTTGTTCCTAGGTGTTTACGCCAAAGTGGTAGAGGTTTGATCTAGTCTCAAGCCTATGGTAATCTATGTACTATGACCGGTTAATGAGTGTTTATCTTCCATTTCCATTTATTATATTTCATATACACCCGAGAGATGAGACTCTTGGTTTAAAAATGTGCGCATCATTGCGTAAATTGCGTGCATCATTGCATTGCTTTTAGGATTTCGCATCATGATACCTAATGCAAGGCCATCCCAAAATGCACTCGCATTAGACCGCAATTTGCCGCATTTGTGTAATGCTAGCAATGGCCGCAATATGGAATTTAGGTCATTTTGAAAAAAACAAACTATTTAGAAGAAGATAAAAATATTTTAATGGACTATGAAAAATAAAAGTTGTTGAAAGACTTCTAAAACAAACACAATAACAACATCCAATTTACCCTACATCCAAATTACCCTTCGGTTCAAGATCATGCACCATTAACATAATTTGAAATCTCGCAACATATTGTTCTTTGATCATAAATAATCATATATGTTAAATAGTTTAGCTGAGAATCATATGTGTGATTAAAATTTGACTAAATTTTTTGTTTTGACTTTTGTTGTTGATTTGGTAATGAATGAATTATGATTGTTAGCTACTGGTATAACTTATCAGTATACCTTTAACACATTATAATATCATGTCATCATGTATATGTATAAAATCATGTATATGTATAGAATAGACTTTAATCATTCATGTTCAACCGCATTACTACTAACAATAACAAGGATCTAGAAATTATGGAATTCAAGATCCTAAAATTAAAAATAAACTTACATGTTCATCCTATTCGAAAGTAATTAAAAAAGGATTTTCTCGTTTAAAACAAAATTTAGTTGGAGTTTATAATGTTGTTTCTAAGTGTTTTATGTCCTGATTAATTGACTTATTTCTTTTACAAATAGATTATTTGCCTATTTATTTGTGTCTTTGTGACTTATTTGTAAATTTATTGCATTTACTTGGTAATTTTTTTAATTTACTACATATAAATAATTTTTGTATTTTTTAATACAAAACGCATCGCGTCCAAAATGCGCTCGCATTCGCAACACGCATCACGCATCAGCCTCTGGTACCTTTAACGCATCGGATCGCAAAACGCAATTTTAAACCAAGGATGAGAGAATCCAAACACCCCTTGTGAGGTGCTAGTATATAATTTTCGTGCTTGTTATTACTATTGCGGTGCTTTTGCTTGTTGTGAATTATGTTAAACCAATGCTTTATGCCCCTTAACTTATAAATTGATTGGTCAAAAGCACATTTGCTTGAGGACAAGCAAATACCAAGTGTAGGGATATTTGATAAGGATTTAAAATGTATGTTTTTAAGGGGTCATTTGCCTTAATCGTCCACTTTATATATCCGCATTGCTTAATTTCGTTCCTTTTCACTTTTAGGTCTCTTAGAAGCAAAATCTTTGGAATGATGCATTTTTGAACGAAAAGGAGTGAATATATGAAGAAAATGGCTAAGTCAAGATTAAGACGCTCAAGCTGGTAGAATTACACCTGACGGCGTCCCAAATAGAGGGTGGCACCGTCCCTCTTTATGTGATTCAATTTGTGACGGCACAATAGCGAATTTGCTATTTTACACCTGACGGCGTTAGGCTTTGAAGAGTAAGGGCGTCACTAATATTTTTCCTCCCAGACAGCCTAGATCCAGATTCAGACGACGTCAGAGCTAAAGACTAACTGCGTCACAACCACAACGTGACGCCGTCCCGGTGTTGACTTGACCAAGACGAAACCCTAATGAAGGCGATCTAACGGCGTCCCAACTATAAGGTGACGCCATCGCAGTTGTAAAATTATATATAGAAATCGAATTTTCAGAATTTTAGAGAGGTAGACTTGTGGAGTAATAACCTAAAACGACTTTGGTCAGTTTTGGACAGTATAGTAGGGTTCTCATACCCTATTTTACACCAAGATAAGTAATTTACTTCATTGATTTCATTATGTCTTCGATTGTATGTGTGTATGCTTTCTTGTTTAACATGTCCGGCTAAATTACTTGTGTGTTTGCTTGGATCTATGAAACCTAGTTATTAATTATTGATTGGTTGTCTTTTATCTTAATTGTAATTGGTTTAGGATTGCAATAGGCCATCGTTGTGTTTTTAATGCTTGAGTAATCTTTGTGAACCTTAGTTTATAGTCACTAGTGGAATCGTAGACTAAATATCCAAAGATAACCTTAGTGTTAGTTTATGAAACCTAGAGTTTTCGTAGGCAATAACCTTAATGTAGTCTCAAAGTGTTAGTGATAAAAGAATACCCTACGACCTTAGAAAACACAATGCGTTAAGAATAAGGACGTGCCAATTCAACCACCAACAAAAGATAACTAGGGAGTAATAGTATCTTGCTAAACACATTTTTAATCATCATACGAGCACACATCAATAGACATAGACTACCCCTTAGTTTAGATATTAGATAAGTAGAGTAATCGGTAGAAGTAGCAACCCCCAAATCCAAACCCCGAGATTTTACCCTTAGCTTTATAAAAAATATAAAAAGATAAGAAAGTAATCTTCATCAACCTCAAACCTTAGCGTAGTACATCTCTCACTAGCATTCCTATTCCCCTAGATAACGATATCAATACCCGAGGCTTACCCAATACTACACTACAACGATTAGGTTCACTGCCTAGGGTGTTGAAAAACTTGCTCGAAGAAAAGGAAGTTTTCTTTGACCCCGAACGCGTTATACGCGCATCATGTTCAGTAGATGAATGCTTTTAACAGTGCAGACGAGGAAATTGATCATCAGTATGCAACAGGTATTGTTTGTCTTAATAGTCAATTAGATTCGTTAGAAATATTGGAGGATGGGATTTATGAAACTGGTACATATGATCATATGACACCAATACATGATAGTATTTTTTATCCTTATTTGCTTCAAATCAAACCTTACAAACTGCCTCTGGATCCTAAACTTAAGCTACAAGCTGATTTTGGCACACCTTTAACTGACCCAGAAGTGTATAGGAAATTCATTGGTAAGCTGATTTATCTCACAGTTACAAGACCAGATATTTGCTACTCGGTCCAATTGCTAAGTCAATTCATGCAGTCACCATCCTCAATTCATATGCAAGCTGTGAAACATTTACTAAGGTATCTATTGTCTTCTCCTGGTCAAGGAATACTTCTAGCTAATGATTCAGCTGTTCAGTTAAAGGCTTATTGTGATTCTGATTGGGCTAGCTGTCCAATTACTAGAAGATCTACCACAGGTTATTGTATTCTTTTGGGTGACTCACCAATTTCTTAGAAATAAAAAAAGCAGGCTGTTGTATCCAGATCTTCAGCTGAAGTAGAGTATAGAGCAATGACATTAACCTTTTGTGAGGTGACATGGCTGGTGAGTTTGCTCAAGGATATTGGCATTAAGGATTTAGAACCGGTGGATTTGTTTTATGACAATCAACCAGCCTTATACATAGCTGCAAATCTTGTGTTTCATGCAAGAACTAAACACATTGAAGTGGATTGTCGCTATGTCAGAGATCAACTCAAAGCATGCAACATTAAACCTTCTTATATTCATACAAAGTAAAAACTTGAAAATGTGTTTACAAAAGTTGTCACTGTTGATCAGCATAACAAATTGTTGTCCAAGTTGGGAGTTTCCACACCTAACAACTCACAACTTGAGGGGGACAGTAAAAGTATGAAGGAGTAGTTTGTACTTTAGCTCATTGTATAGGGTTATGTCAAGTTTTTTAGTTGTATCTGATTATAGTTTGAAAGTCGGTTGTATCTCATTAATTGAATCAATAAGATAACAACTTTTCCCTCTCATTTCTCTCTTCACCTTTAGAACTTCTCATAAATAAATGGCAAGTTGATGGTTATGATGATGAACAATATGATACTTATTTTTGTCATTATATGGTAATGTATGACGAAAACATGGCAACACCGTTTTGAGATGACAAAGAAGGTAACTATTTGGTTCAAAATCTTAAAGGTAAACCTTGGTATGTTTTACGTGTTGGGCTTCCTGACTAGAAATACGTTTATGATTGGAGTGTGGCAACCATAGACAAGGACATGTTAACTTATAAAAAATAAGATATGCCACTCAATAATCTTGTATTGTATAGTCCAATTTGAAGTACTAGTAAAATTTTGTCCCACAATGACCTATATATATTAAGAGCCGATATTTTGTACTAGTATTCAAACCCATCTCTACAAATGTTTAATACAGACCCAATTTTAGTTAACGACATTTAGTAAAAGTTTAAAACAAAAAACACTTGTGTTTTTGGTTTTCAAATACAATAATTAAGATAGGCCAGACACGACGAACATAACATGTTTTAGCTATAATGGTGTCGTTCCAAAAAAAAAAAAAAAAAAAAAGGACTTGTAAGTTGGTGATCGAGAAATTAGGACTACAAACATTATGATTTACTTTGATTCGGGGAAATGTCGAGTTAATATACTATTCATTTTTTACAGGGACAAAAACATTCAACAACAAATTATAACATGAAGGTTCCTATTATGGTCATTACTCTTGATCATAACAATTTAGTATGTGCTCATAATACAATTTAGTCATTTTTCAAGAAACACAAATCATATCAAAGTACCAAACTTGCACCATATCAAAGTACAATACATGGCCAGTTTTGAAAACTCGCTCAAAAACTGTTACAACCATTTGTGACAAATGGCAACCTTGTTGAAAATTGGGGATTGATGATCAACGCAGGTGCTCCACATATGTGTACGTACGATGCTGTTTTGAACATCTTTCTAGGTTATTTTTAGAGTTTAGGGAGCATAAACAGCCATACTAAACTGATTACCAAAAATTATTACCACCTATTGCAGAAAGCTGTTCAAAAGAGCATACAGCTTATCCGGATGAGATTGGGACACCTCGTGTCCAGCACCACGAACAGTTGCGTAAGTCAAACCATCATACACGATTTTATAACCAGCTGGCTGTTAAATCGAAATAAGAACAAGGGTTAATCCACTGCACGTTGTCATCAATTAAAATTAATTCTTAAGATACATAATATGTTTAATTACCTTTACCATATCCGGCATAGTCCACTCCTGCCATGGCTGTATTATCTGAAGATCCATGGCAGCAATCGAGTACCGTGAGCTAGTAACAGGAACACATGCGTCGACATCGCCACTGTTGCAATTAAATAAATAAGTACTAATTTCGCTTAGCTAGAAACAATCCTATATTATTTTGAAAATTGTTTTACGGTTTTACCTATAAAGAAGGATACGTAATCCATGATCTATCATCCTTTTGTATATAGGGATGACGGATGACGGACTATCCTTCCATTCCTGGCTAATCTGATCACTGTTTCAAGAGATATTATTAGTCATTAGCATGATTATTTAATAATTGAAAAGGAATAAAGTGACTTGATTAGAACTTAACCTGCACGGTGCCCAAGGGTATGGCAGTCGAGTCGTGTTAGCATTCATGGCTGACTGAACTTCTGGTTGGTTCAGGTAGCTCACAACATAAATCAAATCGCAAGGGCCACCTGTCACGTTCATAAATGCAGGCTCACAAGACGGGCTATATATGTTGAAGAAGTTTATAGCTCCAATCCCATTCAACAAAGCCACGTAAGCTTTACTGCAAGCCTCGTCTTCATAACGGCTACCCGAGGCACAACTTTGCAAAAAATCACCACGCGTCTCGTCAGACACTAGAGCATGGCTCCATGCAAAATCGACCGCTCCCCTAGTATCACTTACATCGTCCAACAGTCCATTCCCAATCTGTTGGGAAAGAAAACATATAAAGATAGTTAATGATCGTCAACATTAAATTAAAAAGAAAATGCAAACAAACATTCTTTTTCATGAGCTTAAATATTTTATTTGATTAGTTACCATAATCCCTTTCAGGTTCATCATAGGGTTCGAGTCTCGTGTGCCCTTGAAGTCACGCATGATAATATCAGCTAACTCAGGGACATAATACCCTGTTATCCATGACGTATGATAAATAATTCTTTAGCAACTGCTTCCTAAATGATTAAATTGGAAGTTAAAAAAAAATAATAATGAAAGTTATACCTGCGTAACTCTCTCCAGTCATAAAGAAATCCCGGCCCTTGAACACAGGGTACCGCTCAAACCACTTCCGCAAGAAGTTATACAAATCCTGGGCTATAGCAAATAATATACAATCAATAAAATGAAAACAGTAACTAAGAGGACGATATTGATGGTTGATAGTAGATATATACTGGTAATTTTGTCCCCAGATGACATGTAGTCTTCGGTGGTGTTCGAATAGGAAAAGCCAACACCAACGGGAGACTCTATGAACAATATGTTACCCACTGCATCATCATGTACAAGAGCTTTATTAACAACAACAACAAGAAATGTATAGAAAAGTATATAGTTTTAATTGTGCAAGTTTAGTGAGGAACAAACCTCTGTTCCAGGAAAATTGTCGGGCATAGAGCGTTTTACCATCAGTGTAAACACCAAACGGACCAATTTCTGTAAATGCACCCATGCCTAACGACGAACATCCAGGTCCTGCAAAACAATATTGAACACATATTCTGTTACTAATATCCTAATTATATAAAAATATATGGTGATGAGGGTCTTAAGAGTTTACCGCCATTGAGCCATAAAATCAGTGGCTTAGCTGAGGAATTACAGGACGCTTCAACAAAGTAGTAGAAGAGGGATCGCCCTGAAGATTCATTAACAGATATGCTCCCGGCATACTGTTTGAAGTTACCAGCATTTTCCGGTTGTCCGGGAAGACCATTTTTTAATAGATGGTCATCTTCGACATTCTTCTTCACTTCATTACTGGATATACCATCATCCATGTATTGTTGTTGGATAAAGTTTTCCAAAATTGGAACAGGAGCAACATTTGCAAAATATCTGGCACGTCTAAAATTCATCAGAGCCGTACCCTGATTTAACGGCCCATAAGATGCTCGAACAGCTTCAGTAGCTGCAATACAAAAAAAAAGAAAAAAAAAGAGAGACCATCATAAGTAACATAATTGGTCTTAAATTAAGTTTAATTACTGCAAAAATAGGAGCTAAAGATGAGCTAATTAGGTACCTAGCAAGCATAAAACAGTGACAAGGTTGATCATAGATGCATTCATTCTGAAAAGATGTGAGATCAAGAGATATGGTACAGGCAAGTAAGTAATGGAGCAATCTATATATAGAGAATTTTCTTTTCAAATAATAGTAAGTTTGTTTAAACCATTCACATTTTGGGAATAACTCACCTTTTCCATGTAAGGAAATTCTGTCAAATATTTGGTATCTAAACAATTTTTTTTTCTTTTTCCTTTTTTTTTTTTTTTTTTTTTACTTTTGGTTATGGTTTACCTGTTAATCATATTCTTGTGCTAATCAAACAACACTTGAGATTCAGATATAGCATCTTAATAA
Source organism: Chrysanthemum makinoi (assembly GCA_910596185.1). Lineage (NCBI taxonomy): Eukaryota > Viridiplantae > Streptophyta > Magnoliopsida > Asterales > Asteraceae > Chrysanthemum > Chrysanthemum makinoi. The sequence continues at coordinate 306,967,762 of OU343223.1, read as the reverse complement.
TATCAATAACTATTAGTCTACAAAAAGCTTTCAAAAAGTTTTATGTTGATACAAAAGTTGGGCGTTCCTTGTTTGGAGCTCCGGCTCTCGTACCAATTGAGAATCGTTGCTTGAGACCTGCGCACTAAGAGACAGAAAACACCGTTAGGCTTACCGTGGGATTGTCTCCCACGATTATCCTCCGGCGTGAGAGTAAGTAATCGGTTTAGGGTTTAAGGAGTGTTAGGGTTATGAGATCGTACCTTAAACGAGGGATGTGATTCCCTTTATAGACGCACGGAATCCTTGTTGGTTCCGTGTTCCTCAACCTTCGGCGTATCCCACCTTAATCGGTTGGGAATGATTATCTTCCTATTTAGAAGATATCGGATATCTATTCCATCAATAGATTCGGGCTTGGGCCTTCATGAGCCCAAATTTTTAGTCCGCTTAGCCCGCCGTACCGGGCCAAGTTAGTATTGGACTTTAGTCGGGTCCGTGACCCGGATATAGACTATACGTCATCATGTCCCCAGTCTAGTATGCGTGTTGACTAAACTGCGGATGCTAGACTAATAATCCGTAGCCAGTTAAAAAACTTTGAAGCGTATGCAAGAAGCCTTAAACATATACCCTCCGGTACGTTGTACCTAGACATGAAAGTGGATAGTAAACGCATCGTTATTCGGGGGAAAGTTACTGTCCCACGTCCCATCGAATCAATCTCAACCACACAAGTGAAATTAGTGGGATCCACGTGTCACATATCTTGTGGATGAGAAATAGGATAAAACCACCGTTTCAGTTTCACAATGGCACTCACCGTAAAAAAGAAAAATTCGCCATTGTTAAAACATATCTGCAGCTGTGATCCAGAAAATAAACCACTTCGAGGTAGCCGCGCGTCTCTTTGTAAACCAAACACCATGGTCAAACAACTGCATGATTTCACCTCTGATCTATCCACGAGTGATCTTTTAGAATTCACCTCGGATTACTATATCCCACTTGACGTGCATCCGGTTATTCCGGGTGCGCGGGCCTCCATTGCCGATTTCCCCGAAGGGAAATAGGGGTATACACACGTTTCTTTGAGTTAAGCCAATCAACGTGTGCCTATATCCCGATTTCTGTGCGATGTGCTAAATTATTACGAGCTGTACCTATCCCAATTACAACGTATTGGTGCGGCCAAAATTACCAATTTTGAGGTGAACTGCCGTTTGCTGGTGGTTAACCCCACAATCAACCTATTCCGCGCATTCTATCATACAACATGGGCGCATGGGTGGGTTACCTTTGCGAAGCGCGCTGGCAAGCTTCAGTGCTACATCGAGAAGCTAGATCGCTAAGGAATTGGAGAGAGTCCTTTTTTGGGTGGGACGACACATGCTTCCCATGGCGTTATAATTTTTTCACCCGGGGTACGCTGCCGAGAGACGAGTGCCCTTTGCCTGGATCATATGTCTCCGAGGATGCGGAACTGATAAATGCAAACCGCATCCCTATCGGTTCTTATCCTGAGGAGTTTTTAGTGCATATGGGCATCAACCGTAACTACTTTGGTCCCGAAGATGAGATCCCGATCTTCTTAGGTGCCAATGGCCAGGGTGGGTACTCGCTCTTCCGCACCCCCTTTTGTAGTTAATGTAAGAATTTGTCTTCCTTTGTCCACACATTATATAACCGATGTCGTTTGTTGTTTCCTTGTGCGCAGAGATGGATCTGTTTACTGTTGTGCATTTGGCGAAGCCCGTTGAGGTAGGGACAAGAGTACGTTCCCTAAAAGAAGGGGAGGAACCTATACTGGCTGCTACTGCTGGTCATGTAATGGAGATGAACATGGGGAAGCAGTACAAGTTCCTCTGTTGCAGTGGAAGCGACGCCACTACAAAGTGTTCCCAACCCCAAAGTGCCTTCTGGCAGTAGCGCAGCCACCCCCCAGCTGCGGAGCCACCTATGGGAAGAAGAAGAGGAGTCGAGGTGGGTTAAAGCGCAAGCGATCCATCGGAGAGGATGGCGCATGCCCTTCACGGAAAAACGCCCTGTGATCCTCACTGTGGAGGTATCGCCCACGATGAGGCGTCTTCGCACCCTCGGCTACTATCGCTGGACCGCAGAAGTGATGCCTTTTTTTTTTTTACATAGGAGCCTAACAATTCTCTGGTAAACGCATTACACGGGGTGGAGCGGTTTTGCGAGTCACCCCCAAGGCTAGTCCGGTACGTTCTGCGCATACGAGCCGCCTAGTCGAACGATGAAGACCTGTCGATGTGGATGCGCCCATGGAGCAACTGGTCGAAGAGTTGGTGCAGTCTCTGCACATCAGCTTCGCTAATTGTGAAGCTGAAAGACCAAGTTTCGGTAGGAGTAGTCAAGATCGCAGGGATCAGACAGATAGCGTTCTTTGGAGGCGCAATGGCGAGCACCCGGGCGCAGTTGGAATGCGCCAGTGAGGCAAAGGATCTGAACGCGTACGCTCGAAACAGGTGAAGAAAAGATGGCGCTGATGTGCCAAATAAACCAAGAGCGCGCGGATGTTGCCGGTATAAGTCTGCGTGCCACTGGGTACTTAAATATCTGGAGAAGGGCAAAGATGCAATGACATCCCAGCTTGAAGAGCTTGGTACCATGGTCAAGAGTGCCCTTGAAGCGCAGGAGATGAAGCTGCGTAATCTGAGCATAGAGTACGACGAGGAATTGTATCCCCAACTCTTGTCCACTATTGCAGAGGCCTTGATGGCTCATAAGCCATGGTTTGCGCCTTGCAGCGCTTACTACGCTGGAATCCAAGGAAGTGGTAGACGCGTTCGGGGGAGTTGTTCAATGCACCCCTGGAGCGTGGTAAGGCCGGCAGTGGAAAACTGCATGAGGGGTCTGCTAAATGTGCCTTTGGAGAAGGTGCCTGGGTATAATGCGCAGGAATATACTGAGTTGGTGTCGCTATGGGCGGTTGAAGTCTCTAGAGTTTCCAATGATTTCTGAATTGGAGCGCGACCAAGACTATCCAATTGGGGTAATAATGGAGGGGTTGACTTTGGCAAAGCACCTTTCTGAGGATGCAGAGGCGCAATCCGATTACTTTTTGAAGCCCAACGAATCTCAGTTGCAGGTACCTGTTTTTGTTCGCCCTCGTGATATCTTGAACCCGTTTGCGCTGGAAAAAGAAGTCCCGTTAAAGCAGGTCCTGGAAGCTCATGCCACAAGGCTCGCGAAGAAGAAAGGTGTCAAGGGTAAAGCCATTTTGTGTGGTGTTGGCGCGGCGCATCTCCCTCGTTCTGACGGGGTGCCTGTGAATGTCGCCACAGTATCTCGTCAAGATTCTGATTTGTTAAAGAGTTTGAACGAGATTAAGGAGTCGAAAAACCGCGTAGGTGGCTCTCCCCTTGAGCGTTGTAATAGCTGGTAGGTGTATGTATTGTAAAGTAACAAACCTTTTGTAATAACTCGTGGTTATCTAATAAAAATATCTCTTGTTGAGTTCATGTATGAAAGTTGTAATATACTTAAGTGGCTAAATGTAGCGTTTGTAGTATAGTCGTGTATGTTGTGCAGCGTACTTTAAATATCACTTTAAGGAATCAAATATTTTAGTTCCAAAGTTGTTAAACGTGCACGTGTGCATTGTTGTGCATCCGTCATAGGAGGTGTACAAAACTTATTCCAACGTCTTGATAATAAGGTGTTTAACAAGGATACGTGATCCAGTGTTGATGGGTTTGCAACCCTTTTATTCAACAAGTTGTTTAGTAGGTGAACTTATCCTTTTACCATCGTGGGTTTGTTATGGTGCATGCACGCCATCGTGGGCAAGAAATAAAAAGGTTGTTAAGACATAGAGTATATGGAAATAACAAGTATGCCGCGGAGTTAGCTAGAAACCGCAGCGTTTTATTGATACTCGCAAGTTTTTATAATAAGTAAACAAGACAATTATTCTAAGCAAAAGAAGAAGAAAAAAGTAAATGCACAGATGTTTATTGGGCACTGGAAGTGCGAGAGCGTCTGTGCGCTAGGCCGTAGCCATTCCTATAGATAGCACCTCTTGAGGTTGCAGACGTTCCATGTGCGTGGCAATTCACGACCATCCAAGCCTCGGAGTTTGTACGCGCCTGTTCCTAGTGCTTCGGTAACCTCATAGGGTCCTTCCCACTTTGGTCCAAGCTTACCTGTGTCTTCAGCGTGGCTTGCGTCATTGGCGCGGTAGACAAAATCACTTGGTCTGAATGAAACATTGCGCACTTTAGCATCATAGTATCCTTTCATCCTTGACTTTGATTTTGCTTCCCGTATAGCTGCGCGTTCGCGCCTTTCTTCTAGCAGATCTAAGTCGATGCGCCTATCGTCATCATTGGTTGTCACGTTGATTTCAGCTGTGCGGATGGTTGGCATGCCGATCTCTGCCGGTATGACGCTTCGTCCCATAGACTAAAGAGAAGGGAGTGTCGCCAGTGCTGGTCTGGATTGAGGTGCGGTGCGCCCACAAGACATGTGATAACTCTTCTACCCATCTTCCTATGTGCTTTTCTAGGCGTGCCTTAATTCCTTCACCCAAGCTTCTATTTGCTCGTTCCACTAGGCCTTTGGTTTGTGGATGCTTAACTGACGCGAAGTGTTGTGTTATGTTAAGCTTCTCACACCAGTCCCTGAAAGGGTTATCACAGAATTGTTTCCCGTTGTTCGAGATGATTTCCCCAGGGAGGCCGAAGCGGCATACAATGTTTTCCCATACGAAGCGCTTCACCTGGTTTCCAGTGATTGTTACCACTGCCTTCGCTTCGATCCATTTGGTGAAGTAATCTACGGCGACTATGAGAAATTTTAGTCCACCCGCTGCGATAGGAAAAGGGCCCGCGATGTCAATACCCCACTTGTAGAATGGCCATGGTGAAGTTATTGGGGTTAGCTCGTGCTGTGGTTGGCGTGGGACGGGTCTATGAACTTGGCAATCGTTACACTTCCTTATTAAGTCCGGTGCATCACGGTGCATGGTCGGCCAGTAGTATCCCGATCGCATGGCGCGTGCCACAACGGACCGTGGTCCTGAATGCATACTGCATGAACCTTCGTGGATTTCTCGCAGTACGTAATTTGCTTGTAAAGGGCCGACACAACGGAGCCATGGCTGCAGGAAGGAACGTCGGTACAATATGTTGTCTCGCAGTTCGAATCTTTGCGCTGTGCGCCGTATCCTGCGAGCTTCCTTCTGCTCTTGGGGTAATGTTCCCTTGCTCAGGAAGTCCATTATCGGTGTCATCCATGTAGGATCTTCCTCCTCTATTATCGTGGAGATTTCTATCTCCGAAATTGACTTGCTTTTTAGTGTTTCCACCAGCACTTGCTTTGATAGATGTGCAAAGCTTGTCGAGGCAATCTTGCTCAGTGCATCCGCCTTGCGGTTTTCCCCTCTAGGAACTTGCTTTATAGTGAACCTATCAAAGCTTTTTATCAGCGTCTTGGTTTTATCAAGGTACTGGATCATATTATCTTCTTTGGCCACGTATTCACCCAACACGTGGTTGGCCACTAGGCGGGAATCCACGTTTGCCTCTAGGTTACGTACACCCATTCGAGCTGCAATGCGTAGTCCAGCGAGCAGGGCTTCGTATTCTGCCTCATTGTTTGTTGATGTGAATTCAAAGCGCAGTGCGTAAGTGAATTCCATTCCCTCTGGATTTGTGAGAATGAGGCCCGCTCCTGAGCCATCAATGCATGAGGATCCATCTGTAAACAAGATCCATGGATCTTGCAGCTCGGTCTTAATTGGTGTGGATATCTCGTCGCTGTCTGGCTTTTCAATGATGAAGTCCGCCAGAAGCTGTCCTTTGATTGCGGTACGTGGTCTGTATGAGATGTTGTGCTCACTTAGCAATACACTCCACTTCTGCAGTCTACCTGATGCGTCAGGTTTGGAGATGATCTGCTTGATCGGTTGATCCGTGATTACTGCTATTGGGTGTGCTTGGAAGTACCTGCGCAGCCGTTTAGCAGCAAATACCAACGCCAGAACTAATTTTTCCATGGCACTATAGTTATTCTCCGTCTTCTTGAGTGCCTTGCTTACGAAGTAGATGGGAGTTTGTACTGAGTCCCTATCTGTGAGTAACACTGCACTGACTGCGCCTTCAGTCGCAGACAAATACATGATTAGCTCTTCCTCTGGTCGGGATGCGACAAGTGTTGGGAGCGTTGCTAGATGTTGTTTAAGCTGAGTGAAGGCCTCTTCCGCCTCCGTAGTCCATCTGAAATCACCTTTCTTTATACACTTCTTGAGTGTTTTGAAAAGAGGCGTGATTTTTTCTGCGATTGGATAAGAACCTGTTTAAGCCGGCCAACTTTCCGTTGAGAGATTGGACTTCTTTCAACGTGCGCGGTGAAGGAAGTTCGATGGCCGCTTTTGTCTTTTACGGGCATGGTTTTATGCCGTCGGGTTCTATCAGGTATCCAAGGAACATGCCTTCAGTAGCGCCGAAGGTACACTTCTTAGGATTCAACTTCATATTGATCTCTCTTAGAGTTCTGAACGTTTCCTCGATGTCACGCACTAGTTCATCTTTGGTATGGCTTTTTATGACCCGGTCATCAACATAGACCTCTAGGTTGCGGCCCACCTGTTTTTCGAAAGCGTTATCCACTAACCTCTGGTAGGTGGCGCCTGCATTTTTCAAGCCGAAGGGCATTTTTGTGTAGCAGTAAACACCTTGGCTTGTATGAAAGGCTATTTTTTCCTCGTCCTCCCTAGCCATTTGGATTTGATGATATCCCTTGTATGCGTCGAGGAAGCACTTCAATGGATATCCGCACAGAGACTCTATTTTCCAATCTATCTCGGTAAAGGATAGCGATCTTGTGGACATGCTTTGTTAAGGTCGGTGAAGTCTACACACATTCGCCAGCTGCCGTCGTTCTTCTTTACCATGACGGATTGGAAAGCCAGTCATGGTAGTAAACTTCCCGCATGATCCCTGCCTCTACCGGTTTTGTACCTCTGCCAAGATTGCTTGCGCGCGCTCCAGGGCTTGGCCGCGCTTCTTCTGGCGTATGGGTGCGTATCCCTGTCGGATTCTCAGTTTATGCTCTGTGATAGAGCGTGGTACTCCTGTCATGTGTTTAGGCTCCCATGCAAAAATATCCAAATTCTTCTGCAGGAGTGCACATACAGTTGTTTTGCCGTTGTCCGACAATGAACCTCCGATGGATACTTCCTGTTCCGGGTATTCGGGGTGAATTGCTACTTTCAGATTTGGAACTCTGGTTGTCTGCTGTGCTGGAGTTGGTGCCGTCTCGCATGCAATCGTGTTGCATTCTCTGTGTGGTATAGTGGTGTTGTAAAGAGTAACAATACCACCTTCCACTAGGAATTTAAGCATCCCATGCGCTGTTGATGGCACTGCTCGCATAGCTGATATTCCAGGTCTCCCAATAATGCCATTGTATGGCGAGGTAGATTTAATCACCATGAATTCCATCCGGGCCGTTGCGAGTGCTCTTCGTTTCCAATGCTGCATGGTACTCGTATTTGCCCCATAGGCCATATCTTCTCACCTGTAAAACAAGTCAACGCTGTTCTGACCGGGATTAACTGACTTTTTATTTCAGGACGAAATCGTTTGAAACAATGCTCGTACATGATGTCGGCAGAAGCTCCACCATCAACATACATGCGGTGGATGTCGTGACCTCCCGCGCTTATCTCTATAGTGAGTGGTTCCACCACTGCGTTGTCCGCGGTTAAGGTGGGGAAAGAGATCTCCTTTCCACGTGAAAAATCCTGGCTGACCTTCTGCCTTGTGACCCGCTGCCATGATTGTATCATGTAAATGGTGTCGGGCTTGTCTTTAGGTGTCTCTTTCTTATTGCCACTCTTCTGTTTGTCCTTTCCTTCTTTAATATGCTTGACCAAATGGTCCAATCTGCCCTCTTTGACCATCTTGTCAATGAATTGGCGCAGTTGGACACATTCATTAGTGGTGTGGCCCTTCTGCGCATGGTAGTCACAATATCCATTCCCAGTGCGCCGATCCTCTGGGGTGCGCATTTGTGGTGGTCTTGGGAAGTTTGCCCCTTCTGTCGCGAGTATTTCCTTTGGGGTTTTTGTCAGCGGGGTGTATCTGTCATTATCTCTCCCGCTTCCCTGACCGCGATAGCTTCTATTACGGTTGCTATTCCGGTCATTGGGCTGTCTCCCAGGTTGTTCCTGTGACCGGTAGGTGGAGGAGTTTCTTTTGCTATCCGCCGCGGCGGCTTCTCCTTGGACGAAGGACCTAGAGCGTTTCATGAGTTCATCAAAAGTTTCAGGAATCTTGTCATTCAATCTCTTGATGAGTTCTGGGTTATTAATTCCATTCATGAAACCGGAGATTTTTAGCACTTCCGGGCATGCTTTAACTTGCATGCATTCATCTTTAAAACGCTCCATGAATGCGCTCGTAGTTTCTCCTTTGCGCTGCTTTACCCTGGCAAGTTCGACAGGGTTTTTAGCGCACTTTTTCCGTTGAGTAAAATTTAGGCGGAACGCCTTTCTTAATTCCTCAAAACCATTTATACTTCGTCATGGAAGTTTGTTAAACCAGTTCCGCGCGCTTCCCCTAGTGTGGAATTAAACATATGGCACCATACTGGTTGTGGCCAATTCTCAATAGTTGCGGCTGATTCGAAAATTTTTAGGTGATCGTCTGGATCACCTGTTCCGTCATAGGTCTTGACATTAGCAGGCATGCGCCTCTTCTTGTTTTCTGAGAAATCGCTAATGCGTCTAGTGAACGCGTCCACCTTCTGACGACGCCATGGGAGAGACATGTCCTCCTCTTGGTCATTGTGTCTACTTCTTGACTTCCAATGTCCTGTATCACTATCCTCGTTGTCCGAGGAGTTATCGGAGGACGAGTTTTTCTTCCTTCGGCGCTTGCGCCGGCTATCTCCAGAGTCTGGACTGGAAGGACTTTCACTTGGGGAGTACTTCCGCCCCAGCCTGTCATGCACTTTACGGCTACCTAGTCTATCATAGACACTGGTACGCCGTTCACCTTCATCACTATCGCTAAAGTGGTGAGAGTGGGATGCCTCATCATCCTCGATCCTTTTCCCGATTCTGTTAAACACAGGAGATCGGCGGTTGTCTCTGCCGCGCTTCTCCTTCTGGCGGCGTGGTGGTGAGGTTTCAGTATTCCGAGTCAAAACTGAGTCGGGTTTGTAGGCTCCGACCGACCTTTTCTAGCCTCCTCTTGCATGAGGGCAGTCAAGGTTTCATAATTTTGGGATACGAAATCCCTTGGTGTTAATTCCGGTGCGACCCCTTCTAGGGCGAGGGTATTCGCTTCTGCCGCTGTGTCCTTATCTTTATCCGGTGCTTTTGTCAAGTCAGTCTCTAGTACTGGTTTGATGGGAGTGGTAAGATCAGTGCGCAGTGGATCCACTGTGCTGGTAGTGGTTGTGGTGGCCTGGGTTGTCCCCGAGCGCGGTTCCACTATAGGGTAGACCAAGTTCAGGCCTGACCCCTTGTTTTTGACAGTACTGGTTGTCCCAGGAGTCTGCTTGGAAGCCGAGCCTGTGTGCAGCTTCTTTCCAGTAAGATCCGCTTGCGATCGCTGATTTCCATGCTTCGTCATTCTAGTCTTAGTTCTTAGTGAATGGTCCCACGGATGGCGCCACTTGTTGATACAAAAGTTGGGCGTTCCTTGTTTGGAGCTCCGGCTCTCGTACCAATTGAGAATCGTTGCTTGAGACCTGCGCACTAAGAGACAGAAAACACCGTTAGGCTTACCGTGGGATTGTCTCCCACGATTATCCTCCGGCGTGAGAGTAAGTAATCGGTTTAGGGTTTAAGGAGTGTTAGGGTTATGAGATCGTACCTTAAACGAGGGATGTGATTCTCTTTATAGACGCACGGAATCCTTGTTGGTTCCGTGTTCCTCAACCTTCGGCGTATCCCACCTTAATCGGTTGGGAATGATTATCTTCCTATTTAGAAGATATCGGATATCTATTCCATCAATAGATTCGGGCTTGGGCCTTCATGAGCCCAAATGTTTAGTCCGCTTAGCCCAGTTCGTACCGGGCCAAGTTAGTATTGGACTTTAGTCGGGTCCGTGACCCGGATATAGACTATACGTCATCATTTTATAAGTAAATTAAATCAATACAGTATATAACAAAAATATTTAAAATGATTAAACCCTTTTACATTTTGGGTTAAGAATCATAATTATAGCTTTTTGCCACATATGGGAATAATGCAAGTTATTATTGTGTGGAGGGTATTGAAAAAAAAGCTGGCAGTGGGTAATACATAAAAAAGCAAGTAAAAGGATCAATGTAGATTTTGTTTTAAATAACCATCTCAAATATTTTGATAATAAAAATGCGTGTAGTAACAATAATAAAAAGGTTTAAAGTAATAACATACACCGAGTGTGTATTTCCTTAAGCCGTGATTGTTTTGTAGAAACAATAATAAAAAGGTTTAAAGAGATAACATACAAGATAACTTTTTCAATGTATAATTCTTATTAGAAAGAATCAAAGAATTACAAAGTGCTATGCGGTTGAAACAATTAATTGAATGACAATAAGTTTTGTTCTTTGGTCAAGCAATCTCAAATGGGTGTTAGAGTTTGCAAGTGAACTATGAGTCTCTAATGAGATTAGCGACTATAACGAATCCAAAAAGAGTAAATTCTTTTAAATGTAATTTTCAATATAGAAGAGATAATATTTACTCGGATCAACATTCTCTTTATATTAAAGATAATTGGTTGCTCGGACGTTGAAAGCATTTACCGGAAAATACATCTTCCATAAAATGTTTGTATTCTTGGAAATACATCAGCCACGCGTTTGAGGAACATTTATGACAACTATTCATGCTTGTTCAAAAACTCGTACGTGTGGTATGCCACTCATTTGCTTTCTTGAAAAAGCCTCGCTTAAATATCTAAGAGATATTTTGAATTAAAATCTGTTGGTTAGATAGAGAGCTAAAAGTCCCGCTTAAATATCTAAGAGATATTTCGAGTTATGAAAAACTACTAGATAAACTCTTTACGTCTAGTGTGACCACGAACCCTAATATCATACGCGTCACGGAATGCTAATTGCACTTCCGATGAATCTTCACTCTCATGATCATCATCTGGGTTATTTTCGTAATCATCTTTCTAACACTCGTATAAGCTCTTCATCCTGATTCCACCACCACTTTTCGAGGAGTTTGTACCCTTAGCACATTTCCATGCCATAAGTTTCGATGTTGTGAAATACAGCCCCATAATAGGTCCCAGTTTTAGTAAACAACATGCTCTAAAGGGATTTCATGTTGCAAAAACCGTATAGAGCTATGTTTTCTTTTAAATAACGTGGCTTTATGTTAAAAAACAATAGAGACATATTTTCTTCAACAAAACCGGGCTCTATTCCTCGTATAGAGCAATTTTTTCTATTACAAAATCAAACTTTATGTTAAAAATTGTTTGAGCCATGTTTTCTTCAACAAAATCATACTCTATCTAACCTGTTAGTACCAAAACAACTAACGTGGCTAATCAAATATATTACAAAAGAATTTGATTGTCCTCAACTGGATGCAATCTAAGAAACATACAAACTCACATTTGCAACCTAGACCTAACAATGACTACCAACTATAAAGATCAAGATGATCTAAACGTGAACAAGACTACTAAACCACAACTGATACAAGTAACTGAATAACCAACTTGAGAGAAAACTATAAACTATGGAGAGAGCTTTTATTGTATGAAACTTTGAGAGAATAACTTGATGTAAACCCTAGATCCGGACCTCAGTATTTATAGCCCATTATTACATTTTGCACCCTAGACAATAACAAACTTACAAAACAAGCTCAAAGTTAAGTGTCAGCTAAACTTAGTTGAAAAAGTATTTACACTTTAAACCCTTTAGTTTCATAAGTTTACAACATATGTTAATTATTTTAACACCCTTCCTCAAACTTATGAAACAAATAAGTTTATCATGCCATGTCTTTTAAGCATAACTGCATGCTGCATAGAATCAAGTGCTTTAGTTAGCAGATCAGCAGTTTGATCATTTGAATCAACATTTACAGTTTTTATCAACCTAGATGCCACTTTCTCTCTCACCAAGTGCACATCAATGTCAAAATGTTTAGTTTTCTCATGCATGACAGGATTAGCAACAGTCTGGATTGCAGACTTATTGTCAGAATATAGATCAATTGATAACAACTCATCAGTAACACTCAGATCCTTCAAGATCTTTAGAATCCACATGATCTCGTAAGTAGCAGAAGCCATTGATCTGTACTCAGGTTCAACCGAGGACTTAGACAACGTAGCATGCTTCTTACTCTTCCAAGATATAGAATTACCCTTCACAAACACACAATATCCTGAAACTGACCTTCTAGTAATAGGACATTTAGCCCAGTCAGAATCACAATAAGCCACAACCTTAAATCCATTTTGACTTTTACCAAACCCAATACCACATCCTGGTATTAACTTAAGATACTTAAGCACTGTTAAACCAATATCAAAGTGAGATTTAAAAGGAGCATGTGTAAAACCCCAGTTACAGAAAACGACTCTAAATGAGATGTTTTAAAATAAAATATCATTCAATTTATATATAATATTTTAGAGTTTACAAAAGAGGTCCCACAAGTTTCATAGTACATATAATATAAGAGTTTAAAAGTTTTTTTGAATGATAATGATATGCAGTGTCTTCAAAATATCCGTGCACCTTTAGTGCAAGCTTACCTTAAGGACCTGAGATAAAACATGGTAAAAAGTCAATACATGGTTGAGTGAATTCATTGGTTTAAGTGATGGACAAAAAGTTTTCAGAGTTAGAGTAATAATTGTAACAAATACAATTATCGGTAAAATAGTTATTATTGCTCTAAGCTCATGACACGTAAAACGTTAAATAAGGTATCATAATAATGATAATAGCAACAATGCCCTCTGGTAGGTAATTGCCACTTACCTATCTAACTCAAATATTGTGCGTTTGGTTGAACTACCTAAACAACACAAATAGGATTTGTCAATCCCAATAGCCTATTCACAATATTTGCGCTCACACACAAGTGATTAATGGTTCATGGTGGATGAACTTTCTAGCAATAGGGATACTTAGGCAATAATACATTCAGATAAGCATACAATTTGTAAATAATTGTCTATAGTTTAGCATGTATATTCCCCAAGGAGTTTATAAAATAGTTAAGTGAAAATTGGGGCTATGAACTCACTGAAACGATAAGCCATAGGATACAACGAGAATAAGTGTAACAAAAAGTCGCGAGCTTAGTGACAATCTAAAAATATAATAGGCGCGTCTTAGGTTTATGAATATAATGAGAAAGTACAAAATAAGTTTTATAAAAGTATTTATATACTTTAGACATTGTACACATATTTTTAAGTTTATAAAAATGTAAAATTTTAATTTTTTTTCAAGTTTAAAAATATTTACATGTCCTATTTTATAAGTTATCCAAAGTTCGGGTTTTATGTCATTTTTAATAGTCAAACTATTCTGTAAACTATTTACGTCTAAATCTATTTAATCTATATATAGGTAAACGGGTCTAATTTACGATAGTGGGTACTACTACTTTGGTTATTATATAAAAGAGGTAAAAATAATACTATATATCAAGTTTTAGTTTTTATTTATTTATTTATCCTAACTTTAATAATTCACTACTTCTAAACCGTAAAGTGTTATGAATTGGTTTTTATGTCTTTGAAAAGGTCTTTTAAGTGTACTTAGCAAATTCACAGGTCTTATGGTCTTAAAAGTTTCTTAACCTAAGTGAAATTACCAATTTACCCTTACATGTCAAAACAGATTTTTGGGCTGCATAATTCAGTCCCGCCAAAATGGTGATATCTTAAGTTCTACTAGTCTGTTTAATCCAGTTTTCATGGACACGTTCAAGTTAAAGTGTTATCTACAACTTTCATTTGTTACTCAACAGAGGGTTCTATACTAATTTTAAGAGATTTTAGCCAATACAATACGATGTGCAGATTTTGACATGTTTTACCGTTTTGGCTCTAATTTAATCATCGGGATGAGTTACAGAATGAGACACCTGGAAAATCAAAGCTAAGAAATAGCTCTACAACCCTGTCATTTTACTTAAGGTCCAAAGTCTACTAATTTGATCAATTAATTCAATCTTTGGGACTGAACTAAAATAAAATTTGAAACTATAATCTAAGGCTTGTTTATGCTAGTTTTTATGATTTAATTCATATGTACAATGTCCAAATCTTCAAAAATCATACTTACAACATAAAAGTACATAAAGTAATATATCTTATTACAACAAAAATGAATAAAAACAAGGAAATGAAACATAATCTTACAAGAAAAGGTGATGAAAAATTACAAGATCAAGAACAAATCACCTACAACCCTAAACCTAGTCTTCAATTCTTTTACCCAATCTTGCTACCTTTTAACCCTTGGAAACACTTGTAAACTTCTTAAGAAAACCCTAGTAAACTTTAACCCAAGTGATGATCAAAATAACCCAAGAACCATATAGAGATTACTAAAACCTTCAACTTTGTTGTATAAATTTTTAGTTAAAATCAAAGATGATGGTGTTTTGGGGTGTATGGTATACGAAACAAGGAGGAGGATGAGGGAGAAGGATGAGAGCTTTTTTTATTTAATTTGCATGTACAAATGAGGATAAGTAGTATAAGTCTTGATAGTAGGAGACAAGGGTGTACGTGCGTGATCATATAGTGAAAGAAGAGTTCTCACTAAGCCATGTGGCCTTGGTGACTCTCCAAAACCAACCACCTCATGGTGAGGTGGTATAGTGGTTGGTTTTTGTTATAACTTTGAGCTACGAGGTGTAGTTTGATCCCAGTAATTGTAAATGTAATATTTTTAAGACACGAAACTTAAAACCGGGTTATAAAAATGTTAAAACTTATCGACAATACCCCATATTAGGATATTAGATGAGTTATAAGTTTAACGAAGAGCTTAAACGTTGTTAAAACCTAAAAATGTAGGTTAAATACGCGTAAAACGTATAATGTACAAGGTTTACGTAAAAAATGGTAAAATAGCAATAGTACATATAAAATATCATTATAAGAAAAATAAAATGTATAAAACACGTAGAATGAACCTAGTCTAGTGTTGGTTACGATTTACTATGACCTGAAATGTATGAGTGGTTACGGCCTCCCCCCGGTAGAGGAATCACGCCCCGGAATTCAGTTTGCTTTATGTGTTGATGGTGTACCCGAGAAAAGGTGATGGTACTTCTGACGTATCTGATATTTTCTTTCCCAAGTGTGTTCAGGCTTTCATCGAGAATTCCAACGAACCTTGACTATTGGGATTCGGCTCTATTTCATTTGTTTGATCTCATGGTCCATAATCTCTACAGGCTCCTCTATAAAATGTAGTTTTTCATCAAGTCGGATCTCATCGAGTGGAATGAAAAAACTTTCAAACGATAAACACTTCTTCAAATTTGAGACATGAAAAGTGTTATGGATTCCACTCAACTCCTGTGGAAACTCAAGTCTGTATGCTACCGGACCAACCCTAGCCAGGATCTTGAATGGCCCGATGTATCTTGGACTTAGCTTACCACATTTTCCAAATGAATCACGCCTTTCCAAGACGAGAATTTCAACAAAACCCTGTCTCTAACTTGAAAATCCAGGGGTTTATGCCTAACATCAGCATAACTTTTCTGACGATCTCTTGCAACTTGTAAACTGCTTCTAATTTGAAAGATATTCTCTGTGTTTCCTGTAAAATCTCTGAACACATGACTTGGACATCGCCAACCTCACTCCAATAAACAGGAGAACAACACTTTCTACCATAAAGTGCTTCAAATGGTGCAAGTTTAAATACTTGAATGATAACTATTGTTGTAAGAAAATTTGACTAACGACAAGTGGTTGTCCAAACTACTACCAAATTCGATAATATAGGATCTTAGCATATCATCCAGTGTTTGAACGGTCCTCTCACTTTGACCATCAATTTGCGAATGATAAGCAATACTTATGTCCAGCTGAGTTTGAAAAGCTCTATAGAGTGACTACCAAAAGTTAGAAGTAAATCTGCTATCCTTATCTAAGATGATCGAGATTGTTACACCGTGTCTAGAAACTATTTCCTTTATGTAAAGCTTGGCCAGCTTGTCTATGCTATAAGTTTCTCTGATTGGAATGAAATAAGCAAATTTACTGAGGCGGTCAACTATTAACCAAATAGCATCAAAACCACTTGGCATTTTAGGTATTTTAGTGACAAAGTACATTGTGAAATGTTCCCATTTCCATATGGGAATCTCGTGTTGTAGTAATCCCGATGGTTTTTGACATTCAACCTTGACTTTACAACATGTCAAGCACTTGCTGACATATGTGGCAATATCGGCTTTCATGTTTGGCCACCAATATAGTTGCTTGAGGTCATGATACATCTTGTTTGACCTAGAGTGAATGGAATACTTAAACTTATGCGACTCGTTCATAATTAAGTCTCGCAACTTTCCAATACGTGGCAACCAAATTATGTTCTTAAAACATCTGATTCCATCATATCAAGTTTCAAGCGACTTTTGGTGCATACCTCTTATACTTTCAGCTTCAAAGTTTTCTTATTTAATGGCCTCGGCTTGCACCTTGTGTATTTCTGTAGGAAGGTTGGTGTGAACAGTCAGGACTAAGGCTCGATCTCGTAGAGGCTTAATCCTTTCTTTCTGGCTTAAGGCATCAGCTACGACATTCGCCTTTACAGGGTGATAACAAATTCGCCAATCATAATCACTCGGTAACTCTAACCATCTACGCTACCTCATTTGCAGATCCTTCTGATCCAGAATATGTTGAAGGCTTTTATGATATGTGTACAGTATAGACTTTGAACCATATAGATAGTGTCTCCAAAGTCTAAGGGAAAAAACTACAGCACCCAACTCCAAATCACGAGTCGTTTAGTTTTCCTCGTGAACCTGCAATTGTCTAAAAGCATAAGCGATAACTTTTTATCTCTGCATTAGTACTGCGCCTAAACCTTGATGCAAAGCATCACAGTAAACTACAAAGCCTCTGATTCCATCAGGCAATGCTAAAATTAGCACACTACAAAGTTTCTGCTTTAGGATTTGGAATGCTTCTTCTTCTTCCTCACCTCATTCATACTTCTTGTTTTTCTACATTAGTTTGGTTAAAGGCTTTGCTATCTTGGCGAAACCTTCTATGAATCTTCTGTAATATCTAGCAAGACCCATAAATTAAGGAATTTTTGTAGGAGTTGTCGGTGTTTCCCAGTCCTTAATGGCTTTAATTTTTGCAGAATCAACATGTAAACCTTCACAGTCGATCACATGCCCAATAAATTGTACTATACAAATCCAAAATTCATATTTAAAATTTTTTCATACAATTTCTATTTCTTGAGAAATTCCAAAATTGTTCTCAGATTTTCTACGTGTTCTTCCTTGTACTTCAAATTAATCAGAATATTGTCAATGAAAACGCTCATGAACTTGTCTAAATACGGTTTGCACACTCGATTCATAAGGTCCTTGAATACTGTCGATGCGTTAGTTAAGCCAAACGGCATTACTTAGAACTCATAATGACCATAACAAGTTCTGAATGTCATCTTTGTAATATTTTCTTCCCGAACTCTTAGGTGATGATAGCCTGATCGTATATCGATCTTGGATTAAACGCTAGAACCTTGTAACTGATCAAACAAATCGTTGATCCGCGAAGTGGATAATGGTTCTTCACTATTAACTTGTTCAAATCACGGTAATCTATACACTTTCGAAAATATATGTCCTTTTTCTTTACAAATAATACTGTAACTCCCCACGGTGATGAACTTGATCGAATAAATCTTTTATCCCATAAGTTCTTGCAATTGGTTGGACAACTCTTGCATTTTTGAAGGTGCTAATATGTAAGGTGATCAAGAAACTGGTGCAACACCCGGTACTAATTCAATATAGAATTCTACTTGTCGCATTTGTGAAATTCCGGGTAAATCTTCAAGAAAGACTTATGGAAAATCACGAACAAATGGCACATCTACAAGTCGCTTCTCTTTCAACTTTTTCTACGTTATGTGTGCTAGGAAAGCATGACATCTTTTCTGGATGTACTTATGAGTTTTAATATAGGATATGATGTTTAGATGGGTTCCACTTAGATTGCCAAGGATAACCAAAGTTTCACCGTCAAAAGGAATATGAACAGCCTTTTTGCCACAAATAATTTTTGCATTATGTTGAGATAGCCATTCCATACCAATAATAACATCGAAACTACCAAGTTCAATGGGCATGAGGTCGATGTTGAACGGATGACTTAAGAAATTAAGGGTACAGTTTTAGATTGCAGTATTATTGTCTGCTAGGTTACCATTGGCTAGTGCGATAGTGAAAGCGTGTCTAGTGTGGTGGGTGTAATGTCAAGTGAAAAAGCAAATCAAATAGATACAAAACTTTTGTCAGCACCCGAATCGAATAAGACTTTAGCATAATGGTTGTTGAGTAAGAACGCACCCGTAACCACATTCGGGTCTTGCTGCACATCTTTATTTCCCAACATATATTCTCTCACACGAGCACCATCAGAATAATAATTCTTCTGACACTGTCTCTTGTAGTATCTCATTTCTCCACATCCATAGCATGTTACCACTGGCTGCAGGTTGCTTCTAGAAGCAGGACCATTTCCTTTACAGTCATGCGCCTGATGGCCTACTTTTTGATAGTTTCTGCACTAAACAGTGCAAGGAGCTGTGTGATGTAACTTTGCATCGATTATACAGGGGTAAGTTTCCTGCATAACCCCTTCCCCCAGCTAGGGTAGCAGCAGCAGTAGCATAACCTCTTGCATTCTCCTGTCTATGTTCTGTTGATTGTGATGATCACTGTTGCGACCTTGGGTGTTACGGTTGTTGTTATTGCCTTTTCGGTTGTCATCCATCATCTTTTGTTATTGTTGTTACTGTTGTGATTCCTTCTATTGTTATAAATAATGAATTTCAAGGAATAAGGACAATGAACAAAGACTAAATAACCCATTCGTTCATTTCATTCACAGGCGTTATTCATAATCTGTTGATTCATTTTCTCATTTCAAGGCACATTAGTGAGAAGAAAAAAAATTTATAACCATAGAATAACTTTATAGTGATGAAGCTCCTCAATTGATTCAAGGACAAATTAAATGGGGTATCTCTAGCTAGTTCAGGCGTTTCTCATAAAATTTCACTATGCTTATTATGTTATAGTTTGGATCAAATGAGAAATAAAATTAAAATAAGAAGAGTGAGAAAAAAAACTATAATCGCACATTTTAGATACACATACATAGATCCATGGAGAAAAGTTCAATGTATATCCAATATTTTTTTTAAATCCAATAAATCAATCATAACAGTCCATTTTTTTAAAAACTTCAAGATATAAAATTTGCATAAAACAAGAAAACCTCCTCTCTGGCGAAAAAAGAGAAAACTGATCGCTAACATCCTATATCGATTCTTAAACCTTTCTTTGTTTCTCTATTCTTTCTCCACTATTGTCCTCAAATTAATTTATTAGTTTGGATCTATCGTGGGTTAGTGGGGCTGCATTAATAGTTTAAGTACTTTAAGGACTTCTCTTTTGTTTCATTATTTATTGATTAGTTTGCATGCGTTTACCCTATCATTGCATCTATACCATATTTTTGTGACTTGGATATTAAGTTATTTAAAGACTTGCCAATTAATTAACGGCTGTAAGGGTTTATCTCATGTGACATCTGGGTTTCCATGGTTTTAAACCATAACTTTTAGTTAGTGTTTTCTACGTATTTGAAGATTAGACGCTACGTGTTCTTCTTGTTTACTTGTATGTGGCTTTTTTGAGCATGAAATCAGGGTTTTTGGATTTGGGTTGAGGAGGAGGTAAGAAGAAAATTAAAAAAAAAAGAAGATAGCTTGGTTAACGAGGTTGCATTGAGGGCTGATGGAATTCGTTTGGACGCTGCTATGAATGACGAGTCTGTGACTTCGTCTTTGAGAAGTATTGAAGCTGATGGAATTGATAAGGACAATACAGAAGTTAATGTTGGAACTGTTACGTCTTCTGGTAATGTTGATGCTGCATTACAAAGTAAGACCCAAGATCTTGAACATATGGAGCCGGTTTCATGTGTTGCAACGAGTGCGAATGAGCTTGTTAACGAATCTGCAACTAAGGGTAATGTGGCATGTGCTATTGGTGACGGTATGTGATAACGCCTAAAATGAACATGTTTTTAGTAGCGTTATTGTTGGTTTTGTGCATGATAATCGGCTATATTTACTCATAACTGTTGCAAAAGTGCAAAAGATGCGTATTGTGTATGTATATGTAGCCAGGTATCACGAATGATGAAGAAATGAAGTTTTTATGCACATTTGGAAGATTCTCGAGGAAGGAAGTCGAGTTAGGAAGCTTTTGGATTCAATGATTGGGAAGCACAATGATTTCTAAGTATCTACAGCAAGGAAAGATCAAGTTTTGCCTTGGAAATCATCAGCGAGAGCGAAGAATGAAGCGTATAAGCAGAAAGTCAACAAAAGTCAAATCAGCAACACCCAGCCGTTCGGTCGTAACCCGTAACCGGATCCGGCTGGGCATTTGGTCAAAACGCAACCGATCCGGTTGCCATCGCAACCGATCCGGTTGCAGAAACTGCAGTTACACAAAGTTGCATTTATTGTTGCCTTAACTCCCCATAATCATTGGAGGCCGATCATTTCTTGATATTAACTATTTGGGAACGTTTTTGGTCAGTTGAGCAAGCATATTTGGCTATATAATGAACCTAGTCCTTGTTTACTAGGTGTGACACAACCAAAAGTTTATTGGTTTACTTCAAAACTAATACCAACCATATTATTCAGCCCAAAAGCTTGGTTCTTACTGAAAAACGTCCAGGAGCAAGGAGGGAACAATTCGCATCCATAGTTTTGGTAGTTTGGAGTTTTACGGTGAATCTAGGTGATTGGAGGCGCGTGGTTGCTACAATCCACGATTTCTAATTCTTGTAATCACAAAAGTTTAGGTATTCTACGAACTTTGTTATGGAATTCTATTCTCTTGAATTATTGGAATTACTTTGTTATGATTTGTGTTTAGTTATTATTATTATCATGGAGTAGTTTTGGGATATACTTGTGTGTTGGGATGTAGTTAATCATTCTAGTGTTCTTAAAATGTGATGCATGTATATATGATCTTGTTTAAATGAGTTTGTTGGAAAAATACTAGTCTTGGTTTGATTTGTTGATAAAACATGTTTTAAGAAAAATGACCGAAAGGATTTCTCTTCTGTTTTATTCCAAAAAGTTGAGTGACAAACTAGTATGGGGATATGGTGATTGACAACCACCATGTTTGCTTATTAAAACAAGACTAGGAACATTTTCATCACGAAAGGGTCGAAAGATTCGTAAGAACAAATTTAATAAGAACATGTTGCAAACAAATGGAATTTCTAAAGGATAATCATTAGGATAAGGACCGAAAGGATTACCTATATGTTTTTGTTCTTAGAATGATTTTTACAAACATATACCATGGTTGGGGGATCATTTGCTTATGATTTGTGCATCACATCAAGAATATACACCAAACCTTTATGAATACTATTTATGATTGACTATAGACTACACACAAGTATATATATTTCTTATTATTGAATTTCACTATAACATAAATATTTGAGGAAGCCTTGACAAGCTTTCTTGTTGGAATCTTTTCATACAAAAACAGTTTCAAACACAAAATCCCTTGGGACGATCTCGACTTACCAAACTTTGCTATCACGGACGAGTATACTTGCTCGTATGTGTTAATAGATTAGACGGTTAAATCGTGTTTACGAATTTTTAAAACTTGCACCACACGTAGCACATCAAGTTTTTGGCGCCGCTGCCTGGGATTTTCTTTGATTTTCTTTGATTTTCTGTAAAATTGGTAGTATTGGGATTGAATTTGTTGAAAAGTAAAAAAAAAAGGTTTTGGTTAAAAGCTAACCGATTCGGTTTCTTTGCAACCGAATCCGGTTAGAGTTTATGAGAAATTTTTCATTTTCGATTTCATGGTTCTAGTTTACTTAGTTATTTGTGTTATAGTTCCTAGAGTAATTCTTGTCATCTTAGATTTTATTTGCAGGTTATGCCTTGTAGTTTAATGCTTTATTAGATTTATTTATATTTTCTTACATTTGTTATTTATTAGTTAATTAAGTTTTAGATTAATTTCAGTTTTAATGTTAAAGATTAGATAGTAATTTTTCAGTTATATGTTTAATTATCTTAATGGTAGATTTTAATTGGTAGTTAATTTAGTTTTTAGTTTAATGGTTTTATTAATAAGTTTTGGTTTATGAAGAGTTTTTATTAAATTAGAGTTTAGTACATCTTAATGTTCCTTAATTGCAATTAAATTCTGTTTTTATATAAAAAAAAAAAAAAAAAAAAAAAAAAAAAAAAAAAATTTGATCAAACCGATCGGTTGCAACCCGCAACCGGATCCGGTTCGATTACTTGGTCTAGTTATTTCAATCAACCGATTCGGTTGGTGAGTCAACCGAATCCGGTTAGAGTTTCTGGGTAATTTTTTATGATTTTTAGATTTTGAGTTTTAACTTATGTTTTTAGTTTTGTTAAGTATCCTAACTTGTTTAGTATATGTTTCTATAGATTGTTCTTGTTTTTACTAACTCTAACGCTAATGATTCGGATTTTGTTTTGTTTTGTTTAGTTTAGTTAGTTAGTATGGATAGTTTGAGTGGAATCTCGGAATACCTTCGTACTTTGGATGAAATGTTCAAGGATACCGGAAGTTCACTAGAAAAGATTGGAGGTATCTTGGAAGAGAGTAAGAAAGATTTGGGGATTGATACGGTTAATATGGAGGAAACGGGTGAAAACAAGGTTCAACTTCCCAAGAAGGGAAGGGTCGTAGTGTTCACACAAGCACCTTTAACGGTGTATGATTCGCCACTAATGAGGTTTGGAACGCCATGTAGCGTGGAAGGAGTAAGTGCTTGGGATGCGCAGCTTAATATGGCTTATGGAGAAAACTACATTTTGGAGAAGGTTCTTGCTGAAATTGGTCATGTACGTTTGGACTATGAAGCATATGGAAGAAGGATGGTCAAAAATCTTAAGGTCAATATTCATGGACACATTTTTGAAACAGATTTTGTTATGTTAGAAGAAGGAAATGCGGATGAACCTAATGTATGTTTTGGTCGAGATTTTCTTGTCACGACCAAGTGCCAAGTTGATTTTGGAATGGGAGAAATGAGGATTAATATAACTGATTTGGAAGAAGGAAAAGGAGTGAACGAGATGCTAGTGGAAGTTTGTGCAAACATGGAAGAGAAAGATGTGGAAGTAGTTAAAATGGGGAAAGCAAATCGGAAGAAAACTTCATCAAACAAACTAACCCCAACAACCACAACCACCAAAAATGATTACATACCATCATCACCTACCACTACAAACACTTTCAAGCCCTTAACCGACAAACAAAAAGAAGCTATTTTAGAAAACGTAGAACAAAAGTTTCTAGAGCTTAATGAAAAGAAACCGGTGATAGAGGTACTCCAAGATTACGTGCTTTACCGTAAAAAGTTGGATGCGGTGATGCTAGCGAGGGCTAGGTTGGAAGATAAGAATCTCACGGAGGAGGAGCGAGATCGAATTTTGTTTAGAGGCATGCCACGGAAGGAAAATGATCCGGGTAATTTTGTGTTGCCGATAAAAGTGAATGGGACTACACCAGTTTATGCTTTAGCCGATACGGGGTCAAGTGTTAATGTGATGCCCTATCCATTGTTTATGACCTTAGGCCTAAGTAATCCACAACCTAATCATTCGAAGCTTACTATGGCGGATAATTCTCAAGCCAAAGCAATGGGAGAGGTGAAGAATGTGAGAGTGCAAATTGGCTATCAACCGTATTTGGCCGATTTTCTTGTCCTAGATATTCCGGTGGACAAGAGTTTACCACTACTATTGGGGAGACCATTCCTACGAACTTGTGGTGCAATTATAGACATGGGAAGAGGCACAATGACTATTGATGATGGGATTTCAAGGCAAACATACTATCCGAAACCAAGAGGCCCAACTTTGGAATTTATGGAGGAGTTAGAATGGATGGAAGCAAATGATGATTTGACGTGTTTTGAAGTGGGACGTGATAACCAAGGAAACCCAATGTATGGACCGTTAGCTCCGCCTTATTTTGATATAGAGGACGAAATGGAACGTGCATTGGCGGTTGAAGCATTCTATAACCCATTCAAGAACATACTAGTTTACAAGAAGTTGACCGACTTTTTAGGTTCTTTACTGGTGCAACTTAAGAATTTGGAGTGGAGACCCGAAGGGTCGGGTACTTACAAGAGACAAACTGGAGATGGAGAATGGCATGTTAAGTTCGATATACTTTGTCCGGACGGAAGAAGATTCATGAGAAAGTTCAAAACTTTTGAAACGTTCCATGAGTTAACAGGAAAATTTCAAAGTGAGGACATCCTAACACAAGAGTATTTCGAGAAATTCTAAAGAGAAGACAAGGGACCATAATAAACAAGCAATTATTTGCTTGAATTTCATGAACTATTTATTTTTTTTTATTTGATGCATTTAGGATTTTTGTTTCTCATTTTATTTTCATTATTATTTTTATGATTGAGGTAATTTGGTTAATGCATTATGACTATGAGCTTTGAATTGAAGTTTGGTTTAGTTCATTTAAGATTGGATGATTGTTGAAATTTCCAAATGGTGGATGAATGTTGTGTGAATCTTTAACAGGATTTTTGAGTAAAAAATTGTTGCTTGGAAGGTAAATGCCTAAGTAACATGAAAAAAAATGCAAAATTTAGCAAAATGCATACCGAAACGGTTGTGTCCATGACTGAACCGGTTGCATACAAGTATATATGCCAAAAATTCACTTTTCCAGAAAAAACACACACACACACACTAATTCTCCAGCTGGGTTTTGCAAAATTCGTCCAAGAGAAGCTAATTGAAGATTGTTTAAGTTGTAGGAGAACATCATGGCACCCAAACAAGTAAGCATCTACATTCAATTAACTCAATTGAGGTTTAATTAGAGCATTTGATTCGAATTGCATATTAGGTCACTATTTGGGGGTTTTTGATATAATTCGAATTAAGTTGTTATATTTTTGGATTGAGTGGGTAATTGATATAGGAATGCATTGCAAGTGGAATTGTATTGATTGATTCAACATGGATTGAGTATTAGATGATTGAATTTTCGGATTTAATTAGGTTGTGCTTTTGAATCAAGTTAAGTTGCAATTGGTGATTCCTAATGGTAGATGATATGTTTTTGTGAGTAATAGATGCCACATTATTGATTAGAACTAATGATTGAAGAATATAGGTTTTATTAAGTTGAGTTCTAAGATGATGAATGTGTGATGATTTGAGGTTTGGAAAGCGAATTTAGAGTAATTCTAGGATGTAAAAATCATTGAGGATGATAGAATGCGATCTAGGAGTGGATTGGACTTAGAAATTCGAGTGAATTAGGGATTTTAAGGCAAAAGCCTTGTGCAGATTGCATAACCGATCCGGTTGCGCAGTGCAACCGAACGGTTGGATTTGGCCAAAGGGGTAACCGATTCGGCTGCTCTGCAACCGAATCCGGTTACGGTTTCTGTGTTGGAAATTTTTGAAATTTTGAAGTGGATCTTAGAGGGTTCCTTGAACCTTCTTGTTTGTTCTAACACTCTTATATGGTCTTATATTTGTGATTTCTACAGAGAATTGTTGTAGGTAGCTCAAGCTCGGAGACGGTTCCAATGAACCCGATTGTTACGAAGTTTTGTCAAAGGAACGAGAAGAAGAAAGTCAAGTATAGCTTGAAGACGGAAGCAAATGCCAACTTAAAGTTCAAAGATCTCACCGACGGGGAGAAACATGCTTTTCGCGAAAGGTTATCGAAATTGCAAAATAGGACACGTTTGGTTCCGAGGGTGATTGATTGGGATTTGTTTGCGGAATGTGATTGTGAAGATGAGTTGAGAGGAATGATGCGGACATCTTATGTGCATCCAGGGGATGGTGATTCGTTCAATGATTTGTCATGGGAAAGAGCGTTTAGCATCAATGAAGAGGTCTATCGAGAATGGTGTATGGAGTTCTTTTCAACCATGTATTTTGAAAGAAAGGTGAATGTTCATAATTTGATGAAGGAAGTTTGTGTTTGGTTTAGGCTTTGTGGAAGGGATCATGCTTACACTTTGCCGGCTTTTGGCGTAGCTCTTGGTTTGTATGAGCTACATGAGGTTAATCATCGATTATTTGAAGCTCACTTTTCGAGGCTTCGGAGGTTTGAAAAAGACTTTCCTAGTATTCCTAGCTATTGGAATCGAGTGGGAGATCCTTCTTGCACTAGGAGGAATGCCGCGACCCTTAGGAATCCATTGATGAGGATACTTCACAAGTTGATAGTGACTGGGCCGTTTAATAGGTTTGGAAGTAGGGACAAATGTCAGAAACCGGACTTATGGGTTATGATGTTACTAGAGGAAACTAAGGACGGTAATGCAGTTTGGCAGATAGCCGAGTATTTGTCTAGGAGGGCCCCATGAATCAAGAGCAATAGCAACATTTGTGGAGGACATTTTGTGACAAGGTTGGCGAAGAATCTTGGGTATTGTGTTGATGAGGAATTGGCTAAGTGTGGAGAGCCAATGTATAGTGAGATGTGGAAAGTACATGGTTTTGGAAATGCTTTGAATAGGAGATTGAAAACCGTGGGGTTATGGGTTGAACCACAACAACAACAACAACAACAACAACAACCACAGCAGCAGGAGAGTATACCAATGGAGAACGTGCAAACGGGTACGTCCAGTAGTTTTGATTCAGGTTGGGGAGAGTGGAACCAACATTTAAATGAGATTCAATGTAGGGATGTGTGGAGAGACTCGATGATGTTAAGAAACAACTACATCAATGATTATTCTATTCCTATTTTTCAACACATGGCTCGTGAAGCCGATTATGAGTTGCCACCCTACAATCCACCTAATGTTCCACCATATCATTTCCCTTACACTTCTTATCCTAGACCCTATCCATATCCATATCCTGAGTATGCACCATTTCCTGATCCAGTGCCCGCATATGGTCGATTACCGGAGGTTGGTGGGGCAAGCTACGATGTTGGAGGATCGTCATCAGGAGTTGGAGGAAAGAAGAAGAAGAGGAGAGTTCGTTCGGAGATTATAGATGAGAACTACGTAACCGAAAGTGATGATGATGATGAGTATGATGATGAAGAAGGAGACGAGATGAGCGAGGACGAGGAGTGATCGTGGATCATTCGTGATTTATGGTTTCAAAGACAATGGTTATGATGTGTTAAACAATATTACTTCTATCTCTTTAACTATTTTCTTTAGGATGATTTACATATTTTGCTTGGTTTTATCTTGTTTTTAGTAGCTTTTGTTTTGGATTGTTTTGTTTTTGTTTTGTGTATTGTGTGTTGCAGTTTTTGTTTGCAGGATGGATGTGTTGAAGCTTATTGATGGTTAAATATTTGGAGTTAGATAACTCACATGCTTTCTTATGACCCAATATGCGTGTTGCATATTCTATCCCGTGGTATCTTTTAACTTTTTCTTTTTCCCATTTTCTTTACTTTGAAGTTCATTTTTATTACGTTGAGGACAATGCAAAACTTAAGTATGGGGGAGGGAAGAAAAAAGGAAAAATGATACGCATTTTTAATTTTTAGATAACTTTTGGATGCAAGTGATTAGAAGCAAATTGCCCTTGATGGTCTAGTTGTTTTCACGCACTAATGATAAATATTAAAAAATAACTTTGGAATTTCAATAGTAAAATGAGGATTTTGAAATTTTTTGGATTTAAACCAAATTACGGAAGTAATTCATTTTGGATTCGATAGCATTTTCTAGCATGCATTATAGCCTTTTTCCACTTAATTGTGAGGTTTCTTTTTGTATAAAACACATTTAATATCAACCATATAGGAAGTCGATCCAGTCCTACTCATAAAAAAATTATTATAAACCATATATAAAGTAGATCCAGTCCTGCTCATAAAAAACAATTATCTAAAAAATGCCAAATAAAAAATTTAATATCAATCATATAGGAAGTCGATCCAGTCCTGCTCATCAAAAACTATAATCCAAACAATAACAATTTATCTAAAAAATGCCAAATAAAAAATTTAATATGAACCATATAGGAAGTAGATCCAGTCCTGCTCATAAAAAACAATCATCTAAAAAATAACAATTCATCTAAAAAATGCCAAATAAAATTTTTAAAATAAACCATATATGTTGTAGATCCAGTCCTGCTCATCAAAAACTAGCATCCAAAAAATAACAATTCATATAAAAAATGCCAAATAAAAAATTTAATATGAACCATATATGAAGTAGATCCAGTCCTGCTCATAAAGAACAATCATCTAAAAAATAACAATTCATCTGAAAAATTCCAAATAAAAAATTTAATATGAACCATATATGAAGTAAATCCAGTCCTGCTCATCAAAAACAATCATCAAAAAAATAACAATTCATCTAAAAAAATGCCAAATAAAAAATTTAATATGAACCGTATAGGAAGTAGATCCAGTCCTGCTCATTAAAAACTATCATCCAAAAAATAACAATTCATCTAAAAAATGTCAAATAAAAAATTTAATATGGACCACATAGGAAGTAGATCCAGTCCTACTCATAAAAAACAATCATATAAAAAATAACAATTTATCAAAAAATTGCCAAATAAAAAATTTAATATGAACCATATATTACGTAGATCCAATCCTGCTCATAAAAAATAATCATCTAAAAAATAACAATTCATCTAAAAAAATGTAAAATAAAAAGTTTAATATGAACCATACAGGAAGTAAATCCAGTTCTGCTCATAAAAAATAATCATCTAAAAAATAACAATTCATCTAAAAAATGCCAAATAAAAAATTTAATATAAATAATATAAGAAGTAGATCCAATCCTGCTTATAAAAAACAATCATCTAAAAAATAAAAATTTATCTAAAAAATGCCAAATAAAAAATTTTATATGAACCATATAGGAAGTACATCCAGTCCTGCTCATAAAAAATAATCATCAAAAAAATAACAATACTTCTAAAAAATGCCAAATAAAAAGTTTAAACCATAAAGGAAGTAAATTCAGTTCTGCTCATCAAAAAACAATCACCTCAAAAATAACAATTCATCTAAAAAAATCCAAATAAAAAGCTTAATATGCACAATATAGGAAGTAGATCCAGTTCTGCTCATAAAAAACAATCATCCATAAAATAACAATTCATCTAAATAATGCTAACTAAAAAGTTTAATATAGACCTTATAGAAAGTAGATCCAGTTCTGCTCATCAAAAAACAACCGTCTAAAAAATGTCAATTCATCAAAAATGTCAAATAAAAAGTTTAATATGGACCATATAGTAAGTAGATCCAGTGCTGCTAATAAAAAACAATCATCTAAAAAATAACAATTCATCTAAAAAATGCAAAATAAAAAGTTTAATATGGACCATATAGGAAGTAGATCCAGTTCTGCTCATCAAAAAACAATCATCTAAAAAATAACAATTCATCTAAAAAATGTCGAATAAAAAGTTTAATATGGTCCATATAAGAAGTAGATCTAGTTCGGCTCATCAAAAAACAATTATCTAAAAAATAACAATTCATTCAAAAAATGCCAAATAATAAATTTAATAAGGACAATATAAGATGTAGATCCAGTTCTGCTCATGAAAAAATAATAATCTAAAAAATAACAATTCATTCGCCAAATAAAAATTTTAATATAGACCATAAAGAAAGTAGATCCAGTTCTGCTCATAAAAAACAATCATTTAAAAAATAACAATTCATATGAAAAATGCAGAATAAAAAGTTTAATATGAACCATATAAGAAATAGATCCAGTTCTGATCATCAAAAACCAATCATCTAAAAAACAACAATTTATCAAAAAAATGCTAAATAAAAAGTTTAATATAGACCATATAGGAAGTAGATTCAGTTCTGCTCATCAAAAAACAATCATCTCAAAAATAACAATTTATCTAAAAAATGCCAAATAAAAAATTTAATATGAACCATATATAAAGTAGATCCAGTCATGCTTATCAAAAACAATAATCTAAAAAATGCCAAATAAAAAATTTAATATCAACCATATAGGAAGTCGATCCAGTCCTGCTCATCAAAAAACTATCATCCAAAAAATCATAATTCATCTAAGAAATGCCAAATACAAAATTTAATATCAACCATATAGGAAGTAGATCTAGTCCTGCTCATAAAAAACAATCATCTAAAAAATAACAATTCATCTAAAAAATGCCAAATAAAAAATTTAAAATAAACCATATATGAAGTTGATCCAGTCCTGCCCATCAAAAACTATCATCAAAAAAATAACAATTCATCTAAACAATGCCAAATAAAAAATTTAATATAAACCATATATGAAGTAGATCCAGTCCTCCTCATAAAAAACAATCATCTAAAAAATAACAATTCATCAAAAAAATTCCAAATAAAAAATTTAATATGAACCATATATGAAGTAAATCCAGTCCTGCTCATAAAAAACAATCATAAAAAAAATAACAATTAATCTAAAAAATGCCAAATAAAAAATTAAATATGAACCGTATAGGAAGTAGATCCAGTCCTGCTCATTAAAAACTATCACCAAAAAAATAACAATTCATCTAAAAAATGCCAAATAAAAAATTTAATATAGACCGCATATGAAGTAGATCCAGTCCTACTCATAAAAAACAATCACATAAAAAATACTCCCTCCGTCCCATTTTTATTGTCCAGTTTGACTTTGATCGGTCTTTCTAGTTCAACTTTGACTATTAATATTTTTATTTGTGTTATATAATACTTGATGAAAATTATATCAATAAAAATACATTTAAAACCTAATACCATTCATATATTTTTCATTAAGTATTATATAACACAAATAAAAATAATTATGGTCAAAGTTGTAGAAGAAAGACTAAAAAAGTCAATAGTGGACAATAATTTTGGGATAGAGGTAGTAACAATTTATCTAAAAAAGGCCAAATAAAATATTTAATATAAACAATATATGAAGTAGATCCATTCCTCCTCATAAAAAACAATCATCTAAAAAATAACAATTCATCTAAAAATTGCAAAATAAAAAATTTAATATGAACCATTTAGTAAGTAGATCCAGTCCTGCTCATCAAAAACTATCATCCAAAAAATAACAATTTATCTAAAAAATGCCAAATAAAAAATTTAATATGAACAATATAGGAAGTAGATCCAGCCCTGCTCATAAAAAACAATTATCTAAAAAATAAAAATTCATCTAAAAAATTCCAAATAAAAAATATAATACGAACCATATAGGAAATAGATCCAGTCCTCCTCATCAAAAACTATCATCCAAACAATAACAAATCATCTAAAAAATGGAAAATAAAAAAAATTTAATATGGACCACATCGGAAGTAGATCCAGTCCTACTCATAAAAAATAATCATCTAAAAAATAACAATTCACCTAAAAAATGCCAAATAAAAAATTTAATATGAACCATATATGAAGTAAATCCAGTCCTGCTTATAAAAAAGAATTATCTAAAAAATGCCAAATAAAAAATTTAATATGAACCATATAAAAAGTCAATCCAGTCCTGTTCATCAAAAACTATCATCTAAAAAATAACAATTCATCTAAAAAATGCCAAATAAAAAATTTAATATTGACCAGATAAGAAATAGATCCAGTCCTACTAATAAAAAACAATTTTCTAAAAAATAACAATTTATCTATAAAATACCAAATAAAAAATTTAATATGAACCATATATGAAGTAGATCCAGTCCTGCTCATAAAAAATAATCATCTAAAAAATAACAATTAATCTAAAAAATGCCAAATAAAAAGTTTAATATGGACCATATAGGAAGTGAATCCAGTCATGCTCATCAAAAAAACAATTAACTAAAAAATAACAATTCATTTAAAAATTGTCAAATAAAAAGTTTAATATGGACCATATATGAAGTAAATCCAGTCATGTTCATCAAAAGCAATGATCTAAAAAATAACAATTCATCCAAAAAATGCCAAATAAAAAATTTAATGTGAACAATATAGGAAGTAGATACAGTCATGCTCATAAAAAACAATTATCTAAAAAATAACAATTCATCTAAAAAATGGCAAATAAAAACTTTAATATGACAATATAGGAAGTAGATCCAGTCCTGCTCATCAAAAACTATCGTTCAAAAAATAACAATTCATCTAAAAATGCCAAATAAAAAATTTAATATGGATCAAATAGGAAGTAGATCCAGTTCTACTCATAAAAAACAATCATCTAAAAAATAATAATTCATCTAAAAAATGCCAAATAAAATATTTAATATGAACCATATATGAAGTTGATCCAGTCCTGCTCATCAAAAACAATCATCTACAAAACAACAATTCATCTAAAAATTGCTAAATAAAATATTTAATATGAACCATATAGGAAGTAGATCCAGTCCTGCTCATCAAAAACTATCATCCAAAAAATAACAATTTATCTAAAAAATGCCAAATAAAAAATTTAATATGAACAATATAGGAAATAGATCCAGTCCTGCTCATAAAAAACAATCATCTAAAAAGTAACAATTCATCTAAAAAATGCCAAATAAAAAATTTAATATGAACCATATAGGATGTAGATCCAGTCTTGATTATCAAAAACTATCATCCAAAAAATAATAATTCATTTAAAAAATGCCAAATAAAAAAATTTAATATGGACCACATTTGAAGTAGATCCAGTTCTACTTATAAAAAACAATCATCTAAAAAATAACAATTCATCTAAAAAATGCCAAATAAAAAATTTAATATGAACCATATATGAAGTAGATACAGTCTTGCTCATAAAAAACAATCATCTAAAAAATGCCAAATAAAAAATTTAATATGTACCATATAGGAAGTCGATCCAGTCCTGCTCATCAAAAACTATCATCAAAAAAATAACAATTCATCTAAAAAATGCCAAATAAAAAAATTAATATGGACCACATAAGAAGTAGTTCCAGTCCTTCTCATAAAACATAATCATCTAAAAAATAACAATTAATCTATAAAATGCCAAATAAAAAATTTAATATGAACCATATATGAAGTAGATCCAGTCCTGCTCATAAAAAACAATCATCTAAAAAATAGCAATTCATCTAAAAAATGCCAAATAAAAAGTTTAATATAGACCATATAGGAAGTAAATCCAGTCATGCTCATAAAAAACAATAATCTAAAAAATAACAATTTATCTGAAAAATTCCAAATAAAGAATTTAATATGAACAATATAGGAAGTAGATCCAGTTCTGCTCATCAAAAAACAACCGTCTAAAAAATGACAATTCATCAAAAATGTCAAATAAAAAGTTTAATATGGACCATATAGTAAGTAGATCCAGTGTTGCTCATAAAAAACAATCATCTAAAAAATAACAATTCATCTAAAAAATGCAAAATAAAAAGTTTAATATGGACCATATATGAAGTAGATCCAGTTCTGCTTATCAAAAAACAATCATCTAAAAAATAACAATTAATCTAAAAAATGTCGAATAAAAAGTTTAATATGGTCCATATAAGAAGTAGATCTAGTTCGGCTCATCAAAAAACAATTATCTAAAAAATAACAATTCATTCAAAAAATGCCAGATAATAAGTTTAATAAGGACAATATAAGATGTAGATCCAGTTCTGCTCATGAAAAAATAATAATCTAAAAAATAACAATTCATTCGCCAAATAAAATTTTTAATATAGACCATAAAGAAAGTAGATCCAGTTCTGCTCATAAAAAACAATCATTTAAAAAATAACAATTCATATGAAAAATGCAGAATAAAAAGTTTAATATGAACCATATAGGAAATAGATCCAGTTCTGATCATCAAATACCAATCATCTAAAAAACAACAATTTATCAAAAAAATGCTAAATAAAAAGTTTAATATAGACCATATAGGAAGTAGATTCAGTTCTGCTCATCAAAAAACAATCATCTCAAAAATAACAATTTATCAAAAAAATGCCAAATAAAAAATTTAATATGAACCATATATAAAGTAGATCCAGTCATGCTTATCAAAAACAATAATCTAAAAAATGCCAAATAAAAAATTTAATATCAACCATATAGGAAGTCGATCCAGTCCTGCTCATCAAAAAACTATCATCCAAAAAATCATAATTCATCTAAGAAATGCCAAATACAAAATTTAATATCAACCATATAGGAAGTAGATCTAGTCCTGCTCATAAAAAACAATCATCTAAAAAATAACAATTCATTTATAAAATGGCAAATAAAAAATTTTAAATAAACCATATATGAAGTAGATCCAGTCCTGCCCATCAAAAACTATCATCAAAAAAATAACAATTCATCTAAACAATGCCAAATAAAAAATTTAATATGAACCATATATGAAGTAGATCCAGTCCTCCTCATAAAAAACAATAATCTAAAAAATAACAATTCATCAAATAAATTCCAAATAAAAAATTTAATATGAACCATATATGAAGTAAATCCAGTCCTGCTCATAAAAAACAATCATAAAAAAAATAACAATTAATCTAAAAAATGCCAAATAAAAAATTAAATATGAACCGTATAGGAAGTAGATCCAGTCCTGCTCATTAAAAACTATCACCAAAAAAATAACAATTCATCTAAAAAATGCCAAATAAAAAATTTAATATAGACCGCATATGAAGTAGATCCAGTCCTACTCATAAAAAACAATCACATAAAAAATACTCCCTCCGTCCCATTTTTATTGTCCAGTTTGACTTGGATCGGTCTTTCTAGTTCAACTTTGACTATTAATATTTTTATTTGTGTTATATAATACTTGATGAAAATTATATTAATAAAAATACATTTAAACCTAATACCATTCATATATTTTTCATTAAGTATTATATAACACAAATAAAAATAATTATGGTCAAAGTTGTAGAAGAAAGACTAAAAAAGTCAATAGTGGACAATAATTTTGGGATAGAGGTAGTAACAATTTATCTAAAAAATGCCAAATAAAATATTTAATATAAACCATATATGAAGTAGATCCAGTCCTCCTCATCAAAAACAATCATCTAAAAAATAACAATTCATCTAAAAATTGCCAAATAAAAAATTTAATATGAACCATTTAGGAAGTAGATCCAGTCCTGCTCATCAAAAACTATCATCCAAAAAATAACAATTTATCTAAAAAATGCCAAATAAAAAATTTAATATGAACAATATAGGAAGTAGATCCAGCCCTGCTCATAAAAAACAATTATCTAAAAATAAAAATTCATCTAAAAAATTCCAAATAAAAAATTTAATACGAACCATATAGGAAATAGATCCAGTCCTGCTCATCAAAAACTATCATCCAAACAATAACAAATCATCCAAAAAATGGAAAATAAAAAAAAAATTAATATGGACCACATCGGAAGTAGATCCAGTCCTACTCATAAAAAATAATCATCTAAAAAATAACAATTCACCTAAAAAATGCCAAATAAAAAATTTAATATGAACCATATATGAAGTAGATCCAGTCCTGCTTATAAAAAACAACTATCTAAAAAATGCCAAATAAAAAATTTAATATGAACCATATAAAAAGTCGATCCAGTCCTGTTCATCAAAAACTATTATCTAAAAAATAACAATTCATCTAAAAAATGCCAAATAAAAAATTTAATATTGACCAGATAAGAATAGATCCAGTCCTACTAATAAAAAACAATTATCTAAAAAATAACAATTTATCTAAAAAATAACAATTTATCTATAAAATACCAAATAAAAATTTAATATGAACCATATATGAAGTAGATCTAGTCCTGCTCATAAAAAATAATCATCTAAAAAATAACAATTAATCTAAAAAATGCCAAATAAAAAGTTTAATATGGATCATATAGGAAGTGAATCCAGTCATGCTCATCAAAAAAACAATCAACTAAAAAATAACAATTCATTTAAAAATTGTCAAATAAAAAGTTTAATATGGACCATATATGAAGTAAATCCAGTCATGTTCATCAAAAGCAATCATCTAAAAAATAACAATTCATCCAAAAAATGCCAAATAAAAAATTTAATATGAACAATATAGGAAGTAGATACAGTCATGCTCATAAAAAACAATTATCTAAAAAATAACAATTGTCTAAAAAATGCCCAATAAAAACTTTAATATGACAATATAGGAAGTAGATCCAGTCCTGCTCATCAAAAACTATCATTCAAAAAATAACAATTCATCTAAAAATGCCAAATAAAAAATTTAATATGGATCAAATAGGAAGTAGATCCAGTTCTACTCATAAAAAACAATCATCTAAAAAATAATAATTCATCTAAAAAATGCCAAATAAAATATTTAATATGAACCATATATGAAGTTGATCCAGTCCTGCTCATAAAAAACAATCATCTACAAAACAACAATTCATCTAAAAATTGCTAAATAAAATATTTAATATGAACCGTATAGGAAGTAGATCCAGTCCTGCTCATCAAAAACTATCATCCAAAAAATAACAATTTATCTAAAAAATGCCAAATAAAAAATTTAATATGAACAATATAGGAAGTAGATCCAGTCCTGCTCATAAAAAACAATCATCTAAAAAGTAACAATTCATCTAAAAAATGCCAAATAAAAAATTTAATATGAACCATATATGATGTAGATCCAGTCTTGATTATCAAAAACTATCATCCAAAAAATAATAATTCATCTAAAAAATGCCAAATAAAAAAATTTAATATGGACCACATTTGAAGTAGATCCAGTTCTACTTATAAAAAACAATCATCTAAAAAATAACAATTCATCTAAAAAATGCCAAATAAAAAATTTAATATGAACCATATATGAAGTAGATACAGTCTTGCTCATAAAAAACAATCATCTAAAAAATGCCAAATAAAAAATTTAATATGTACCATATAGGAAGTCGATCCAGTCCTGCTCATCAAAAACTATCATCAAAAAAATAACAATTCATCTAAAAAATGCCAAATAAAAAAATTAATATGGACCACATAAGAAGTAGTTCCAGTCCTTCTCATAAAACATAATCATCTAAAAAATAACAATTAATCTATAAAATGCCAAATAAAAAATTTAATATGAACCATATATGAAGTAGATCCAATCCTGCTCATAAAAAACAATCATCTAAAAAATAGCAATTCATCTAAAAAATGCCAAATAAAAAGTTTAATATAGACCATATAGGAAGTAAATCCAGTCATGCTCATAAAAAACAATAATCTAAAAAATAACAATTTATCTGAAAAATGCCAAATAAAGAATTTAATATGAACAATATATGAAGTAGATCCAGGCCTGCTCATCAAAAACAGTCATCTAAAAAATAATAATTCATCTAAAAAATGCCAAATAAAAACTTTAATATGAACAATATAGGAAGTAGATCTAGTCATGCTCATAAAAAACAATCATCCAAAAAATAACAATTTATCTAAAAAATGCCAAATAAAAAATTTAATATAGACCATATAGGAAGTAGATCAAATCTTACTCATATAAAACAATTCATCTAAAAAATGGCAAATAAAAAGTTTAATATGAACTATATACGAAGTATATCCAGTCCTGCTAATCAAAAATAATCATTTAAAAAATAACAATTTATTTAAAAAATGCCAAATAAAAAATTTAATATGGACCATATAGGAAGTAGATTCATTCCTACTCATAAAAAACAATCATCTAAAAAATGACAATTCATCTAAAAAATGCCAAATAAAATGTTTAATATGGACTATATAGGATGTAGATCGAGTCCTGCTCATCAAAAACAATCATTTAAAAAATAACAATTAATCTAAAAAATGCCGAATTAAAAATTTAATATGAACCATATAGGAAGTAGTCCTGCTCATCAAAAACTATCATCCAAAAAATAACAATTTATATATAAAATGCCAAATAAAAAATTCAATATGGACCAAATAAGAAGTAGATCCAGTCATACTCATAAAAAACAATCATCTAAAAAATAACAATTTATCTAAAAAATGCCAAATAAAAAGTTTAATATGGACTATATAGGAAGTATATCCAGTCCTGCTCATAAAAAATAATCATCTAAAATATAACAATTCATCTAAAAAATGCAAAATAAAAAGTTTAATATGTACAATATAGGAAGTAGATCCAGTCCTACTCATCAATAACAATCATTTAAAAAATAAAAATTCATCTAAAAAATAACTAAATTACCATTTGGATTTTTTTTTATTGAAGTGTCAACCCAGATCACATTAGCCGTCTAATGATTTCGTGCAGGTTCAACTTTGATATAATATAGTTGTAAGACTATGTTTATCACTTGGGTTGCCAACCCAATTCAAAGAATATACATACAAGAGATGAATTGTTATTTTTTAGATGATTTTTTTTTATGAGCAGGACTGGATCTACTTTATTCGGTTGTCAATAAATGTTTATTGGCTTATCACTTTATCAATTTCCCACTACATACACTTGCTTTTTAAAGGCGGTCAAGATCGGAGCTCACGTGCATGGGCGTTTATTACATTATTACTTACAAGCATTGTACTATATACTAGACTAAAATACACCGTTGGTCCCTAAACTTGGCTGGACAGATCGCGATGAGACGAAACTCGCCCTTTTCATCGCCACAGGTCCAAACCTTGGCCATTAAATGCCAGATTCGTCCCTTGACCAATAACGCCTATGTCAACGTATCTTTAGATTTCACTTACCCAAACATTTTGGATAACATAGCTGATCCGTCTTACTTTCAGGAAAAGGCCATTCTTGCTCCAACCAATGAAGTGGTTGATAGTATTAACGATCATTTGCTTCAAACCTTTCCTGGTGAAGAAATGGTTTATCTTACTTGTGACAACATATATAAAAATGACCGTGGTGGTGCTATAGACCAAGCCGTCTTTTCACCGGAATTTATCAACAGTTTAAAATTTTCTGGTGTCCCAAACCATAGGCTCGCATTGAAGGTCGGTGTCCCAATAATGTTGTTGAGAAACATTAATCAATCACAAGGTTTATGTAATGGGACAAGGCTTCAAGTGACTAAATTAACGCGTGTGTCTATTCAAGCCAAAATAATTAACGGAACACATTTTGGGAATACGGTTATACTTCCAAGGTTGAAAATTACTCCATCGGATAAACATTTACCACTCAAGATAGTGAGCAAACAATTTCCTGTGTCAGTTTCTTTTGCCATTACGATAAACAAGAGCCAAGGACAATCACTTTCGAAAGTTGGTTTATACCTACCACGTCCTGTTTTCACACACGGACAATTATATGTCGCTCTTTCACGCGTAAAAAGCAAAAAGGTTTGAAGGTTGTTATTTCTGATGCCGATAGTAATTTATTAAAGACTACTACAAATGTAGTCTATAAAGAGGTTCTTCACGGTCTTTGATCAGTTATCAACAGGTATGTTCGGATATTCACTTAATGTGATACGAATTTGTTTTTTACATGTTTATTGTAATTCACACAAATGTTTTACTTACACATTCTTTTCATGTTTGTTAGGTTCTCGACGAATTTTTATTGCCTTACCAATTCATCTACTTCCCACTACATACGCTTTCTTTTTTAAGGCTGTCAAGATTGAAGACCACGTGAATGGCTGTTTATTACATTATTACTTACAATAATTGTACTTTATATTGTACTTGACTTATGACTTCATATTAATAAATAACAGATTCACTATTTGTTTTCTTTCATTATTTTTCTTATTTTGTTTACATACTAATTTTTCATCTTTTTGCAACATCTTTTTTCATCTTATTACTTTTATTATCATCTCATTTATCTATTTTTTTAAAAAATAACCCGGTGTCAACGGGTCTTATAAGCTAGTATACATATATATGGAATTTTTAGTAATTATTAATTTATAATTTCGTTGGGACTAATCTATATATACTGGAGTTTCAAAAAAATTATTATTTTATTATTTTATCGATTGCAATTCAAATTTGTACTGGTCCCAAGTTGGGGCTGGACAGATTATTAATTTTATCGAGATTATTAATTTACCGAGTATTAATTTATAGAGGTTTTACTGTAACTTCCCTAGTATATCATGCTAGTCTACCTAAATAGCTTTAATTTGATGCAAATGTCTAAACTATATGTATTCTTGAGGTATAAGCAATAACGCGTGATCTTTTAAAAGATGAAATTTCATTATAAAGACGTAGTAAAACAACACATTTTCAAAGAATATGTCGTATTTTAACAGCTTATAAATGATAGATAAAAAAACGCTTAATCTCCTAATCTTTTAATTTTGATCTATACCTATTCCAGTTCCCTTTAAAAATAATTGATTGACTGACTTGTTGGAAAAGGAAAGTGTCAATTAGTTTGTCAAAACACGTATATCGCTATACAAAATCATTTGACATGTTACTTTTCTTTTTTACTAATAGGTTCCATATATTATTTGACTTGTTTTTAAAGGTATTATTATTATTATTGAATAATATAAAGCACAAAACACTCTGTGGCATTAGATGATTAAAACAATAAAATCTAAAAATTCAGCAATGCAACTAATAAAGCAAAATATACAACTAAATTAAACGCTAAGACATTACAAACATTTATATATATTGTACACCTTTTTAATACACTAAGACATTATAAACTTGAAAATTGAAATATATAAATAAAGAAACATATTGTACAACTTTTTAATGCACAAATACATTAAATTAACACATAATTAATATTCATATTAAAACACTCTATTACTAAAAAGTAAAACGATATATTCACATTGCAAACCAATTAAAAGCATATCAAAAAAATTAAATACAATGAATTAAACATCGCCTTAATAATAACTACAATAATATTTTCACAATATACAATCTAATTAGCTAAAACATAACCCAGAGTATAAACTAATTAAACACACTTAATTAATATTATTTTTTTGATAAAAGGTCAAAAGACCCGGTAAATATATTACTCAAAAAAAACATTTAAGTACAAAAGATGTGGGTAAATCCCATATCTCAGCCCGTTACATAGGCGGAAAGGCTTACATAACAAGATACTCCATATTCTCTAAACAAGAAAGTAAACCACTACTCAAAAAACATTTAGACTCCTATGAGAACAAAATTACTTCCTACCAAGGCCTTGGATTTTGATACCATACGTGTCATAAAGATCATCCAAATTTCCTAGAAGATCGTAGACCTGATCCGCATAGTCATCATAATCATAGTCATTATAATCATCTTCACGATCATGTCAGCTACCAAATAGGTTCACTGACTCATCAAAAGTATTCACAACCTCCTCGTCATCATTGTCGAAATCAACAATCTCTCCTACCTTAGAGAATGGGTTAACCCTCTTAGTAGAAGAAGTAGACGAAAAATCTTTTTTATTACCCGGATAATCAACCTTTTTAATAGGATTACCATCATCATCAACAAGAGTAGTTTTCCCATCAATAAGAAGCTTTTCAAACTCCCTAATTTTCTCAACAATAGGGGTAGAACCAACCTCGTTAGCTTCCATTAAATCACTCACAAGTGGTTCATGCGATGTATTACTAGTCTTTGGAGACTCATTCTTCTCTTCTTCCATTGTACTACCAACGTTCAACTCAACCCCATCCTTCACCACTACATCAGAATAGGGCTGATTATCAGGCGAAAACCGGATCGGACCGAGAAAAACTGGACCGGACCAAGACCGAATCCGGCAAAAAACCTAGACCGAGACCGAGACCGAATGTGGTCGGTCCGGTCAGGTCCGGTCCGGCCTCGGTCGGTCGGTCTGGTCCAACAAGGCTAAATTTTCGGTTTGTGGTCCGGACCGGACCGAGACCGAATTTACCAAAAATGGTAGACCGAGACCGGACCGCCGGTCCTTCGGTCCGGTCGGTTTCGGTTCGGTCCGGTCGGTTTTGTCGGTCGGTCCGGTCCATCCGGTCCGTTTGCTCACCACTACATCAGAAGGACTACCACATTCATCAGTATCGATCATATTAAGTGCATCAAAGGTATTCGATGTAGCAATCTTCATCCCACTCGTACTAGCCACTTCGGTGGCCTTCTTTTTAGTAACATCCACCTTCTTAGGCTCCAGAGGAGGCGCTTTCGGTTGATAACGGAAATTAGAACCCACCTTCGGTTTAGCAAACCCTCCTTTACCCGGTGCAGTTTGGCTTCCACTCTTACCCTTTTGTTTATAGTGAACCGGTTTGAAACCATCACTCACCTTATGCCTTGGCTGAACTGGAGGGGGGACAAATTTAGGACAGTTAT
The DNA here is from genome assembly GCA_910596185.1 of Chrysanthemum makinoi. Taxonomy (NCBI): domain Eukaryota; kingdom Viridiplantae; phylum Streptophyta; class Magnoliopsida; order Asterales; family Asteraceae; genus Chrysanthemum; species Chrysanthemum makinoi. The sequence goes on along the minus strand of OU343223.1, from coordinate 306,925,197 downwards.
CCAGAATATGACCAAAGAGCTTACAAGTGTCACACCGAGGCGGTTTCCACTCGTATTCAACCCTAACCATTTGAATAGTTGAACCCGATCCATCAAGTAATGGTATCTCAACAGTGAGATTCTCCTTAAGCACCTCATCTGCCTTTACTTCGATCTAGCACCTAGCGAAACTACTTCGGCCCCATGATTCCATGCACATCTGACTAGTGTAAGAATCAAGAATTTTCGGATTACCAATCAATGTGGCTAGAAGATTGAGGCCATCATCAGAAAACACACTAATTAATATTATTTTAAAAACATCCCTAAAATGAAAAATACATGTTATTATACACATTATACAAACTAATAAAACACAAAAAACTTGATAGAAGCTAACAAGTTGATGACTTTTTGAAAACCGGACGAGACAATAAACTCTTTCAAGTTACACCATTGACCTAATCAATTCGAACTAAAAAGACATAGTACAAGTTACAAAACCCAAGAGCTTGTAATATAAATGCCATAACTCTCGCCATTAATATTTCTGTAACTGAATTTTAATACCTTCCTACATTACTTTAAAATCTACATGCCTATAAAAGCATCGTATATCACCAATTAACTCTAAAGTCAATACACGATTGGAACCATTTGTAACATTTTTAAAAACTATTCCTAAGGGTTTTACAAATTTCAGTTTTAATATTCCGAATGATGAATATGAAAATCACCATCATCTTATGTTTGCTAGGTAATTTCTAATTAATTTCAATTAATTATTTGACAATTGTTTTCATGTTTAACATGTGTAACGTTCGATCTATGAATGCAGTTGCTCAGCACATGATCACGATGAAGGCAATGGAGTTGGCCCCAACACCAACAAATGAAGTTGATGATTTTGAGATGGCGCCAACAATCGTACTTCCCGACGGTGATGATTTTGAGATGGCGCCAACAATCGTACTTCCCGATGGTGATGATTCTGAGATGGCGCCAACAATCGTACTTCCCGATGGTAATTGTGAAAAAACAATGGGTTTGTGCAGCCTTGAATGTCCATTAAGTTGTTGCGAAGACAAGTGTGCAAAGGAACACAATGGAGCCGCTTCTTGCGTTGGTCCTATACTAACACATGCAGTATGCCAATGCTCATATCCTTGTGCTTCTTAGTAACTTGGCCAGTTTGATGTAACTATATATAAATACTATGACAATAAAAGTGCTACATTTGTCTCAAATTTATGATTGCATGGTTTGACACTTCCGACTTTTTAATAGTTATACAAAGGAACCCATTGCCAATATTTGAGATGAATTATGAGAAATTCTCATTTTATTTGACGAAAATAAATAATCAATAGGTTTTTCTTAATGAATACTTATGACCTTTTCAAATTCATATTATAGTTTGAGATTCATGTCTAAAAGGCTAAACATAGTGGAACAATGTTTTGGTCATCTATGAACGTTTAAATTTTGAATGAAAAATGAAATGTATCTCGGTGAAGGTTTCTTGGTACCGTTCTTGGTAATGCTTCTCGGTATAATTATCTCGGTAAACTAACTTGGTAACGTTTCTTGGTGGTAACTAACTCTGTACACAAACTTGCTGGTATATATCTCTGTAAGATGAGAACCGAGATATGGTACTGAAACACTAAGGTAACAGATGACACGCAGGATGGTACCGGAGGTCTGTGGAATCGAAATAAATGCAACCGAAATACTACGACTACCGAAAAATTTAGAACTGAAATACTTCAACCGAAAAACTACAACTGACATAGTACAACGTAATGCTCCTACAATGTAGGAATGAACCGAAATAAGTAATGTAAAGAAATAAAAAATACTTGGAACGAAAAAACTTCAAAAACGCAACATTTTCATTTTTTTCAACTAAAACTTCAAATCCGTTGTTTGTAAAAAGTCTTTGCTCAGTTAGAACTGTTAGCCTCGCTTATTTGTAAAGATAACGTCTTACACGTGAATTGGACTAGATACGTAGGTAGTTGTGCCCGCAGGGACTACTATTGTACAAATAGGATAGTCATATTGTAATTAGCCTATAAATACCCCTCATGACTCTTCATGAGAAGTGTGGGAAATCATTGTAATCGTTCACTTGTTTTAATCTAATAAACTTTGTGTTTTTCTCTACCCTCTCTCTACTTTCTCTCACTAGAACTATGCATAGATTCATCATGTTTGATCAACCTCGACCTTCCGAATCACATAAATTTTCAATATATCCGATCCTACAATAACGTAACTTACCCTTAAGAAAGCTTTAAAACAACTTGGTTTAACACTTTATCCGTAAAATCAAAGATCTAGCTAAAAACTATTCTCGGTTATAAAACGTCATTGAAATTTTTTAAACAAATTTAACCATGGATTTTAAAAAAGAATCGCCCCCCTAATCAATCCGAACTAAAAACAAACCTTTTAGTTAAATACAAGTTACAAAACCAAAGAGCTTGTAATATAAATGTCATAACTCCCGTCATTAATATATCTATAACTAAATTTTAATAAGGGCTAAAACCCAAAAATGTATTATACTTGACATTTTGGGTTATTCTGTTTAGCGAACAATTTTTTTTGTTATTCTATGTAACATACTATTGTTTTCGGGTTACTGTGTGCCAATCTGCCCTCCCCATCCTGTTGCCCGTTTATTTGAATTAATTTTTTTTACACCTGAAGAAACATATAGGCACATAAGTTTATGCATCATTCCCACACTTACAAGTACGCCCCGCCCTTTATTTCTTTCACTTTCGCATACAAGGAACAATAAAAAAACCCTAGTTCTTATAATATGAAAAATTGATTGTCATTTTCATTAATTTAATCAAATTGATTGGTGCAAAAGGTATGTTTGTTATTATTAAATATGGTTTGATGTATTTTATTGATCCCAATTGTTTTTTTTTTATTTTGATATCAGTTTTTATGGTTTTGTTGGTAAATAACGATGAACTAATAATTTTTAATTACTTTTTTTAGGATGGAACCTCCGGTACACGACACTTTGTTGTTTGAGGTTTGCACTGATGGTGTGTTCGTATTTGAACCATTAAGGTACAAAAATGAAGTTAATGTTCACTTGATTATACTGAAGTATGAAAGACTCAATTTTTATACATTACGTGAGTGTTTGAAAGAAAAAACTCAAAATACCATGTATCAGTTGTTTATGTGCATACCAAATATGCCATTACAAGAAGTGCTAAAGATTACTGAAATTGATCATGACGTTTGCACAATGTATGATGTTTCCGAAGTATCTGGAAAAGTGGACTTGTATATAGCTCACATCCCTCTAAACTTAATTAGCAGCCTACTACTTTGACAATCTTTTTCTACGATGCTATATTTTTTAGATCACGTTTTAAATTTATTAAGTCTCGTTTACCTATGATCTACGTGAGTACTAACGGGCAGGGTACCCGGTCACGAGTAGTCTCGAAATTGGTAAAACCTAGGCCGTCCTAAGAGCTATGAGCGGAGTCTAACTTAAGTCTTTTAGTGTCACGAAAAAAGTTTTTGAGTTGAAATAATAATTAACTAATTTAACAAACGAAAATGAAATGGATTTGATCAGCGGGAGAAGAATGTGCTAGCCTAGTTACTACTATTATCATGCCATGATTTAATTTCCTTTAAAGTGTATACTCTCGTCTTATGTAGTGGTTATATGTCATTAGGAAGAAATGGTCAACACAACCTAACCTATAATCCTAGACCCCAACTCTGATGGTAACATTGCCGTAAGTCTAGTATTAATCATTACGCACAAACTATCTTCTAGACATATCTTAGTGATTTTAACCGCTAAACCGTTGCTTGGTCCACTAAGGGTTCCATACTTCTTAAGCATTTCTACTAGTTTAGGTAAGTCAGTGGTCAATTCCTACATATGGGCGATGGTCACATCCCACACAACCTAATAAGCTATCTTTTTATGCTCAATACAAACTAGCATAACAGGCACTACCCTAACTTCAATGCTACCAGTACCCGAGCATCAATGATAGGCTAGAAAGATATCTATATAAAGCGATAAATAAATAAAAACATAGATCAAGGCATTGACAAATTCATAACTAGGCTAACACATAGAGCGTTTATCCTTTTATATTAAGGGTGTGTTTGGTAAAAGTAGCAGTGAGCAGTAGCTTGTTGTGGTGAGCGTGGCCCTGCTCACGACTCAGCACTCATAGCTTAAAAGAAGCATTGGAAAAATGAGCTTTCCTAAAAAATAGCAAAGCTCACCGCTCCTTTGCCAAACGAACAATAAAAATCAAAAGGCTCATTGCTCACCGCTCATTACCCCAAAAAGCTCTAAAATGCTGCGCGCCAAACATAGCCTAAGTAATGCAGGAAATACAATGCTTATAATTAAATAAGAAGTAAACATCGGATTCGATACAAATACTTGATTAGATGCTAAAACTATGAATAAAAACGGAATAATTTCTCCCTTGAAAAGTGATGGCGTGCTGGTAATTCTTAATTCGTCAGATCAGTGATGATGAAAATGCGTCTTATCCTTTAGTAAATATACGGGTGTAACCTTTAAAAGCGATTTACTTTTGCCTTAACTCTCGTTAAAAGTTTCTTAATATCTACGACGTAACCATGTGATGAGGTTACGACACAACCTTCTTGATCACTGAATTTGGTAAGTCTTTGTATTTCTACGGCGTAACCTAGTCGATGGAGTTACGCTATAAACTTGAGTTGCATTGACTTTAGTCTTCTAGTGATATTATTAGTTATGGTGTAGGTTGTACTTGGTTCCTACGCCGTAACTCTACAAGTCCATGTATAGCTTTATTAGTCTCATTTCCAAATCCGCGTTTCTTTGTTCCAATGCTCAACTATATCCTGGAAATGAAATAATAAGTGATAAGAGTATATATTTATGCAAATATACACAAATAATGAGTATATTAGAGGGAAATTGACTAAAATATCAAGACTATTTGATGTTATCAGCCTAGAAGGTTATGGGAAAGAGGTGACTTCCAAAAGGTTGGTTCATGAAAAAAGGAAGAATGGTGGTGGACATTTGTTAAATGAAGAGTTTCTTGCATGGGCAGAGGAAGTAACTGATTCACCATGCTTTAAGTCACCACTTAGGCCTAAATTAGAAAGTACTCCAGTTAAATTTAAACCTCTATGTGATGAACAAGTCATAAATCTAGATGAGGAGAATGTTATACAATTGACCAACAATGCTAAGGGTCATTTGAAAGGTAAAAAGGATGTTTAAAGAAACTTTAGTTATTAAAATGAAAGAAGTTGAGGAGAATTCTGTTGAAGAGAATTTAGTTGAGGAGAATGTTGTGGAGGATAATTTAGATGAAAAATGTCTTGTATTGGGAGAATGCTTTTGAAGATAATGTTGTTGAAAATGATGTTGTTGAGGTAAATGCTTAACAAGAATTGTTTTTGAGGAGAATGATGTGGATGATAATGTTGTTAGGAACCATGATGATGTTAAGGATAATTTTGTACAGAATAATGTTGTTGGGAACCATACAGCTGCAGAGGATAATGTTATGGAGAATGATGATAATGCATCTCCAGATAATGTTATGGAGAATGCTGAGAATGCAGCTACAAATATTGGAATTGCAGATGTTGGTGACAACAACTTTGCAACTACAGATGAAACAAAAAATGTTAAAGCATGCAAGAGGCAACTTGACAAGGGAAAAGGGATTAGTACTGATGCGGAAGGAAAGAAGAAGAAATTAAAAAACAAATGAGCCAGGGGTAAGGGTATACTCATACAAGACAATGTTGATCCAACAACTGACATTGATAGTGAAAGTGATAGAACTAGTTCATCACATGCTGAAGGGGTTATACCAATTAATGTGTTATTTTTATCCAAACAGTGACAGTAAATTTTTAGACAAGTCATTTGATTATCTTTTGGATGGAGAAGATGATTATCTTTTTGATGCTGAAGAGGTTATACCAATGTGTTATTTTTATTCAGACACTGACAATGATGTTTCAGACAAGTCATTTGATTATCTTTTTTATGGAGAAGATGATGTAAGCAAGCTTAGGCCTGGAAGAAAGAAGGGAGAAATGATCCATCAAATATATATATATATATATATATATATAACAACATCTATTGAGCCTTCTTCTTCTCGTCCTTATGGCTTAAATGAGGATGACACTATTATTAAACATGAGGAGTACATGGATGTCTTAATAAGGAAGATTCAAGGTTAACGGGATGTTTTGACATACCCCTTTCAAATGATGGAGAATAGAGTTGAAAAATACCCTATTCATGATGAGAGCACTCATTAGAAGATGAGAAAACCACGGGTTACATACTTATTTATTATTGTAAAGTAGTGTCATGTTTTCTTCTAAATCTATTTTAATATTTTGCATATACATTTTTAGTTTAGTGAAAAGTTTGTGGATGCAGAGCAGTTCAAAGACTGTCTAACATATGATGCCCTTGAAAATGGTTTCTCTTTATGGTATTACAGATGTTCTAAAACTAAATCCATTGCACAATGTGGGACTAGACCAGAAACTTTGAAGGATCCATCATTAGAAAATGTTTAACAAGCACCCAATTCAGCAAGGTAAAGAAATTCAAAAATGCCCATGGAGGTGTTACGGGAAGAAGCTGAAAAATGAGGATTAATTTCAGGTACAACCAATTCTAGATAAGCACACTTGTCCAAGGAGCTTCAAATTTGGCAGCTTAGTTAATTATAAATGGATTGGCAAAAACTTTTTTTCAAAAATAAGGAGAAATCCTCATAAAACTTTGGTTCAAATTGTAGAATTAGTTATGAAAAAGGATAAATGCATTATTAGCTCCAAAACAATGTAGGAATGCCAAAAAATATGCTTTAAATGAGGTTGCAGGAATTACAGAAGATCATTTTGCTTTAATTAGGTCTTATGCAATGACATTATTACAAACATATCAAAGATCAACTGTAAAGGTAGGAGTAACTGTAATCCTGACAACCAAACATATTTTGAACGATTTTATGTTTGCTTAAATGGATTGAAAAAAGGATGGAAATTATGATGTAAGAGAATTATAGAATTGGATGGATGCTTTCTAAAAAAATCAAATGTGGTTGAGATATTGACCGATGTAGGAAGAGATGGTAATAACCACATCTACCCAATAGCTTGGGTTGTTTTGAATGTGGAAAACAAAGACAACTGGACTTGGTTCCTTGAATTTCTTGGTAATGACTTGGATATGCAAATTAGAAGTGGATTAACACTAATGTCTGATTAACACAAGGTAAAGTTTTATAATAACATATGTTTATACTTTTTTATGAATAAGTAACTGTAGATTATAATTATTTGAAAATGTGGATGTAGATGTTAATTGAAGCTGCTAAGGATGGCATGCCTCATGCCAAGCATAGACAGTGTGCAAGGCATATTTATCATGGTTTTCGAAAGCAATTCAATGGTGTTCACTACTGGGTTTTGGTTCGGGCTGCATCCAAGGCTTCTTATCCATAACTTTTCATTAGGATAATGGAAAATAAAAATACTTCACCTTAAAGCAAGTGAGTTGTTTAACATCTCATGTTTATCAATATCATCTCGACTAATTCGTTTAACATATCTTGTATATCAATATCATCTCGACTCATTCGTTTAGCAATTCATGTATATCCATATCATCTAGACTCACCGTTTAATATATATTGTATATCAATATCATCTCGACTCATCCGTTTAAGATCTCATGTATATCCATATCATCTTTTCTCATCTGTTTAACATCTCTTATCGACTACCTATTGTCGCAAAAAGTGTGTAGTTATTGTTTTTTGGTTAAACCTCAAAAAGTCAAAGTCAATAAGTGTGTAAAATAGTAAAAGAGTGTTATTATTGAATGTGTTTTGTGATTACCTAATGAGGATTGCATATATATTTGTAATAAAGACATAGCTTATTGAATAAGCAAGCATAACCCTAAACCTAATTATTTGAAGCCCACGTTTAAGCTTGGCTAACTAACCTAGTCATCTAACATTCCTTCGCAGTTTGAAGGGGAGGCATCCAGACGGACAAACTAGAACATCTATATATTGAGGGCTGTTTTTTCTTCTTTTTCTTCTGTCATTGTATTTGGCGACATAGTTGTTGAGTGCTTGCAGCTTCCTCCTTTTTGCGTAACTTTGTTATATGTCATGGCTTGCTTTTCATTTGGGTAGGAGCGGTAACTTTTCGACCAACTATTTTCATAAAACAACAATGATTTTCGGTGATAAAACAAATTAACTAGACAAAATTAGTTGAATGGTGGATAAATCAGCATAATATGGGGTATCTTATGACGAGTAGGTTTGTGGGATAGGGTTTATGCTTTGTACATAAATAAAAAGGTAATTATATGAAAAACAACAAAGTGGAAGGAAAAAAGAATTAGGATCCCTCTGAATAATCAGCGAGTAGCCAATGACCAGAGGATAACGATTTTGTGGTAGGTTGTACCTAGAGTTCCGATACCATGTAAAATAGTAAAAGAGTGTTATTATTGAAAGTGTTTTCTGATTACATAATGAGGATTGCATATATATTAATAATAAAGATTAACTTGTTGTTTTATGTTTATCATCTTTCAATCAATAAATTTGACTATTTTCTTTTCTTGTAAAAAAAAAGTTGGGTATTATTTGTTGTCAATTAGTATGCTAAACTGTGATTTATCTGGTCACCAAATTAGGTTGGAGACATATCTACCGACTCATAATGGGTGAAGAAACTATTTTAAACATCAAACATCAATTATGAAACTATCAAATATGAAAAATAAATCAAGCATCAAGTTGGTCTTTTATTATAGGAAAACACAATAATGTCTTTTAAACAAAGTACCGAGGGATGAAAACCAATCCTCGTTGCATTAATTAAGCATAGTGATATGATCTACTAATACCTTGAAATCAATCAACAAAACTTGGTTCTCAAACCAAGAACCTTTTATTAACCACAATCACAAACCCAGAACAATACTAAGAACTTCAATCAAACAACCTAACTGATCTCAATCAGTTACCAGAATAAGAATCAACAACTAACCAAACCAATCTCCCACTGCTAGTCAGGTGGAGATCTATTACCTAACTTGATAATAGTTCTATTACAATTAACCAAGAACACAAGAAAGAGAATCTCAACAGATCTTAAACACGATCAATCTTTTAGGGTTTGTGATTATTTGAGAGAGAGAGAATTTTTGTATCTGGATGTTGAAGTGAGAGAGAGAATAGATGCAAGCTTATATACAGCAACACTTTGAGCTCTTGACATAACCAGTCCTTCAACTTCTACACTTCACCAAAAGATCCAAAGAAGCCAAAAGAACTAATAACTGAAGTATCAAAAGTACAAAATAAGTCCCTCACATATAAACAACCAGAATGAGATTACATCTTTTAACACCTTCCCTTAATCTTATTTTGAAAAAGATCAATAAGATTAAGCTTAGAACATAACAAGCTATGTTGTTTTGTATCCAATCCTTTAGTAAGCACATCTGCTATTTGATTAGCAGAGCTTTTTTTTCAGTTTCAATTACCCCAGCAATAATTTTTTCTCTTACAAAATGTAAGTCTATTTCCAAATGTTTTGTTTTTTCATGAAAAATAAGATTGACAGCAATCTTAATTGCTGAATTACTATCACAAAACACTTTTACAGGCAAAAGATTTTTACAATTTAAATCTTTCAAAAATTTTAAAATCCAAACAATTTCAGAAGTGACAGAAGCTAAAGCTCTGTATTATGCTTCAGTAGATGATTTAGAAATAGTGTTTTGTTTCTTACTTTTCCAAGATACCAAGCATCCACACATAAAAACACAGTAACCAGTTACTGATTTTCTAGTAACAACACATCTAGCCCAGTCAGCATCAGAAAAGCCTTTTAACTCAATAGTTGGGCTAGTACTTTTTTCTATGTTTAAACCTTTTCCTGGAGACCCCTTAAGGTATCTTATTACCTTTAAAGCAACATCCAGATGAGATTTCAGAGGACTATGCATAAACTGAATAAGACAAGAAACTGCATAAGCAATATCAGGTCTAGTAGTTGTAAGGTAAATGAGCTTACCAATAAGTTTTTGATACTCAGTAATATTTTTAAGTTTAGGATCAGTATCAGAAGCCTCACTAGTTAGAGCAAGATTAGGCTGCAAAGGAACAGAAGCAGGCTTTCCAGCAAGTAAACCAAATTCAGAAATAAGATCAAGACAATATTTCCTTTGAGACAAACACAACCCATTCTTAGTTTCTAACACTTCAATTCCAAGAAAATATTTTAGTTTGCCAAGATCTTTAATCATGAATTTGCTTTTCAAAAATTCCTTAACACTATCAATTTCATGCAAACTATTTCCAGTGATTATAATATCATCAACATAAACCAGTAAAGCAACAAAAATATTATTACTAGTCTTAGTAAACAAGGAGTAATCACTTTTACTTTTCACAAAACCATTCTCAATTAAAACAGCAGTCAACTTAGCATTCCACTGCCTAGGAGCCTGCTTAAGTCCATACAAGCTATTTTTTAATTTGCAAACTCTCTTATCATTAGAATCATAGTAACCAGGAGGCAATTTCATATAGACAGTTTCATCAAGATCGCCATATAAAAGAAGGCATTATTAATATCTAATTGAAACAAACCCCAATCATTCTGAACAGCAAGAGTAATAAGGCATCTAACAGTAACTATCTTAACAACAGGAGAGAAGGTTTGATCAAAATCAATTCCCTCACTTTGATTGAAACCAATAGCCACAAGTCTAGCTTTAAACCTATCAACCTCACCATTAGACTTATACTTAATCTTAAACACCCACTTACTGCCTATAGCTTTCCTACCAGCAAGAAGCTCAACAATTTCAAAAGTATTATTTCTATGTAAAGCATCCATTTCAAAGATTCATAGCATCATTCCAATGTCTATGTTTAGAAGCTTCCCAAAAAGTTTTTGGTTCAGAAAGTTGATTTAAAGTAGTAGAAAAACAGTAGTTATCCTTAGATAAAAAATAATAGTTAACATACTTTTCTAAACCAAATTTAACCTTTGAATCAACTATAAAATCATTATAATTCTTTGGGAACACTGAAGGTCTTGAAGACCTTCTAAAACCAGTATCTTGATGACTTTCCTGAGACTGAATGAGAGACTCATTACCCTCAGAATTTGGATTATTAACATTTTCCTCAAGGGCTGCAGACCTCTCATCCTCACTGGTAGAATCATCTAAGTTAGAAGAATGCCCCCCAACATCCTCACTAGGTAACTTAGAAGGACTGCCTAGACAAGGAGATGATCTGCCATGCCTCTTAGGGCTGGGATCATTATTGTTATCATCATTGGGTAGGTCAGGTAGGTCATCAAGAGTATCAGAATTGAAAAAAATTAGGTGACCAGAATCTTGATCAGAATTAGAAGAAATAGTAACACTTTGTTTGAAAGAAAAAATATCCTCAAAAAATTTAACATCCCTAGAGAAGAAAACAAGTTTCTGATCAAGACTCCACAATTTGTAACCCTTTTTAGAATTAGAATATCCAATTAAAACACTCTTTTCAGACCTACTACCAAATTTATCATGACTATTCAGAATAGTGGCATAAGCAAGACACCCAAAAGCCCTCAAATGCAACAGAGAAGGAGCAAAATTATGCACAAGTTCAAAAGGAGAAAGCCCATTTAGCGCAGAGGAAGGCAATCTGTTAATCAAGTAAGTAGCAGTTAGAATACACTCAGACCACATATTCAAGGGAAGCCCTCCCTGAAACAAAAGAGACCTAGCAACATTAAGAAGATGTTTATGCTTCCTCTCAAGAATCCCATTTTGTTGAGGGGTATAAGTACAAGAAGTCTGATGAATAATCCCATTTGTTTCACAAAAGAGGGTAAACTGCTGATTAACAAATTCAGTTCCATTATCACTCCTGAAAACTTTAACTTTTTTATTAAACTGAGTTTGTAGATAGTTATAAAAAACCATTAAACTTTCAAAAACTTCAGTCTTGTTTTTCAAAAGATAAACCCATACAGCTCTGGAAAAATCATCAACCACTGTAAGAAAGTATCTGTAACCATCCCTACTGGTCACTTTATAAGCACCCCATAAGTCTAAGTGAACTAAATCACCTAAATTTTTAGATATATGATCACTTAAAGGAAATGGTTCTCTGGTTTGTTTAGCCTTTTGACAAATATCACAACAAATTTTAGAATCTTTGTTAGAAAAACCCAAAACAGGTTTTAAAACATTTAAGACTTGGTCTGCAGGATGGCCAAGTCTGCAGTGCCAAGTATACTTGGATAAAAAACACACGGTGTTAACTGAAAACCTCTCAAGGTCTTTACCTTGATTTCCATCAAAGTAATATAATCCACCAATCTGATTACCAGTCCCCAGAATTTTCCCTGCCCTCAAGTCCTGATTTAAAATATAGCAATGAGATTCATCAAAAGCAAAGATCAACTTACTATCCCTGGCAACCTTATGAACAGATAACAAACTAACACAATACTCTGGAACAACCAGAACATCATACAAAGTCAAATAACTAGTCAAAGGCATATTCCCAATTTTAGTTATAAAAGATTCAGTACCATTAGGATGAGAAACCTTAATCTTAAGATGAGAAAGATCAACAACATTCACAAGAAACTTATCAGTGTAGGTCATGTGCTGATTAGCACCAGAATCAGTAATGACACCCTTATTAGCAAGATTATTATGCAGCTTACTATTATAACAAAAAAACTTTTCAAAGTTTTCATTAAACAACCTGCTGCAATTATAAAAAGTACCTGCCATATTGGCCTGTATACCATGTCCAGAACCAGAATTTCCTTTAATCAAGGAAATAAGAGTAGCCATTTGATCATCTGTGAAGGCAGAAGAAGGACTAGAACCCACATAATTGTTAGAAACATTTTTCCCTTTATTGTTTTGAAAATTCTTCTTTTTACCAAAATCAGCAGGATATCCAATTAGTTTAAAACACCTATCAATGGAATTTCCATTGAACCCACAATGTTCACACACAAATGAAGAACCCCCAGCAGTTCTTCTAGAATCATTAGGTCTAGGTCCAGTACTAGGTCTAGAGAAATTCCCAGAAGTTTGAGGCCTCTGAGAATTTCCTTTATTACCCACATTAGAGAAGAACACAGAAGACTGAGCCCTTTGAGAGGGACCAAAGACTAGAACTAGACACAACAGCCCTATGGGACTCTTCACTGGATATCACAGAAAAAGCACCTTTCACATCAGGCAAGGGATCTCTAGCTAGAATATTACTTCTAATTTGCATATAAGAGTCATCCAATCCCATTAAGAATTGCATTAATTTCATAAGCTGATTATGTTTTTTAAAGTCCTCAGCTGCATGACAAGTGCACCTAGGTAACTTCACCAATGCATCAAATTGTTTCCATAAGGTACTAAGTTTGTTAAAATACTCAGCAATAGAAGTACCATTTTGACTTAAAGAGTTAATTTTATGATGCAGATTAAATGTTACTGAACCATCAACTCTATCAAAAGTTTCTTTTAATTCATCCCATACATCAGAAGCCTTTTTTGAAAAAAATTTACCCAAGAACAAATTTTCTGATATGGAATTCAAAATCCATCCCAATACAACAAAGATTAACCCTGTCCCATTATCTTCCTAAAACTTCATCAATATGTGACCTAGTGCAAGTACAATCTATAAATCCAGTTTTATTTCGACCCTCAAGAGCCAACAACATAGCACAAGACCACACATTATAATTTTCAGTCCCTTTAAGTTTAATAGAAACAACAGTCAAGGTAGCAGAATCATTAGGATGCAAATGAAGAGGATGACTAAGATCCAACTTACTAATCAAAGTAACAGGCTCATCAGCCTCAAATTCATCATCAGTATAACCATGTAAAGACATACTGAACGTACACAAACAAACAGATCAAAAACAAGCACTCAAAAAGCGAGAAAGAAGTTCCCAGGCTTTCCTTGCCACTCAAGGTGGTAGGTCAAGGGCGCACACAAACACAGCAGATAGACAAGCACACAAACACCAATAAAGAACACACAAAAAACAAAAACTATCCTACAACAATCAAGCAATATAGCAAGAAAAGAAGCAAGAAACAAGTTAAAAGTGTGAGAGGTGTTACAGTGCTATCAAAAGCAAGTTTTCGCGGAAGCACAAGAATTCGGAGTTCTTGATTCACTTAGTCAAGAACCCAAAAAATAAACCCCAGAATCACTCCAAGTCAACCCGTATTCCAAGAACCCAGAAAAGATATCCGAATCAACTCCAAGATTCACCAAAACCACTCCCAGATTCCAAGAATCAACCAAAATCAGATCTACCTCCAAGATCCAAAACAAAACACGAAACAATTGATTAACACTTGTTAATCAATCAAGAGAGCAAAAAACCCCCAAATTTGAGGAAACCCTAATTTTTTCAAAAATTAGGTATTTGTAAAAAAAACTTTCAGATATGTGCAATTAATTACACAGACAAGTAATTAACACCGGTTAATTGAAGTAATTAAAACCAATTTGAAAAAACCCCAAAAAATTTTTGAAACCCTAAAAAAATTTTCCAATCAGATATAGAGCAGATGAAGTGCCTGCTCTGATACCTTGAACAAATTAAGAAATCAATCAACAAAACTTGGTTCTCAAACCAAGAACCTTTTATTAACCACAATCACAAACCCAGAACAATACTATAAGAACTTCAATCAAAAAACCTAACTGATCTCAATCAGTTACCAGAATAAGAATCAACAACTAACCAAACCAATCTCCCACTGCTAGTCAGGTGGAGATCTATTACCTAACTTGATAATAGTTCTATTACAATTAACCAAGAACACAAGAAAGAGAATCTCAACAGATCTTAAACATGATCAATCTTTTAGGGTTTGTGATTATTTGAGAGAGAGAGAATTTTTGTATCTGGATGTTGAAGTGAGAGAGAGAATAGATGCAAGCTTATATACAGCAACACTTTGAGCTCTTGACATAACCAGTCCTTCAACTTCTACACTTCACCAAAAGATCCAAAGAAGCCAAAAGAACTAATAACTGAAGTATCAAAAGTACAAAATAAGTCCCTCACATATAAACAACCAGAATGAGATTACATCTTTTAACATACCTGCCTGACCATAATAGAATGTGGATTTTAGGGCTGTTACAAAGGGATTATCTGGTATGTGGATTTTGAAGTTTATAGCTACTGAGGATTCAAAACATGTTGATTAGTTTGCTGGATTTGATGTATACACATTAAGATCCAAGTGAAACAACTAAGAACATATTAAGTATGTATTACACTCATTTGTCGGCACAAGTTTATGCGTTTGCATGACTTGTTAATTATTATTTCAGAATGATAGAAGGATTTTAATTTCCGCAAAACAGAAAGTCATAAGTTTATCCCTCAAGATGATATAATGTAACATCTTGATAGGCTACACAATCAAAAGAGCTCACAAGATAAGTTTTTAGAAGACGATTATATGATTGTGAAGATTCTCGGCATTACTAAAGTCAGACAATAATATCAAACATCAAGATGTACTAGATTTGCAACACTTTTTATATATGTATCACAATTCCCTTATTATTATGCAAATGATATAGGTTTTGCAAATCGATTCACCATCCAAGAAACTTTACTTTTATGTAGAAGTACTTGTAACGATTTTGATTCATACAGGCTTTAAATTTTGTGGAGGCAGTACAGCACGTATGCTTCAATTCAACCAGAAACAGCCATATAAGTTTATAAGCAACACACTCCTATCCTTAACTTGGAGATCAAATAGGAATGAATAAATTTGTTGGGAAAATTTGGTTGGAAAGTTTTGTGTCATATATATTCATCATAAAAGTAGATTAGAATTAGAATCTCTCATACTTCATGTCAAAATATGAGAGATGATAATATATCTTCGTATCTTATTCATTGCTTTTTATCCTAAGCACCGTCTACCTTGTTTCCTATATTGGCATAAGGCAAATCAAAACTCAAAATGTATAAAGTTTAAAGCTATAGAATGACAGTCTTGATTACACACCACCAACCATTCTCATTATTTTTGCTAGATAGATATAACACGTTCTATGTTACTGATTCGATTGGGAATCTCATGATCGAAAACAATTTTGCAGAAAGCCAAAGGTATTAATGTTTGTCTTCTATCATTCTTTTTTATATATTCCTCTACCACTACCTTGTTTCAAAATGTGGGAAAAATCACCAAAATTCTTAAACGTGCCCCGGCTCAAAATGTGTAAGGTAGTTCATTCACTTGGCCATTTGGCATTGTCTCGTTATACGAATGTCAGCTTGTTCATTATGAAGAAGTAACGCGTCATGAATTACACGAATGATTTTTACGGGGTGTTTGAATTAGCTTATTTAGCATGCTTATGGACTTATTATGTGACGTAACCATAATTTCCAAGTTCACGCACTATGGATTTTTTTTTTACAACACATGGTCACGACAAATCTAACAAGAAAACTCCAGGTGCGTTTTTATTTAAGAAGAGAAGAAATGTCTACTTTTGGAGTTTAAACAAAGGTCTTAATTTTCGGCCAGGTAGCTTGACTATGATTACAAACAGTTTAATTTAGGCCAGGTGATCGAGGGGGTAGATAGAGAGATAATATCAATCAGATTCGAGAAATTCGTAGGCTCATTCTCTCTTTTTTATGACTTCTTACCAGTCATATCAAGTTCCATGAATTATAAAGGGATAAGTGTTTCTAAATGTATTCAAGTTACACTGGTATGAAAATTACTAACTTACTAATCATACTATATATACATCATTTGAGAGATAGCCTTGAGGAATGTACTTAAATTTAATTTATAAGGTCAATGGGTCAAAGTGTCAATAACATTAGAGTAAATATACCAATGGACTGAAGGATAGATAAGCATATATTATTATATCAATTACATCATGATTAATTGAATAGCATAAATTTTGGCTCTTCAATGGAAATTCGAAGTCTAATTCTCGATCGATATAATTCTAGTAGATTAAGGATTATAGGTATAATCTATGCTTAGTTATTCTCAGATAATACGAGCCAATTATATGGCACCACTTACTAGGCATGACCATTGATTGACCACGCTAACCAATGTTACAAGATTTATGTAAATATCAATGATTAGTAAGTTGTTTCATATCAAACATGAATAAATACTATAAATGACTACTTTGACAAAGGGTTGGGTATGTAGTACTTCACTTATAGGAATAATAGAGCCTAAAGGATATAATCTAAGAAAAACTAGGATATATACCAAATTACCAATCCATTCCACGTTAGCCAGAAAAAAAGAAACCTGTTATCTATCTATCAATTAGTGTCACACAACAAATCTCTAAACCCCGCATAAGTTGGGTTAAGTTAATTATGTTTTAGTTTTGCTAACTAATTACATGATTAGCAATTTGGTGCCGCGATACCATAGGTTTCTACAAAAAACTTTGACCTAAAACAATGTGGGTCCACGTTGCTGGGAAGGTTAATTTTTGGCGCGAAGGACTTTCTTCGAGGCTTAAACGCCTGTGAAGTGACGCCATGGCGTCGAGAAGGTGTTAAAAATGTCGTAGGCATAAGTGTTGATTGTACTAGTGGCACAATGGGTTTTCCATGCATATATTGTGTAAAAAACTTGTTTACCAGGCTAGTCATTTAGCATCATATATCATTTGGCAAACCATTCTAGATATAGTGATGGGGTAAAGTGTTAAAAAAGTTTATATAGTTTCAACTTTCTGGTTTTCTCAAGCTGTTCCTTTCTCATAAGCTTTTATCCATGCTAGATTATTAGTAGCATGCATGTGTCCTACCAACCAATCGTTACCATTTTTTATGACTTCTTACCAGTCATATCAAGTTGTTTACTTTTGACTTGTCTATTTCATATACGTAACTCGACCCACGATTATCTAAGAGTAGTGCAAGCTACGTTTTCTCATATGTTACCGATCGTTACTACCCACAGAACCATGGTAACAGAAAGCAAGTGTCCTTCCCTCCATTTTTATGACAAGCACCACAAATTGCACCTGTACGTGGAACCTACACACTCTTTGTTGCGCTCCTTGTTATGTTTGTTCGTTTTCTGTTTTCTCAACATATTACTTAAAACTGTAATTATGAAACAATAAATGTCAAAGAAACCATGTATAAATATTAGGAGTAAATTGTAGAAACTGCTTTAAGTCAAATTGTACAAACTTTAACTAATTAAGCTAATCAACTTTTTTCCTACCAAACTGAATTCTGTGGCTAATAGTCACTTTCCTAATATGGAAAAAGGTAAAACATAATCACATTGTATTGTCATTTGAATTTTTGCTTCATTTAGGTAAGCATATACTAGTTGGTAGACATAGTGACCCACTGACATTTAAAGCTTATACCTCGATAATTTTATTATTCCTTCAACATGCAAAGCTCCCTTCAATTCCTTGTACTGCTTTTGGAACAAGACAAAAAGTGATTAACATATTGCTTTCACCTTGATTACCTTTTAATCTGTTTGTCATAGTTATAAAAGGACATCATTTTTATTGGTTGTTCACTTTAATCTGCTTTTTATTTTCTTGGTTTTTAGTGTAAGAATTTTAGTGTTTGGTTTGATTTTTGATTGACCTTGATTTTAATATCTATCAGTTTATGATCTGAGTTTCCACTAATCAAATAGCTAGAACCTAACGCCAATAATTTCAAGAACATAAGCCGAAAATAAAACATCTACAATGTTGAGTTTTGATTTTCTCTGATCGTAAACATAATAAAATCCTGGCAAATTAGGCAACAAAACAACTATGCAAGGAAGTGTGTATGTTCAGGTTTTGGTATTTCCTATGGAATTTGTAATGTCACACAACCAATCTCTAATCCTGCATAAGTTGGCAAAAAGGATTTCCATGCCTATCGTGTAAAAACTTGTTTACTAGGCTAGTCATTTAGCATCATATATAATTTGGCACACCATTAGTAGATATATATAGTGATGGGGTCAACAAGTTTATATATAGTTTCAACTTTCTGGTTTTCTCAAGCTGTTCTTTTAATAAAAAAAAGAAAAAAAGAAAAAAAAAAAAGGTACATTATATACTTTGTAGGGTGTGCTTGTAAGAGCATCTACAATGGTAAAACTTTACAACTTTTAACTATTTGAAAAAACTATTTGAGCCATTTGAACCATTGAGGTAAAGACTTGACAAAGACTTTTTGCAAAATGACTTGTAGAACCTCAAGTCTTTGACTAAAAAAGCAACAAGCTATTAGCATTAAGTGGGTTGTGCATTAATTATGCAAGAAATCATTAAATGCATCACTTGATGCATTGTAGATGCTCTAATAACATTACATCTTTTGGCATATATTTTTCATTCAACTGATCATTGAGCATATTTATGACCGGTTTACGTAGTTACATTTTAATTTCATACAGGTTGTATGTGACTACTAGTAATGAGCACAAATTAAACATGTTTATTATTTGTCGATTTCATATACATAACTTGACCCATGATTATCTACAGGCTAGGTTCTCTTCCTTTAGGTTATGTACACATGCAAGGAGAAATTGCGAGTAATTGGCTTTCTATGTCACATTCAAGGTGCAACCTACCTTTGTATTCTTCGGCACACCTATCGTTACTACCCACAGAACCATAGTACGAGAGGGAACTGACCTTCCCTTCGTGTTTGTAACAAGCACCACAATAGAACCTGTGAAACCTACACACTCTATATTACACTCTCTGTTATTGTTTGTTCGTTTTTCTTAACATATTGTTTAAAATTTAACTTATTATACGATTAATGTAAAAGGAAAAATGTATAAATAGTACGGAATGAATTGTAGAAACTGCTTTATCTCAAATCTAACTGCACTAATAATCAGCTTTGTCCATACCAAATTAATTTCTGTGGCTAATAGTCAGTTTCCTAATATAGAAAAAGGTAAAACATAATCACATTGTATTGTCATTTGAATTTTTGCTTCATTCAGGTAAGCATATACTAGTTGGTAGACATATAGTGACTCACTGACATTTAAAGCTAATGCCTCAATGATTTTATTATTCCTTCACATGCATTGCTGAAGTGCTGATCCCTTCCTCATGCTTTTGGAGAAAGACAAAAATAATTAGCATGTTGCTTTCACCTTGATTACCAATTATTCTGCTTTGTTATACTTATAAAAGTGCTCCATTTTTGGTGATATTAACCGGGTTCTTATATTCTACTAGGTCATTGAAAAAAAAAAAAAAATTAGTTTTAGGTTTGATCCATTTCATTATAATCCGTGAGTTCAGTGTTAAAGATTACCAGTTAATGTTGTAGGCTTTAAACCAATTACATATGTAGTCTAAAGATGAAATTAATGATAAGTATATATTCAGTATAAACAACAACTTTCATCCATCTGCACGTTAACCAAATTAAATGGTAGAAAGAAACGAATCTAGCTGGTTTACTACACGTGTCAGACTTTGATAAGAAGCTAACTACACACACATACCAACTAGCTACCATTCTCTATAAGTAGCTCGATCACTTGAAGTCTAGAATCACAACATACTAAGTTCTCATCCACCTGCTCTTTTCATAGACCAGTTCAATATGAATTATTTGAACGCCATGCTTCTTTTTCTTCTTGTTTCCGGTATCTCGATCACCATGAGCGAAATCTGGCCGGTTGATCAGGCCACGGCTCTTTTAAACCACAGAATGAAAATAAATTCCGGACATACAGTTCAGCCAGTTGCCGCTCCAGATAAATTCAACCATCATAAAATGAATTTCTTACTGGAGGATTCTCATTCTTTTGAGTATGTAAATGATCATCTTATAAAAGATGGTCTCCCCGGACAGCCGGATGCTGTCAACTTCAAACAGTATGCTGGCAACATCAACGTGGATGAGTGCTCTGGTAGATCACTTTTCTACTATTTTGTTGAATCGCCCAAGAACAGCTCAACCAAGCCACTCATCTTGTGGCTGAATGGAGGTGAAAACTTACTTGCAGAGTTGCAGTATATATTTTTAATAGCTTAACATACTAATTGATTAATTAGTTAATTGCATAATGAGATTTGTTACATATTTTTACAGATAATTTTGTTGTATGTGAAATTAGGACCTGGTTGTTCATCGCTTGGCCTAGGCGCGTTTACAGAAATAGGCCCATTCGGTGTTAATCCTGATGGAGAAACACTATATAATAGGGAATTCGCCTGGAACCAAGGTAAGTAACTAGTCACTCACTGGTTTAACTTTGTTTTCACCTTGTGTAGATTTTGATTGATTAATTAATTGGGAAAAACAAAATTGCATTGGGCAGTGGCGAATGTCCTTTTTTTGGAGTCACCGGTTGGTGTTGGATTCTCCTATTCCAACACCACCTCAGAATACATAGAAGCAACAAATGATCAGAGGACTGGTACCGTTCATTCGTTAACCTATATGCTATATACATAAATATAGATATCGTGTTGTTTGTATTTCATGTTCTGTTTGCTGTTATAGCGGAGGATACTTACATCTTTTTGATGAAATGGTTTCACCGGTACCCCGCTTACAAGGGAAGAGCTTTGTATTTGATTGGGGAGAGCTACGCAGGTAAACCAGTTATTTAATTTGATTACCTTTGTATATTGGTTCAAGGTAGTATATAACTTTCTGATTGATTGGTTGGTTATGTGCATGGCAACAGGGTATTACATTCCTGAACTTGCTGATATTATTCTGGATAGCCTTAATACTCCACAAAACTCAACCCCGGTTTTCAACCTGAAAGGGATCATGGTAATATCATTAAGCTAGTTTTGCATTTTATAATCAATCCTCATAACGACCTATCAATATGTGTTTATGGTTCTTGTTAAACTGAAACAGATTGGGAATGGGCTTATCGATGATAGAAGTGATACAAAGGGGCTTTTTGACAATGCTTGGATGAATTCCCTGATCAGTGATGAATCCCATGAAGAGTTAATGGAAAAATGCCCGCTCGACTTTAACAAAAGCCCAGAATGCAGATTGGCAATCCGGAGGGTTATGAGAGATATGGGTAATATCAATTTCCTTGACCTTTACCGACCTCAGTGTGGGCTTGATAACATGGGTCAACCACCCTCTCACCAGCCCCATCCGTGTGATGCTGTGTACACTCAGAGCTACTTGAATCGTCCAGAGGTTCAGGTAGCTCTGCATGCAAACACGACGAAGCTTCCATACCCCTGGCAGCCTTGCAGGTTAACCTCTTTTCTTTTAGTTTGTTCTTAATTTAGTTAACTTGATACCATTTAACTTATTCTTACGAAATTACAGCTTCCGGATCTGGTTCAGAGATGATCCCGAGACTATGTTCCCAATTTACAAAAGGCTACGGGCCCATGGCTTACATATTCTGCTTTACAGGTAACCAAATAAATACTTCAATCCCTTGAAAACAATCAACAGTACTTCTGTTATTAGCTAATTGGTTAATTCATTTGTTACAGTGGTGACACGGACGCTTGTGTTCCAACCATCGGCACACGTTATGCATTGAAAAGTATGGGTCTGGATATCATCGAGCCATGGCGTCCGTGGTCGATATCCAACACAACAGATAAGCTATCTAATAAAACTTGGTGTATGCATGGTGTAGTTGTATAAATCCACACTATGAATCATAACTAGTGTACCAAGTAGTATTCTAATTAACACTTCGATATTATTTCTAATGCACAGGTGGCTGGATTCAAGGTTGTATATAATGGTATAACCTACGCCACTGTATTGGGTGCGGGACATGAAGTATCTACATCCCGTCCTGACAAATTATTTTATCTTTTGAATAATTTCACCGCTATGGTGGATCAAGTCATGTCGAATGGAAGTGAGGATTTGAAACATCAAAATAGTTCGACCTCGCAAGCCAATTTTGTTTCCAATATGCTTGTGTTTGGCTGTCTGCTTGTATTTTGTTTTCTTTCATAACCTCTTATTGTCTCCTGTCTGCTTGTTGAAGGCAAATCCTGGTGTCCTTGAAGGGCTAGTTGTGGCTTAGCTTAAGTGGGTCACTCTCACTGGTTTCTATGTGATGTAAATTGACGATGTACATATTGAATTAAAGTGTAGCCTTACTCTAAAAACTGTATATATTGATAATAAATATAAGAGCATTGCATGTGTATTTTTACCTTTAAAAACAAGAGATACGTTATTTTAGAGGGAATTGCATATATATTATACCATATATATATCCAATATAAAGTTGTAATTGTGTATATATTCTTGCTAAATACAGAAATTTTCACATATATCTAAATAATTATTTATATATATTTAAAGCCAAAAAACACATAATAATTGTAAGTTATATATAAGATGACTATTATACCCTTGTGCTTATAAAATCTATACACCAATCGTATAACCATCTCAAGTTCTCAACTCTCAAATTTCTACAATATCAAATAAATCATAATTTTTGTTATTGTACTAACTTCTCTATATAATGTTTTCATTTATTGTTCTTTTTTTTTTTTTAATTGATTGTACGTTACCGTCGTTATATTTAATTGTTTATAATCCACTCAACCAACGATTATTTACTACCATCAGATCTTTATTAAAACTTAATGCTTGAATAAATTAGAACATAAACGTACTCTAGAAGAGTCCACGTCGTTTGATGTTTATCAAACATTAATGCTTGAATGAATTAATGCTTGAAACATATGATCTCTAAGGGTACTGGCAACCCAAGCGGTATGCCTTTCGGCATGGATCAAACCGAGCGGCGTCGGTATTGCCTGCAAATCGGCATGGAGCGGCATGGATCGAGCAAGTGTAGAATCGGCAAAAGACCCCGAATTGGCATGGTTGAAATTGGGACGTTGGAAGCAAAAATATAACCGTTGGAGGCTTTATTGTACTAGCCGTTTGAGTGGGAAGATGAGAAGAAGGATGAAGAAAAGGGACTTCATTTTTGGTTTTGTGGTTTATCTCTCACTTTGAAATAAGCTTCAAGAACACAGGCCCATCAACACAGGAAACTACGAATCCTTTCTCACTGCCTGCGTCTTGGTGTAACTTTTCTGGATTCCGTGCAAGCTAATGGAGATTACTGTGTTTTTGTTTGGACTTTGGAGGAGTAGGAATGGAGTAGAGAGAGAGTGGGATCACACTAGCATAGTTCACACTTGTAACATTTTATAGTACACACTACAGTATATATAAAGCTAAAGTATTTATAAAAAAAAATAGTTGAGGTATGGGTTAGGTATGGTTGCCACTAAAAATCTATTGTTAGGTATGAGATTGTTATGAAATGAGATGGAAGGATATTATTGGTGGGTGATTTGGCATGAAAAAAAACCTTAGGCATGGTTGCCAGTACCCTAACATGGACTTCTAGTTGAATACAATATTTAGTGCCTCGAATATATTAAAACATACAACTTCATGTGAAACGTTAATGTGATTTGCAGAAAGCAAGTATACGATCTTTAATAAAAGTTTATGGGATACAATATATGTGCTTCATTTTTGGTGTTTTATGAAGTTGTTGATCTTCTTAAGACAATATATTTGTAATTATTAGAAATGATAAGAATAAGGGTATACTCAATGTTTTGAAATTCGAGTCGACTTTACCGGGTTAACCGGTTGAATTGGTTCTCGCCAAAAAAAAGCGTAAACCCGAGTCAACCCGGTTATCGAAACCCAATCGGGTTTGGTTTTTTCAAATTATTAACAGAAAACCGGGTTGACCCGGTGGTCGAACCGGTTAAAAAAATAGTTTTTTTTAATAGAAAACCGAGTTTACCCAACGGTCGAACTGGTTGAACTGGTAACCTAGTGACTCGACCGGATCGATAAAAAACCCGGTTTTTAAAAAATTGGATACAATGGTTATTTGGTATTTGAATTATAATTATTATGCATTTTTTGGTTTTAAAAATGTGTATAATAACTATTTTGATATAAATGACAATTTGTGTGTTTCGAAAGAACATATATGCAGTTATAAGTTTAGGTTAGACATATATGCAATTATAAGCGTTTGGAGAGATATATATGCAATTACCCATTATTTTATGACATGTAAAAAGTGTTTCTAGAGTTAAATTCAATATAGATCTCAAATTTTCTATAGATCCAATGAATTAATTCTAGAAAAAAAATAACTTTTCACCTTTTTTTAAAAAATAAAATATCTTACAAACAGTAAACCGTTAAGTGACAAAAAAATAAACTATCGCGACGAGAATTAATTTATCTTTCAATAGACGGGCACTTCGATATACTTTCGGTGAACCTTTTTTTTTTAGTTTCGTTTTTGTGTTAAAATCTGCGTCGAGAAAAATCACATGTGATTTGTATGTTATGATTCATTTGTGATTTTACAAATCACATGTGATTGTATGTTAAGAATCACGTGGGATTCCTTAAACCACCTGTGATTCCTTAAACCACATGTGATTTCATAAAATCACATGTGATTTTAAAATTACAAATCACATGTGATTCTTCAAGACGTAAATTTCAACACTTAAAAAAAATTAAAAAAAAAAGGTCGTCGGCTGATTTTATTCTCATCGTGATGGTATGATCAATATACTTTCGGCGGACTTTTTTTTTCGATTTTCGTTTTCGTGTTAAAATATGCATCTGGAAAAATAACATGTGATTTGTATGTCACAAATCACGTGTAATTTCACAAATCACATGTAATTTCACAAATCACATGTAATTGTATGTAAGGAATCACATGTGATTCCTTTAACCACATGTGATTTCATAAAATCACATGTAATTCCTTTAACCACATGTGATTTCATAAAATCACATGTAATTCTTCAAGATGTTAATTTTAACACTTACAAAAAAAAAGTAAAAAAAAAAGGTCGTCGGATAATTTTGTTCTCGTCGTGATGGTGTGATTCTTTTAGCGAAAGTAAAGTGTTTTTTTTTATTCTTTATTTTTATTTATTTTTTAATCAAAAAATTAATCGCTAAGATTTGTTCATTAAATATAGAGAATTTGAGATCTACATATATTGAACTTTTCTCAGTGTCTCTAATTACTTGTTACATCCTTGATCCTTCTTATAATATAAATTATCGTTCAATATGAAAAAGAAAAAAAGTTGAATATCATTCGGGATAAATTTAACGAAAGGTGATCAGAATTGTATATCATACTCACTCCGTTCCAAAATAACTGTTAATAGGCAAAAGAATGAATAGTTTAAGAAAACATCATCATTACAGCTTTCTCTTTCTTACTTGTAAAAATAACCTCAAGTAAGGTTAAATGTTAACATATTAACTTTATTTATATTCTCTATCTATTTTAGTAAATGGACAATTAATTTGGGACAACTAAAAAAAAACGTGGACAAATAATATAGAACGGATAAAGTATTTATCACGGGGTTGCCTTGTTATTAAATTTTCCTTTTGTGCTTTTGGCTATTATCAAAGTATAGTATAGTGTTACTTTATGAATGTTAACAACATTTTGTTATAATAATCTCTTTTAATGTGGCATTTTGCTCATTTAGACCTACAGTAGAATGTTGAGTAGAAACACACAAAAAAATAGTTATGTGAGCCCAAGTCAGTCATAGTAAATTCTTCATGAAGCGAGGAGATAACTCTCTGAAGAAAAGTTATATGAGAAGCAGTGAGGATTATATCATTAACATAAAGAACCAAGTATGCAATATTTGTCCCACGATGAAATATAAAAAATGACGAGCCAGTTTTACTGTGCTAAAAACCAACTCGTGTAGCATAAGAAGCAAAGCGTTGAAAACTATGCACGAGGGGCTTGCTTAAGCCCAAAAAGAGAACGCTAAGTGGAAAACATAATCAGGATGATGAGGGTCCACAAAGCCAGGTTGTTGATGCATATAACTGACTCTGATAAATGCATAAAGAAAAGCACTCTTCACATCCAGTTGATGAATAGGCCAATTCCTAGAAAATGCAAGACTCAAGACAGTGTGTATAGTATCCGGTTTGATAATCAGGCTAAAAGTCTCATCGTAATCAATACCCAACGACTGACTGCGTCCATTCGCCACAAGGAGAGCCTTGTATCGACTTAGAGAACCATCTGCATTAAATTTATGCCTAAAACGCCACATAAAACGCACAATATTCACATTAGCAGGACGGGGCATAAGAACCCACGTTCCGTTAAGAATAAAAGTATTATACTCATCTAGCATAGTTTTTTGCCAAAAAGCATCACGGGAGAGCATGAACATGGAACGCAGAAATGGGTGAGGTGATGGGTGTGTGAAGAGACAAACGATTGACAGGCTTATAAATTTCATCCTTAGCACGAGTGACCATCGGGTGAGTATTTGACAGTATAGGAAAGGGGTGTTCGTGAACCAAAATTGGTTCGATTATAGGTTGGTGTTCAGGTGTAAGGCATCAGTTGTTAGGCCGAATTGGGTGGCTAGCATGAGGCTGTTGTGGCTGTTGGTGGGTTGTGGTTGTAGGGCTAGCAGATTGGTGGGCCAAATGCGATGGAGTATTTGGTGTGATGGTATTAAGCGGTCTGAAAAGTTGGCCTGTGGTGGAGTGTTTAACGGGCTAGTGGGGTTAGTGGGTATAGGAATTAGGCTAGTTGCTGGAGTTGGTATATGTATCGGACTAGTGGGCTCAATTGCTTGTGTAGGAGTGTACAGCTAGGAAGCTCTAGGTGGAGGCAACAAATTATGTCACCCCGTTAAACCCTAGACGTCACCAAATATCGTTTCCTCCTTCTTAAACCCAAGGTATAAAAAATAAAAGGTCTATGATTTGCTTTTATTTTTTGTTTCTTTTCTATTGCTTTTGTTTTTGCTTTCAATGTTGCTGCATGATTAAGATTAATTTTTGTTTGCTGTCGGATGTTCTTTGTTTGTTGTCAAATGTCTCCATCAACAAAACTTTTATAGTTTTAATGTTTATTTAGTTTTTTCATCTAACCCGAGCTTTCAGAATTTTGTTACTCAATTATGAGAGAGTATTAGAAATTAAAATAGGGTTTCTAGGGTCTCATATGTAGTCACCATTATAAATTGAAGATCAATAAGATATAACACCTCTCGGGGTTTTCATTTTCTAACAAGCTAGACTTTTAATTTTTATAAGATTGGCATGTCGACTTTATAGTAGTGGTTGAAAGCACTATTGGTGTGTTGTTTGTTATAGTCTACGGTGCTTTACCATATTGCATGAACCTCATTGATTATTAATACAAATTTAAAAGGGGGTAAGAAAACCCTTTAACCCAAAATAAATAAATAAATAAGTAAATAAATAATGAGTTGTTCTTGGTTTTAGTTTTTGGCTATGGCATGTATGAGATGCGATCCTTTACAAAGTAAGAAAAATTAAAAAGGCTAGAAAGCCACTCACAATGTGACAAGTGTCCCCAACTCACTTCTTTCTTTTTTTTCTTATTAAATTCGGTTAGAGGTATTTTTGTCATTTTAACCCTTTTTATATTCCACCCCAAATTTCAAACGCAAATAACTTTCAAACGACAAACTTTTACGAAAAACCGATTTCACCATAATTTTTAAAATTCGATTATATTTAATTTGGTATAAATCTTGATAAATATTTCGAACTTTTTTTTTACAAATCAAATAGTTTTTTATTTTCTTGATTTTCTTGGCATTTTCGGCCCTATTTTTTACCTTCATAAATGTCGAATCGTGAAAAACTTAAATCATGAAAGTTAGAGATTTTTGTTCACTCTTTACCCAGAAATTTAAATAACTTAAATTCGATGTCATATGGGTAAAATATCACACGTTAAAGATAATGTTTTACTTATATTTGTTGCATACAAATTGTTTGATGAAATGTCTAGCTTAGATTTTTAGTGTTAAAGTTGAGCTAAATGCACTAATTTTTGTCCCACAATGCATCATTAATCATTTTATTAATATAAGATTCAAAAAGTGATGTTTTTTAATAGTTAATGTTTTTAACTATTAAAACTGATGAAGCAAACTGATGAATTGATGAACCAAACCAAACTGTTTAAAAAAAAGCATAAAACCAAAACTGATGAACCTAACCAAACTGATGAACCAAACCAAAAACTGATGAACCAAACCAAAACTGATGAACCAAACCAAAATTGAAACTATGATTGATGAACCAAACCAAATTGATGAACCAAACCAAAAACTGATAAAGCAAACCAAAACTGATAAACCAAACCAAAACTGAAACTATGATTGATGAACCAAACTAAACTGATGAACAAAACAACACAAACACCAACATGTTAGGCTGAAACTATGATTGATGAACCAAAATAAACTGATGAACTATGTTTGATTTGGGTCATCAGTTTTTGTTTGGTTCATCAGTTTTTGTTTAATTCATCAGTTCATCAGTTTGGTTTGGTTCATCAGTTTTAATAGTTAAAAACTTTAACTATTAAAAAAAAACTTTTTGAGTTTTACATTAATAAAATGATTAATGATGCGTTGTGGGACAAAAATTAGTTCATTTAGCTCAATTTTAACACTAAAAATCTAAGCTAGACATTTCATCAAACACCTTGTGTGTAACAAATATGACTAAAACGTCATCTTTAACGTGCGATATCTCACTCATATCATATCGGATTTGAGTGATTCAAATTCCTAAGTAAAGAGTTAATCAAAATCTAAAACTTTTGTGTTTTAAATATTTTTTGATTTGGCAATTTTTAAGGTAAAAAATAGGATCGTAAATAGCAAAAACATCAAGAAAATCATGACCCAATGAATATGTCAAAAAAAAAGTTTCGAAATAATTAAAAATATTTATACCAAATTAAAGAGAATCGAATTTTAAAAATTATGGTGAAATCGGTTTTTTTTAAAAGTTTGTGGTTTAAGAGATCCGTACGTTTGAAAGTTGAGGTGGAAAAGAAAAAATTGGTCAAAAGACCATATTATCAATGGGCGGATTTTATGTATAATTTAGAGTAAGGGACACGTGTCACAGTATGAATGATTTTCTACACTTTTTAATTTTACCCACTATGCAATAGATCCCAACCTGACATGTATAGGTCCCAAAAGAGATTTCCCTTGCTTGATTTAGTTGGTTTATTGCGTAGATAAAATTTTCTTTAAAATATATATGATCTTATTAAATTAATTCATTAATTGTAACATGTTGATTAATTATATTATAAGCCTCTTTTTTCATATAAAAACTAGCCAATTTTGATCATAATTTGCTTGTTCAAATTTTTTGATATGTGTTTTTGATTTGGTTAATTTTGGTAATGATACAATCTTAATTAATTGTAATATTATAATTATAAAATGATAATATTGAATATAATATGAAATTAACATTTGTAACTTACCAAAATTAATAAAATACGTTAAAAAACAAATTGCATGATTTTAGGGATCTTATATTGTTTATCATTTCTCATTATTATCGTGATTTTAGGGATCTTATATTGTATATCATTTCTCATTTCTCATTATTATTGTTTTTAATTGTTGTTTTTATATAAGAATTAATATTTAATTACTATTTACTTGTGATATAGGTAGAAAATGGAGCAAATGAGGAAATACATGGAAAGTGTCATGAATATCATATGAAGTTAATGTGTCAAAGATTTGATGCGACGAATCCAAGCGCGTATACACAAGACGTAAAAAAGTAAACAAGTTCAACTGAAGATTGATACGGCGTACCGTTTAAAAAGACGCACGTGAGATAATAATTATTTTTGCTAAATTTAATTACTATTACTCTGGTAATGATTTATTTTTCTTTTAGTTTGACCAACCAAATATAGTTTGTGCTCGTTTTATGGAAGTGATTATTACAATGTTTTATTTTCTTGTTGTGAACCATGCAAGATTTGGACATGTTATTTACGCCAAGAACTTATCTTTCCTAGCTAAGTCAAATATTAATTGATATTCTTTTCAAGTTATTCTATCGAACTAATTTAGATGGCCCTTGAAAGTATAATACAAGCTGTTTTCTTTGGTTTACTAATTCAAGGACAAAAAAACACACAAATATATATGTAATTCCGTGAACACAAAATTTTTCATTGCTAATTAACACAATAGTTGAACAAGGGATAGCACATGATTTTATTTCCATGCAGTCAAAATTTTCGATAGCTAACAGAACGTGCACATACAGCTAGAATTAATTCCAAAAGGCAAATGCTCGCATTGACCGCCAGTTCCACCTTGATCTGCACACTTCCGAGCGCAACAAGGTGGTGGACAGTTATTGTCACACAACTCTATTTCCCTCCTGCACGAGGCATCTTTTCGAACATCAATAGTTGTAGACAACTCCATTGCCATCATGCTACAAACTTGTTGACAAACTGCGTTCATAAAAAAAAATAATAATAAAAAATAAAATAAAAAGACATGTTTAACACAAATAATCTTTTACAAAACATAATGCAACGAATGAGAAATTACCTAGCAAACATAGAAGTGTGGTCGCAATTTTTCCATGCATCATATTGAGAGTACTAAAAATAATTTGTTAAACAAAGGGAAAATTGTTTTAGTTGGCTGCTAATGTGAATTGATGTTGATTAACTGGATGATACTACGATCCTTTTATAGGCATGCGTTTTAATTAGTCATAACATTAATTATGCGAATGATCACATTTTGCTAACTGATAATTAATAACGATATTTCATTGCATAAAGGTTATTTACTTATATTGAAACTAATTAAAGACAGTTGTTACAATTGAAAAAACGTTTTCATTTCCGAATGAAATTCGATATTCTAATTTATAACATAAAAGGAATATTATATTTTTGGTTTTTGGTTTTGTAACATCTATAGAAGGAGGAATATTTTTTTTATTAGCAGCTACAAGGAACATGGCAACATGCATGTCGGTAATAATTAAGTGTGTGTTTAAGTACTGATTTCCAAAAACCTAATCCGGTATAACGTTTAGTAAAAAATAACGAGCCCACTACAATTAAAAAGACCTTTGGTGATGACAAAGTAGTCACCAATTTACATAGATGTCGTCACAAAGAGAATTTGGTGACGATAAATCGACACCAATTTTTTATCACAAAACTTTTGTCACTAAAATATTTGGTGACGATATTTTCTTTATATTTAGTGACTACATATGGGGCCCACAATTTTCAACTCTAAGACTTTGCACTATATGGGCCATCCAGAATTAATGACAACAAAGTCTTCACTAATATTTTCCAAAATTAAAATGTTTTGTTTTAAAATAAAAATAAATTACTTTTTATAAATAAACTTTAAAAGTTTAGTGACAACAATTTCGTCACCAATATTTTTGTTTTTTATATTTTGTTATTTAAACATCAACAAATGAAAACTAAAATAAATTAAATTATAAGATTGGTGATTATTTTCTCGTCACAAATGTGTTTTTTATTTACAGAATAATCTTTGTTTTCATTTTAAAACTTTTATTCAATGGAATATAAAAAATGAAATAATGATATTAGTGACGACACTTTTGTCACAATTTTTTTCCCAGCTTTTATTAAATGAAAAATAATGCATTAATTAACTAAATTGTGACGATGTGGGATACACGTATTAGCGACAACATTGCCGTCGCTAATTACACCTGCACAGCAAAAAAAACAGCAGCAAAAATGCTAAATTTCCAGATTTTTTTTCGAAATTTTTCCGGAAAAAATCTACCAAAACTGAACCTGTAAATAACCAAAAAATATGAAACAAAACAATTCAACTTCGTTCGTCCATTTAATCATTCCAAAATAACCAAACGAAAGCCTCGTTTTGACAAAAATACAATCTACCATACTTGTCAAATTACTAAACAAAGTCAACACAAAATATACTACCATACTACATACCTACTTGTCATCCGATTCATACTACAAACACTTAAGCTAATACCAAACAATGTAAATACAAATAACACACCACATACCTACTCGTCATATTCATCAGATTCATCACCACTTTGATCATTATCATTTTCATTACCATTTTGATCAACTTCATTATCTTCATCATCCTGAACATATTCGTCCTCTGTTGAAACGCGTTGACAACCGGGATTCATTGTACGGTAGTATTTGTAAACATTAGCTGGTGGATCGGGTGTGTAGAGAGTACTCGGACCACGATTGAGGGGAGCAGAATTTTGTAATGTAAGGGGAGCAGAATTAGGGACGGGATTGGTAGCAGAATTAGGGATGGGATGGGGAGCAAAATTAGGGACGAGATGGGGAATTAGGGACGGGATTGGGAGCATTGGGAGCAGAATTGGGGACAAGATTGGTACTAGTATTAGCAAGAATGTTAAATGGAGTAAAACCTGGTTGATTTTGAGTATATGAGTTGAAGTGGTTCATAAACTGCCCAAGAAATGTTTCCACGTTTGAAATCCGCATATTAGCTTGGTTAGACTGCAACTCAGCATCCTCAGTGCATTTCCTCAACAATTCTTTTTCGCGTGCCTCTTGCTTCAATATCTCCGTGACTTGATCCCTTGTAACAATATTGCCTTCTCCAAACGTATAATTTGGGACAACACGAGAGCTAGAGCCGGTTCACGGTAACCTCTGCCCCTGCCCGCTAGATTCTCACGGCTAGTACTTTCTGTCACAGCATCCAAGATTTCTTCATTAGTAAGGAAGCGATGGAGGCCAGCTCTAACTTGCTCCTGGAGAGACTTCATCCGGTTCTGTGCAAGTTCAAAAAAAAGTTAAAAAAACAAGTAATTTGATCATGCTGATTACGCGTGTTAAGTAATAGATTACTTACATAAAAGTTCTCGTTTTCCTCGTTTTGAAAGACACCATTGCTTGAGTTAGTCTTTCTCCAAGTTTCAATAAGGTCCTCAAAATACCCATTATCTTTCATCTATACACAAACACAGAATATAAAACAAATTAATAAAGAGTTATGTATAAACAGTACAAACTGAAGAGGTTGTAAGAAACCATAATCAATATATAATGTTTGGAGTTGTTTCTTCAGTGACCAATTCAAATAAGCATTTGTTTGTTTAAAGTAAGCAACTCTAAAACAGGTTATTTGGCTCTAAAATAAACACATAATCATATTCATAAGTAGTTTATTGATGCTTAAATGGATCAATTATTGATGCTTAAATGGATCAAGTATTTCTAGATTAGGCTTGCTTTATTTTGTTGACATGCTACATTGTTTATTAATGAATTAAACTGTGTTCGTGGCGAAACAAGATTATTAAAACTAGACTGAGACCCCCATTGACCACTACTCATCAAACCGAATTCGATCTCAACATGGAAGATGGAACAGATTGGGCACCAGCAAGTGGAGTAGGTGGTCCTGGAGGTACCATCTTCCTTAAACAAACAAAAAACTTTGACAAATAATACTACAACCTAAAACCGCAACTTCACATCACTCCAAAACACAACACGATTTCGGAAAAACCTAAAACGAGCTTTCGCCTTAAACATACTAACTAGTCTGACTCTCT
The DNA here is from genome assembly GCA_910596185.1 of Chrysanthemum makinoi. Lineage (NCBI taxonomy): Eukaryota > Viridiplantae > Streptophyta > Magnoliopsida > Asterales > Asteraceae > Chrysanthemum > Chrysanthemum makinoi. The sequence continues at coordinate 306,890,568 of OU343223.1, read as the reverse complement.
TAACAGTTAATTAGTTAACTTATAGTAAGCCAACTATATAAGGAACCAATCAAACTGAAATTGACAAGCATGGAACTCTCACTTGCAGCAATTTAAAGGTCAATACCCCCCTCAGTGAGCTTAAAAGAATAACGAATGTTCAACCTATATCTAGTAACTATACTCTATATCTACTTAGTCAGTTCCATATTGATTCTAAACGAGCTTTTACAGAAGCAAAGGAAGTAAAAGAGCGAGCATTGACACTCTAATCAGTAATCATGATTATCAGCTAAACACTTTTAAAATTAGGGATAATTCCATATATCCCCAATTTAGACCTTATAATGACATATTTACCTAATCAAAACTCCTAATGACATATATATCCAATTTAAATTAGGGATATATGGAATTATCCCTTAAAATTATCATAAAAATATATAAAGATACTTACAAACTCATGTCGTCCCCGTGCAAATGATTTCGAGCCTTGATGGCTCTTGATTTTGTTTTTTGCTCTGTTTTCGGCATTTTTCGCAGCTCTAGCCATCCGATCCGGGTCGGCCCACCAGTCGCACAGCTGCTCCCATTCCTCTCGATTTCTCTTCCATGATTTCGTCGGTGGCGGCTCCCGCCTTGCATGCTCGGGCGCCTCCTTTGTATCAAACCACTTACTCTTGATCTTGTTTTTATGCCCACGATATGCTTTCCTCAACTGATGAGGTAGCCCATTTTTCACCATTCTTCCTACTGTTTCTGTAGCATTCTTCCCAACTTCAACTACAGTTTGATTAGTTACGTGTTCTCGGAGGTTGAAATAGCCCTACAAAATAAATATACGCATTTAAATAAACACACGATTTAAATATAACACGAATATCTAAACAGTTGTTAATGATAAAAATAGACATAAAATAAACAAGACCTCAAGTGTGGGCATTATATGCACTAGAGCCGTCGGGGGAATTTGTTCCCAGTTGCAAGCAAGGGGAAGTTTCTTGACTACTTCCCCGATAAGACTATTCAAGTGCTTTGCATAAGCGCCGACAGGTAGGAAGGTTTTTTTTATCATTATATTCAAAGTCAATCTTTAAAGGGCGCCCTTCATTCAGTCTATAAGCCCTCCTTAAGGCATGTTTTGTCGTCTCGCCCCGTAGGCCCGAACCTACAAATAGAAGTTATCGAGTCATGAAAAGGCAAGTAATCAAATTAAGTTTTATAAAAATAAAAAACCATAATCTCTTACCTTGGCATTGGCTCGGTAACTGTCTGGCCCTATCAGGTGGATCACCACCCGCATCCCCACCATGTAAATTTGGAGCTACAAATGTCATCTGTAAAAATGCAAGTACAACAACATAGAAGACCATTTAATTAATACACATATAGACATTCATATAAATATACGCATTTAATTATATAATAACGATTTCATTTAAATAAGTGTTACAATTTTGTTGCATTCTTTAAAAAAAAAAAAAAAAAAGAAAAAAAGAAAAAAAAAGGTTGATTTGAAGCTGAAAAGGTAGAAAATCAAGCTAAAAAGCTCATTTTATAGGATGGGTCTCAGTTCATCACCCAACAATCATTTTCCAACCTTTCAGACTACCAGCTTTTAGCATTACGTCTAAAAAGCAATCTAAGTGATATGATATATTCAGAAACAAACAAAGGGTGTCTGGTATTGCTTATTTAAGTGCTCATCTGCTTACTTCCAAAATAGATGAAGCATTTTGAGTGTTTGGATGCAACTTTCAATCTGCCTTTAAAGGTAAATAAGTTTTTCCTAAATCGATCTTCTACTTATCGCTAGCAATGTAACTACATCTGCAAATTATGGCGAAAGAGAAATGTTCGTAAACAAATCGAGATAGCGTGAAACATATTACAATGACAGATTTGAATTGATTTTTTTCCCTACAATTAATTCACAACTTAAATAACATTATAATTTAACGATTACATAGTCAGTATTATACATTACCAAAACTCATATCTTCAACTCATACGTCATCGGTGTGGGAGGTACAGTCGTTGCCGTGCACACAACGCACCGATCATAACCAATGCTTCACAATGTTTCAAACTATTACACGCAATTTACGGATGGCGGCCGTAGTCACACAACCGTCGTACAACTGCAGCGAGAATGTGTGAATGCTGTTAAGAGATTGGTGATATTGAATTGATGGAATGACGGTGAAATGAAGTTATATACACATTCGCATAAACTGAAATCACACTACACCTATCAAACCCTATCCATCACCAAATATCATTTTCTCCTTCTTAAACCCAAGTTATCTTTACTACCTTTTAATTACCTTATAATGTATTTAGGACGTTCTAAAGTAGGAAATCTTAATTTTTTAAACCAACACATCTTACTATAATTAGTAATTCATTTAACAAAATTTACACTATAATAATTGCATTATAATGTACACTAATGACACATTAAATTCTATTATTAAAATGGATGTTACAAACTTACAATAATACAAATTTATTGTAGTAATTTTTATCATAAACATTCAAGTTATACAAAGTTCAAATGAACATAAGTATGGATATCTATATTCGTATTAGGCATAATTTCAGATATATCCTTCCCTGGATAAATAATTACATGTATATCATTTGTACCAGTTTTTGATGCATAAAATACAATGCTTTTAATGCATTAAAAGGATATATATGTAATTTTTGAAATTACAAAGGATATATATATAAAAGCCCCGTATTAATACACATTGCGGAAATTTAAACACGCATCTACTCTTTTGGAACTATCAAACATGTAAACCGTCTAATACTAACTCTTATTGTGTGACAACCGGCAGTTTAGGGAGTCTATTTTTGGTAACCGCATTATGTTAAACTAAACCGAGTTTTGCCTTTAACACTATTTTTATCAACCATGACTTGATTTTATATCGTCTATTGGTTTTTATGGTTTATTTCATTATTGAACGAGTTATCGTGTGAATTTTAACTCTTTTTGGTAGGCACTATTCGATTCGGCACTAGAAAATCCTAAAACGAGAAATATTGTAACTTTTAGACCGTAACTCGAAAATTGACAAATAAATAGTCAAAACTCGTGGATAACATAAATAACGATAATAGGAAGTCGAATGAACGTCGTGGGATACTCGGGGGACAATATATGAGCTCGAGAATGGGTAAACTGGGATAGTTTACGAAAAATAACACCTTCGGTCCCTCCTCTTTACCCCTAGTCGGCGCCCCCTTCCCCCCCTATCTTTATTTTCTAGTCCCTAGTCCCAAGTATATATACCCCTCACCCTCCCTCATTTGCTAGTTTGTTTCTCTCACTAAAAACACACACAAACACACTTTCTCTCTCTACACTCTCTCTCTCCCCAAATCACATAAACCCTAACACTAATTTACCACCGCCGCCGCCACTGTTCCGGCCAAAATCCGGCCACCACCGGTGCGTGACCAGCCACCTCCACCACCATCTTGTAGCTCTTCTAAACCTCTTTCTATCCATATATAATACTCTCACTAAAACCTTCATTAACACCTTCAAATCTTAAGATTAAGATTCGTACTTTTAGGGTTTTCATCAAATATTGTAGATCGAGCTTGAATAAGGTAAATGGAACATGGGTCATGCTTATTTTGGCCACATGAAGCCACGTATGGGCTGATTTTGGTTCGACCCTATGATAAAATTTAGGGGTTTTGGTTTAAACATGGGATTTAATCTAATTAACACATAAATAAACATGTAGCTAGTGTTTGGAAAGCATGTGGTGTATCATATTGTTGGGTTTTTGCATTTTAGGTCTAGTTTATTGTTTTTAGTTAAGAATATATGATGGGTTTGGTGTTTGGTTAATGATTGAAGGTTGATTGATTGTATTTGGATATTGTGGTATTGATTTGGTAGTGTTTAGTTGGGATGGAAATGGTGTACGAGCCACCTAAGGCTCGTACGTGGCCTTTGGGTTGCGTGCGTGACCCACATGGACCATGGGTCTGGGTCGGGTCGTTTTGGTAGCTTGTTGGTTGATATTGTTGGTGTCTGGATGAGGCGCGTGGAGCCGAAAAGCTTTCTAGAGCTTTGTTTGGTTCACGTGGTCTTAACCGTGACCATGTCATGACCATTAGGGTCATAACATTGGTTTCGGGTATATTTGGTTGGTTGATTGGTTGGCGAGATTGATTTGAGTAGATTTGAGATTGAATTGCGCTATTATGACTTTTAATTGGACTTGATATATATAATTGTCAACTTTGAGCAACGTCGGTGTTACTTTGACTTTTTAGTCAATAGTTGACCCCGACAACGCCGTAACATGGACTTTAGTATAGTTTGGACTATTGATTGATTAAAAGCCGAGAAGTCATGACTCGTGCTTGTGGACTCGAAACGAATAACGATATGAAACTAATATTGGAATTTGATAAAATATATATATAAAAATGTTAATAGACTATGAAATATAAATAATAAAAGGGATTTTATACGAAAAATATCGATAACAAGACTTATCTTGTTATTTACTATTTTTAAATGAAAACTGACGACTAAAAATGGAAATGTTTTATAATAAATAAATAATTAATGTTTCGAGTACACGTTTATCGAAATATGCCAATTATGGGCATTTAATACTAGTTTTAAGTATTTATTTATTTACGTTGTGTGCATGGGTTACGGATAACCTAACATTAATAGTGTTGATCCACGTGGTTAGCGGACTTATTAGGTTGACGAATCTGATAAGAGCTCACTAGGTACGTTGGGTAATATTATTAATGGGTGAATTATCTTTATGACTCTTTAGGATGCGACTGATTTATGGGGTAATAAGCGACACGAATAAATAATTGAGTTTATCGAGTTGACGAATTCGATAAGGTCTACTATTTATTCCGAAACTTATTGGACTATGGAGCTTATCGCTTAGATGTCTCTTTGTGTTGCATTGAGTCACATATTGGTTATAATGGCATCATATTGAGTCGATACACCCACATGAGGATACCAAACACTAGGATTAAATGGTGAAACGAGACATTTTTGGAAATAGCGAAATGGAATACATTGGGGTAGATAACGTTGATTATGGGAATTATATATTAAAATTGGTTTACATTAATAGGTTGTGCCGAGTCGATAGTTGTTGTGCCGTGATTATCTGTTATCTTCTGCTATTGTTTGTTCGTACGTTGCTTGCTTGAGGTGAGTTTCATAGGCCTACTTTTATCTTCGTTTTTAACTAATTTGGGGTGAGAATCATGCTACTATTTTTGGGTCTTTAAAACTATTTGTATTTGCTTATGTGCTTGACTGTTTAGATAGATGTGCGGTAGTCGTTGCCTTACTAGGTTAGCCGTTACCTAGCTAAGAATAGACTTCTACCTCGACCTAGTCTGGGGTTGGCAACTGTTCTAGAGGTTGCCACGACAGTGCTGGACTAGAGTCGCGGGGCCCGAGTAATCCCTGGATGAGGGATATGGTTGGTGATCCGGGTAGGATCGGTGTTCAAACGGTATTTATCTATCGTAGGTCTTGCATAGCAAATCAACTTCTACAGGTCTACTATGATTTTATTGAATTTAAACCTATGAACTCACCAGCGTAAGCTGACCTTTTAGCATGTTTTCTCAGGTATTTAAATGATGTTTGGAATACGTTTAGGTGGAAGCTTGGCAAGAAGGCGGGGTTAAAGGATCATATTTGACTCTGGTAAACTTTAGGGACCTATTTTATTAAATCATGTTTTGGGCCTAATATTTATACTTTTGGATTAAATGTTTTGAATACTTAAATTTGGGATTGGTTTTGAATGTTAAATGACTATCTTTTTGCTATACTTGTGTGAGATACCAATCTAACAGTAACGCCCCGAAAACTTGATTAAGTCTTCCGCTTTACCGAGATTTGGGGGTGTTACAGATTGGTATCAGAGCTCAAGGTTATAGAGAACTAGGTATTTTATAAACCCTAAACTATAACCACTTTTTAAGAAAATTAATCCTCGACCGACGCACGCCCGCTTGCCAAGCCGAAGCTTCATAATAGATTATGGTATGAAATGCGATTTGATTTATGAGATGATATGTTTTGGGATATGATTATTGATTTTGGGTAAATGTGATGTGATTATCGAGATATTACGGATTTGATTTGAGCTAACGGTATGTTATGATTTGGAGATTTTGAACTCGAATGATTTGATATGGGATTATGTGATAGAACTGAACTTACGTGTTTTATTTAAAGGCATATTTTGAGTAATTCGGTACCTCTATTTTTAAATCTTTTCATTATGTGATATATGTTTTGGTTAAGTTGATGCGCTTATTAAAACTAGTTGTTTCGAACACTTATACCTACCATATGCCGTTGTCATAGACTATGCCTTCACTAGCTTTTGATGTGTCTGAGGAGGTCCTTGCTGTTGCTGGTTCCCCATCATTGACTCTCATGATGGTTGCGCAGGGTGATCCCTATGAGGTCACCTGTCACACTAGTTCATCATCATCAAATCGCCCTAGCTCATCTAGGCAGCTCACTTTACATCAGGTCTTAGCACGAGCCAGACTCCTAGGCTTGCTCATAGTACTGCCCGCATGTCCGTGAGACCACCATCATCACCTATCCGCTTAGCAGCCCACTCTCTTCTGTCATCACCACCAGCATCACCATGTCTTAGAAGACCTAGATCCCCTACTGTACTGCCTCAGGATTTACCCGCACAGAGAATCCGACTCATGGACTCTCCCTCTGAGGATGAGGGTGAGGAGGAGCATGAGGTCGAGGATGAGCATGAGATTGAGGAGCAGTATGTAGATGAGGATGAGGATCCTCAAGAGGAGGATGATGAGGATATCCCAAAAGGGGGTACTCCTCTATCGCAGAGTCCTACACATTCTCCAGGACCAGGCTCTCCTTTGCCTGAGCCTGATTCCCCTGGACAGCCTTTTGGTTTTGATTAAACTCCACCTTCACCTGAGATAGGTAGCCCGTTAGGATCTGAGATACCATCGGAGATTGCTTCAGAGCCCGAGGAGTATGGAGGAATGGGTCTGATTTGGAGGAGGATTATATCCCAGAATATTAGTCTCAGTAGGTTGTCATATCGATTAGACGGAGTGACGAGGACTGGTGTAGAGGATTTGAGGATAGATTTGACTAAGATAGAGAAGAAGTCGATGGCCTTGAGAAAAGGTCTGTAGGGACTTTATGACCAGGTAGGAGACCGGCACACAGAGTGTTTGATAGCCTTAGAGGCAGACCAAGTGCTTCAGCGCAAGGTCGACGGGTTGGAGAAGGAGGTCGTGAGTCTTAGGAAAGATTGCGACTCTCAGCGTTTGGGGATTTTGTCACTGTGGAGAGTGATGGATGATATTTGGATATCATTTAGGAGTGGCCGTAGTCGTGGCTAGATAGTGCTAGATTCATGGCTTTGTACCATCTTGAAACTAAGTAGTACTTGGCTCGAGATGTAGATCTATCCTAGTTGTCTTATTAGTATCGTTGTTAGGATCGTTTTTGATTTCTCCGTATCCTTCCATGTATTTCCACCTTGAAGCCTATGAGTTATGGTTATTGGAACGTGCATCCTTTAGTTATGATTCGGTCTATGATTGTTTTGTCCTAGTATAGCGTTATCCTTGTTGACCTTGATTATGTGTTCGAGCGTTATTTGGTGATCCTTAGAACCCAACTCTATCTTTAGAGCATGAATTGTGAACTTATGAAACTGTTCTTCTTGCCTTCAGAATGATGGCAACAAGACGAAACTCGCTTAGGAACAACCAAGCAGCTCCTGCTGATTGGGTTGCCCCTATCCGTCGAGGTCGTCGTCCGGCCCCAACCATTCCACCTGTTGAGAACCTGAACACTGATAACCCAGTTGTAGGAAACCCGAATGTGAACGACTGTGCTGAGAATGGTCCTGTTGTACCTGCACCTCTGGTGGAGCCCCAATGCTGAAATGCTGAACTGCTAGTTGAGACTAATCTCTCTAACACCTCTGGTGGAACCCCAATGTTGAATCGAACTCGAGGTTGTACCTGCAAATAGTTCCGATTCTGTGGTCTCATCGAGTTCGGAGGAACTGAGGGAGTAGTTTACCTAACTAGGTAGTTGGAGAAAACTGAATCTGTATTTGTCGTTAGTAATTGTGATGAGGATTGTAAGGTTAAGTATGCAACATTTACCTTGAAGGACGAAGCGTTAACCTGGTGGAACAACTATCACAGATCAGTAGGAAGTGATGTAGCTTATAGCATGACTTGGACTCAGTTTAAGACCCTCCTGATCAAGACTTACTGTCCTAGGAATGAAGTTAAGAAGTTAGAGACTAAATTCTGGAACCATAAGGTTAAGGGTACTGACATGACGACTTAAAATCGTAGTTTCCAAGAGTTATCATTGCTTTGCTCTGATATGGTTCGCACTGACGACCTTAAGATTGAAAGTTATACTGATGGATTGCCTTTAGCTACTCGAAATGATGTCATCGCTGCGAAGCCAGTTAATTTGCATGAGGCAATTATTGTGGCTCAGCGTTTAATGGACTCGTATGTATTATAAGTAGGAGACAAGGGTAAGAATGATAGGAGTGATAAGAGGAAGAGGAATGAAGTTGTTAAATGGAATGGCAACAAACGGCATGAGACAGCCAGGGTGTTCGCCATAGGAAATAGAGAAAGGAAAGGTTATGAAGGTAGTAGACCCATGTGTGGTCGTTGTAACCGACACCACCATGGACTGTTCCCGAATGTGTGTAGGAAGTGCTCTAAGGTAGAACATTTGGCCAAAGACTGTAGGTCCAGACCACTTGCTGCAGCTCAAACTGCACAAGGAGCGGACTGGAAGGCCACTGTCACCTGTTTTGGATGTGGAAAGAAGGGACATTTCAAGAATGAGTGCCGAGAGCCGTGGATGAGAGGAAATCCCGATAATGTAGGAGGATTTGCTAATCGAGGTGTGGGAAATAATGGCATAAACCCTGTGAAGCATGAGGTTGTGGAGAACCAGGGAAACCATGGTGCTAGGAATCAGTAGAGAGACATGGGAACAGCGCGTGTGTATGCTATTGGGAAGGAAGCTGGTGAGGACCCTAACGTAGTTACGGGTACGTTCCTTCTCAATAATCGCTATGCTTCCATACTGTTTGATACTGGTGCGGATATGAGTTTTGTATCCACCGATTTTATGCCATTACTAGGAATCTCCCAAACACCTCTAGGGTTTAGTTACGATGTGAAATTAGCTAATGGGAATAGGGATAAGATAGACACCGTAGTCCGAGGTTGTACCTTAAGTTTCCTAGATCGTCCGTTTAGCATATACCTATTGCCAACTACCTTAGGAAGTTTTGACGTCATTATCGGAATGGATTGGTTGTCGAAGAACGGTGCACACATCATCTGTGATGAGAAGATCGTGCGTTTATCGTATGGCGGAAAAGTTCTGAGCATACAAGGAGATCGGAGCGACTGTGGAAGTCCTTCCCGGTTGAGCCTCATCTCTTGTATCAAGACTCAAAAGTACATCGATAGAGGAGGTTGTCTTTTCATGGCTCGAATTTCTGAAAAGAAAAGCGAGGAGAAGAGTGAAAGATACCTTAATGATGTACCCATCGTTAAAGAATTTCCGGATGTGTTTCCCGACGATCTGCCAGGGATTCCACCTGTCCGACAAGTGGAATTCCAAATAGAGTTGATACCCGGTGCTGCACCCGTAGCCCGGGCACCCTATCGACTTGCTCCAAGAGAATTGGAGGAACTGTCTAAACAGTTGGCAGAGTTGTCAGAGAAGGGATTCATTCGACCAAGTTCGTCACCGTGGGGAGCACCGGTGTTGTTTGTGAAGAAGAAGGATGGATCGTTTCGGATGTGTATTGATTATAGGGAGTTGAATAAGTTGACGGTGAAGAACCGATATCCGTTACCTAGAATAGATGACCTATTCGACCAACTCCAAAGAGCTAGTGTCTTTTCTAAGATCGACTTACGATCTGGTTATCACCAGCTCAGGGTTCGAGAGGAGGATATCCCTAACACGGCGTTTAGGACTCGTTATGGACACTATGAATTCCAAGTGATGTCGTTTGGTTTGACCAACGCGCCAGCGGTTTTCATGGATCTCATGAACCGAGTGTGTAATCCGTACCTGGATAAGTTTGTGATAGTATTTATAGACGACATCTTGATATACTCCAAGAGTAGTGAGGAACACGAAGAGCATTTGAGGCTCATTTTAGGTTTGTTGAGAGAGGATAAGCTGTATGCCAAATTCTCTAAGTGTGAATTTTGGATTCCGTTCGTGCAATTCTTAGGTCACGTGATAGATAGTCGAGGTGTTCATGTAGACCCAGCTAAGATTGAGGCCATTAAGGAATGGGAAGCTCCTAAGAACCCATCAGAAATCCGCCAGTTTCTAGGTTTAGCAGGCTATTATAGGAGATTCATTGAGGGATTTTTCAAGATATCTAAGTCGCTGACCAAACTAACACAGAAGGATGTTAAGTATGAATGGGGAGAAAAGGAAGAAGAAGCATTCCAACTTCTAAAGGAGAATTTGTGTAGTGCGCCCATCCTAGCTTTGCCTGAAAGAAGCGAAGACTTTGTCGTGTACTGTGACGCTTCGCATAAAGACTTAGGTGTTGTTTTGATGCAACTGGAGAAGGTGATTGCTTATGCATCCCGACAACTTAAGAAGCATGAGAAAAACTACACCACCCATGACCTTGAGTTAGGTGTTGTAGTGTTTGCTCTTAGGATTTGGAGACATTATCTGTATGGAACTAAGTGTGTAGTATTTACCGACCATAAGAGCTTGAAGCATATCTTAGATCAGAAGGAACTGAATATGAGACAACGTCGTTGGTTAGAATTGCTTAGTGATTATGACTGTGAGATTCGTTATCATCCTGGTAAGGCTAATGTTGTGGCTGATGCACTTAGTCGTAAGGAGAACATTCCACCACTACTCGTTCGATCCCTAGGAATGACCATTGTTTCGCCCCTACCATCTCAAATCTTAGCCGCCCAAGCTGAGGCATTGACGGAAGAGAACCGTCCTTACGAGAATCTTCATGGAATGGTAGAAAGTGAAAACGGCTTCTTGAAGCGTTCCGATGGAACCTTATGCTTCAAAGACAGAAGCTGGATACCATTTCATGGTGGAATCCGTGAGTTGATTATGCATGAGTCGCATAAATCAAAATACTCTATTCATCCCGGAGCCGATAAGATGTATCAGGACCTTAAGAAACTCTACTGGTGGCCTAACATGAAAGCCGATATAGCTCAGTATGTCAGTTGGTGCCTGACTTGTTCTAAGGTAAAGGCCGAACATCAGAAACCCTCAGGACTATTAGTTCAACCCGAACTCCCAGAATGGAAATGGGAGCGAATCACCATGGAGTTTATCACTAAGTTACTGAGAACAGCTAGCGGCAATGACGCTATCTGGGTAATCGTTGATCGTTTAACTAAGTCTGCTCACTTCTTAGCCATTAGTGAGACCGATAGTCTCGATAAGCTTGCTCGACTGTACCTTAAGGAGATAGTATCGCGTCATGGAGTACCGATATCTATCATTTCCGATAGAGATAGCCGTTTTACATCCCACTTTTGGAGATCCTTACAGTCAGCGTTAGGAACAAACTTGGATATGAGCACCGCTTACCACCCTCAAACCGATGGTCAAAGCGAGAGAACCATTCAGACCTTAGAGGATATGCTTAGAGCCTGTGTTATTGATTTCGGCAAAGGCTGGGAGAGACATCTCCCTTTGGCCGAATTCTCTTACAACAATAGTTATCATTCTAGCATTAAGGCCACTCCATTTGAGGCACTGTATGGCCGAAAATGTCGTTCTCCTGTTTGTTGGGCTCAAGTTGGCGAGAGTCGACTTGCAGGTCTCGAACTTGTCCTAGAAACCACTGAGAAGATAGTTCAGATTCGTAACCGCTTGCAAACCGCTCGTGATAGACAAAAGAGTTATGCCGATAGGAGACGTAAACCTTTAGAATTTCATGTTGGAGATCGTGTTATGTTAAAGGTTCCTCTTTCGAAAGGAGTGATTCGTTTTGGAAAGCGTGGAAAACTCAATCCCCGATATGTTGGTCCCTTTCCAATCCTGGAAAGAATCGGACCGGTAGCGTACCGCCTGGAGCTACCTTCGGAATTGAGCAGTGTACACAATGTCTTTCACATTAGTAATCTTAAGAAATGTCTTTCAGAGGAAAACATAGTTGTGCCCTTAAGAGATATTCGTCTTGATGAGAAATTGAATTTCGTTGAAGAACCGATTGAGATCATGGATCGTGAGATTAAACGGCTAAAGAATAGCCGTATTCCAATTATCAAAGTTCGTTGGAACTCCCGACATGGACCGGAGTTCAATTGGGAACGTGAGGATGTTTTCCGTAGGAAGTATCCTAAACTTTTCATGACATCAAGCAACTCGGAGTGAAACCCGGGACGGGTTTCTTCTGAGGCTGGGAGGCTATGACAACTGAAAATTTAGGGAGTCTATTTTAGGTAACCGCATTACGTTAAACTAAACCGAGTTTTGCCTTTAACACTATTTTTATCAACCATGACTTGATTTTATATCGTCTATTGGTTTTTATGGTTTATTTCATTATTCAACGAGTTATCGTGTGAGTTTTAACTCTTTTTGGTAGGCACTATTCGATTCGGCACTAGAAAAGCCTAAAACGAGAAATATTGTAACTTTTAGACCGTAACTCAAAAATTGACAAATAAATAGTCAAAAATCGTGGAAAAACATAAATAACGATAATAGGAAGTCGAATGAATGTCGTGGGACACTCGGGGGACAATATATGAGCTCGGGAATGAGTAAACAGGATAGTTTACAAAAAATAACACATTCGGTCCCTCCTCTTTACCCCTAGCCGGCGCCCCCTCCCCTCTCTTTATTTTCTAATCCCTAGTCCCAAGTATATATACCCCTCACCCTCCCTCATTTGCTAGTTTGTTTCTCTCACTAAAAACACACACAAACACACTTTCTCTCTCTACACTCTCTCTCTCTCCCCAAATCAGATAAACCCTAACCCTAATTTACCACCTCCGCCGCCACTGTTCCGGCCAAAATCCGGCCACCACCGGCACGTGACCACCCACCTCTACCACCATCTTGTAGCTCTTCTCATCCTCTTTCTATTCATATATAATACTCTCACTAAAACCTTCATTAACACCTTCAAATCTTAAGATTAAGATTCGTACTTTTAGGGTTTTCATCAAATATTGTAGATCGGGCTTAAATAAGGTAAATGGAACATGGGTCATGCTTATTTTGGCCACATGAAGCCACGTATGGGCTGATTTTGGTTCGACATTATGATAAATTTTAGGGGTTTTGGTTTAAACAACACATAAATAAACATGTAGCTAGTGTTTGGAAAGCATGTGGTGTATCATATTGTTGGGTTTTTGCATTTTAGGTCTACTTTATTGTTTTTAGTTAGGAATAGATGATGGGTTTGGTGTTTGGTTAATGATTGGAGGTTGATTGGTTGTATTTGGATGTTGTGGTATTGATTTGGAAGTGTTTGGTTGGGATGGAAATGGTGTACGAGCCACCTAGGGCACGTACGTGACCTTTGGGTTGCGTACGTGACCCACATGGACCTTGGGTCCGGGTCGGGTCGTTTTGGTAGCTTGTTGGTTGATGTTATTGGTGTTTGGATGAGACGCGTGAAGCCGAAAAGCTTCTAGAGCTTGTTTGGTTCACGTGGTCTTAACCGTGACCATGTCATGACCATTAGAGTCATAACATTGGTTTCGGGTATATTTGGTTGGTTGATTGGTTGGCGAGATTGATTTGAGTAGATTTGAGATTGAATTGCGCTATTATGACTTATAATTGGACTTGATATATATAATTGTCAGTTTTGATCAACGTCGGTGTTATTTTGACTTTTTATTCAATAGTTGACCTCGACAACGCCGTAACAGGGACTTTAGTATAGTTTGGATTATTGATTGATTAAAAGCCGAGAAGTCATGACTCGTGCTTGTGGACTCGAAACGAATAACGATATGAAACTAATATTGGAATTTGACGAAATATATATATAAAAATGCTAATAGACTATGAAATATAAATTATAAAAGGGCTTTTATACTAAAAATATCGATAACAAGACTTATCTTGTTATTTACTATTTTTAAATGGAAACTAACGACTAAAAATGGAAATGTTTTATAATAAATAAATAATTAATGTTTCGAGTATACGTTTATCGAAATATGTCAATTATGGGCATTTAATACTATTTTTAAGTATTTATTTATTTACGTTGTGTGCATGGGTTACGGATAACCTAACATTAATAGTGTTGATCCACGTGGGTAGCGGACTTATTAGGTTGACGAATCTGATAAGAGCTCGCTAGGTAGGTTGGGTAATATTATTAATGGGTGAATTATCCTTATGACTCTTTAGGATGCGACTAGTTTATGGGATAATAAGCGACACGAATAAATAATTGAGTTTATTGAGTTGACGAATTCTATAAGGTCTACTATTTATTCCAAAACTTATTGGAATATGGAGCTTATCGCTTATATGTCTAATTGTGTTGCATTAAGTCACATATTGGTTATTTGAGTGCATTCATGACATCATATTGAGTCGATACACCCACACGAGGATACCAAACACTAGGATTAAATGGTGAAATGAGACATTTTTGGAAATAGCGAAATAGAATACATTGGGGTAGATAACGTTGATTATGGGAATTATATATTAAAATTGGTTTACATTAATAGGTTGTGCCTAGTCGATAATTGTTGTGCCGTGATTATCTGTTATCTTCTGCTATTGTTTGTTCGTACGTTGCTTGCTTGAGGTGAGTTTGATAGCCCCACTTTTATCTACGTTTTTAACTAATTTGGGGTGAGAATCATGCTACTATTTTTGGATCTTTAAAACTATTTGGATTTGGTTATGTGCTTGACTGTTTAGATGGATGTGCGGTAGTCGTTGCCTAACTAGGTTAGCCGTTACCTAGCTAAGAATAGACTTCTACCTCGACCTAGTCCGGGGTTGGAAACTGTTCTAGAGGTTGCCACAACAGTGCTGGACTAGAGTCGCGGGGCCCGAGTAATCCCTGGATGCGGGATATGGTTGGTGATCCGGGTAGGATCGGTGTGCAAACGGTATTTATCTATCTTAGGTCTTGCATAGCAAATCAACTTCTAGAGGTCCACTATGATTTTATTGAACTTAAACCTATGAACTCACCTGCGTAAGCTGACCTTTTAGCATGTTTTCTCAGGTATTTAAATGATGTTTGGAATACGTGATCGGTGGAAGCTTGGCAAGAAGGCGGGGTTCAAGGATCATATTTGACTCTGATAAACTTTGGGGATCTATTTTATTAAATTATGTTTTGGGCCTAATATTTATACTTTTGGATTAAATTTTTTGAATACTTAAATTTGAGTTTGGTTTTGAATGTTAAATAACTATCTTTTTGCTATACTTGTGTGAGATACCAATCCAACAGTAACGCCCCGAAAACTTGATTAAGTCTTCCGCTGTACCGAGATTTGGGGTTGTTACAGATTGGTATCAAAGCTCAAGATTATAGAGAACTAGGTATTTTATAAACCCTAAACTATAACCACTTTTGAGGCGTACCGTTTAAAAAGTCGCACATGAGATACTCATTATTTTTGCTCAATTTATTATTCTGGTAATAATTTATTTTTCTTTTAGTTTGACCAACCAAATATAGTTTGTGCCCGTTTTATGGAAGTGATTATTACAATGTTTTATTTTCTTGTTGTGAACCATGCAAGATTTGGACATGTTATTTACGCCAAGAACTTATCTTTCCTAGCTAAGTCAAATATTAATTGATATTCTTTTCAAGTTATTCTATCGAACTAATTTAGATGGCCCTTGAAAGTATAATACAAGCTGTTTTCTTTGATTTACTAATTCAAGGACAAAAAAACACAATACTATATATGTAATACCGTGAACTCAAAATTTTCCATTGCTAATTAACACAAGAGTTGAGATCCATGTAGAACTCAAATTTGTCATAGAACTAATTAACCAATCACATTCATCCATTTTTTTATTTTCACCTTTTTTTTAAAACAACATATCTTGCAAAAGGTAAATCTTCAAGCTACAAAAAATACACCATCGTGACGAGAATTAAATTATCTTTCTATAGATATGCATTGTTATATACTTTCGACGAACTTTTTTTTTTTAAAAGTTCGTCCAGAAAAATCACATGTGATTTGTAAAAATCACATGTGATTCGTAAAAATCAAATCACATATGATTTTAATAAATCACATGTGATTCTTACAAATCACATGTTACAAATCACATGTGATTTTTCTGGACGAATTTTTTTTTAAAAAAAGTTCGTCGAAATTTTGTAAGAATCACATGTGATTTTTAAAAATCACATGTGATTCGTAAAAATCAAATCACATATGATTTTAAGAAATCACATTTGATTCTTACAAATCACATGTGATTTTTCTGGACGAATTTTTTTTAAAAAAAAGTTCGTCGAAAGTATATAACAATGCATATCTATAGAAAGATAATTTAATTCTCGTCGAGATGGTATATTTTTTTTGACGTAACGATTAACGGTTTGTAAGATATTTAAATTTCAAAAAAAGGGTGAATATATTTTTAATAAAAGAAATGAGTGGCTATGATTGGTTGATTGGTTCTATGGTAAATATGGGTTCTATAATGAACTTTTCTCATTAACACAATAGTTGAACAAGGGATAGCACATGATTTTATTTCCATGCAGTCAAAATTTTCGATAGCTAACAGAACGTGCACATACAGCTAGAATTAATTCCAAAAGGCAAATGCTCGCATTGACCGCCAGTTCCACCTTGATCTGCACACTTCCGAGCGCAACAAGGTGGTGGACAGTTATTGTCACACAACTCTATTTCCCTCCTGCACGAGGCATCTTTTCGAACATCAATAGTTGTAGACAACTCCATTGCCATCATGCTACAAACTTGTTGACAAACTGCGTTCATAAAAAAAAATAATAATAAAAAATAAAATAAAAGACATGTTTAACACAAATAATCTTTTACAAAACATAATGCAACGAATGAGAAATTACCTAGCAAACATAGAAGTGTGGTCGCAATTTTTCCATGCATCATTCTGAGAGTACTAAAAATAATTGGTTAAACAGAGGGAAAATTGTTTTAGTTGGCTGCTAATGTGAATTGATGTTGATTAACTGGATGATACTACGATCCTTTTATAGGCATGCGTTTTAATTAGTCATAACATTAATTATGCGAATGATCACATTTTGCTAACTGATAATTAATAACGATATTTCATTGCATAAAGGTTATTTACTTATATTGAAACTAATT
Source organism: Chrysanthemum makinoi (assembly GCA_910596185.1). Taxonomy (NCBI): domain Eukaryota; kingdom Viridiplantae; phylum Streptophyta; class Magnoliopsida; order Asterales; family Asteraceae; genus Chrysanthemum; species Chrysanthemum makinoi. The sequence goes on along the minus strand of OU343223.1, from coordinate 306,873,150 downwards.
AAAGACAGTTGTTACAATTGAAAAAACGTTTTCATTTCCGAATGAAATTCGATATTCTAATTTATAACATAAAAGGAATATTATATTTTTGGTTTTTGGTTTTGTAACATCTATAGAAGGAGGAATATTTTTTTTATTAGCAGCTACATGGCAACATGCATGTCGGTTATAATTAAGTGTGTGTTTAAGTACTGATTTCCAAAAACCTAATCCGGTATGACGTTTAGTAAAAAATAACGAGCCCACTACAATTAAAAAGACCTTTGTTGATGACAAAGTAATCACCAATTTACATAGATGTCGTCACAAAGAGAATTTGTTGACGATAAATCAACATCAATTTTTTATCACAAAACTTTTGTCACTAAAATATTTGTTGACGATATTTTCTTCATATTTAATGACTACATATGGGCCCCACAATTTTCAACTCTAAGACTTTGCACTATGTGGGCCATCCAGAATTAATGACAACAAAGTCGTCACCAATATTTTTCAAAATTAAAATGTTTTGTTTTAAAATATAAATAAATTACTTTTTATAAATAAACTTTAAAAGTTTAGTGACAACAATTTCGTCACCAATATTTTTGTTTTTTATATTTTGTTATTTAAACATCAACAAATGAAAACAAAAATAAATTAAATTATAAGATTGGTGATTATTTTCTCGTCACAAATGTGTTTTTTATTTACAGAATAATCTTTGTTTTCATTTTAAAACATTTATTCAATGGAATATAAAAAATGAAATAATGATATTGGTGACGACACTTTTGTCACAATTTTTTTCCCAGCTTTTATTAAATGAAAAATAATGCATTAATTAACTAAATTGCGACGATGTGGGATACACGTATTAGCGACAACATTGTCGTCGCTAATTACACCTGCACAGCAAAAATACTAAATTTCCAGATTTTTTTTTCGAAATTTTTCCGGAAAAAATCTACCAAAACTGAACCTGTAAATGACCAAAAAATATGAAACAAAACAATTCAACTTCGTTCGTCCATTTAATCATTCCAAAATAACCAAACGAAAGCCTCGTCTTGACATAAATACAATCTACCATTCTTGTCAATTACTAAACAAAGTCAACACAAAATATACTACCATACTACATACCTACTTGTCATCCGATTCATACTACAAACACTTAAGCTAATACCAAACAATGTAAATACAAATAACACACCACATACCTACTCGTCATATTCAACAGATTCATCACCACTTTGATCATTATCATTTTCATTACCATTTTGATCAACTTCCTTATCTTCATCATCCTGAACATATTCGTCCTCTGTTGGAACGCGTTGACAACTGGGATTCATTGTACGGTAGTATTTGTAAACATTAGCTGGTGGATCGGGGGTGTAGACAGTACTCGGACCAGGATTGAGGGGAGCAGAATTTTGTAATGTAAGGGGAGCAGAATTAGGGATGGGATTGGTAGCAAAATTAGGGATGGGATGGGGAGCAAAATTAGGGACGGGATGGGGAGCAGAATTAGGGACGGGATTGGGAGCAGAATTGGGGACAAGATTGGTACTAGTATTAGCAAGAATGTTAAATGGAGTAAAACCTGGTTGGTTTTGAGTATATGAGTTGAAGTGGTTCATAAACTGCCCAAGAAATGTTTCCACGTTTGAAACCCGCATATTAGCCTGGTTATACTGCAACTCAGCATCCTCAGTGCGTTTCCTCAACAATTCTTTTTCGCGTGCCTCTTGCTTTAATATCTCCGTGACTTGATCCCTTGCAACAATATTGTCTTCTCCAAACGTATAATTTGGGACAACGTGAGAGCTAGAGCCAGTTCCCGGTAACCTCCTGCCCCTGCCCGCTAGATTCGCACGGCTAGTACTTTCTGTTACAGCATCCAAGATTTCTTCATTAGTAAGGAAGCGATGGAGGCCAGTTCTAACTTGCTCCTGGAGAAACTTCATCCGACTCTGTGCAAGTTCAAAAAAAAAGTAAAAAAAACAAGTAATTTGATCATGCTGGTTACGCGTGTTAAGAAATAGATTGCTTACATAAAAGTTCTCGTTTTCCTCGTTTTGAAAGACAACATTGCTTGAGTGAGTCTTTCTCCAAGTTTCAATAAGGTCCTCAAAATACCTATTATCTTTCATCTATACACAAACACAGAATATAAAACAAATTAATAAAGAGTTATGTATAAACAGTACAAACTGAAGAGGTTGTAAGAAACCATAATCAATACATAATGTTTGGAGTTGTTTCTTCAGTGACCAATTCAAATAAGCATTTGTTTGTTTAAAGTAAGCAACTCTAAAACAGGTTATTTAGATTTAAAATAAACACATAATCATATTCATAAGTAGTTTATTGATGCTTAAATGGATCAAGTATTGATGCTTAAATGGATCAAGTATTTCTAGATTAGGCTTGCTTTATTTTGCTGACATGCTACATTGTTTATTAATGAATTAAACTCTGTTCGTGGCGAAACAAGATTATTAAAACCAGACTGAGACCCCCATTGACCACCACCCATCAAACCCGAATTCGATCTCAACATGGAAGATGGAACAGATTGCGCACCAGCAAGTGGAGTAGGTGGTCCTGGAGGTACCATCTTCCTTAAAAAAACAAAAAACTTTGACAAATAATACTACAACCTAAAACCACAACTTCACATCACTCCAAAACACAACATGATTTTGGAAAAACCTAAAACGAGCTTTCGCCTTAAACATACTAACTAGTCTGATTCTCTTAACAGTTATTCAATTAACTTATAGTAAGCCAACTATATAAGGAACCAATCAAACTGAAATTGACAAGCATGGAACTCTCACTAGCAGCAATTTAAAGGTCAATACCCCCCTCAGTGAGCTTAAAAGAATAACGAATGTTCAACCTATATCTAGTAACTATACTCTATATCTACTTAGTCAGTTCCATATGGATTCTAAAAGAGCTTTTACAGAAGCAAAGGAAGTAAAAGAGCTAGCATTGACACTCTAATCAGTAATCATGATTATCAGCTAAACACTTTTAAAATTAGGGATAATTCCATATATCCCCAATTTAGACCTTATAATGACATATTTACCCAATCAAAACTCCTAATGACATATATATCCAATTTAAATTAGGGATATATGGAATTATCCCTTAAAATTATCATAAAAATATATAAAGATACTTACAAACTCATGTTGTCCCCGAGCAAATGATTTCGAGCCTTGATGGGTCTTGATTTTGTTTTTTGCTCTGTTTTCGGCATTTTTCGCAGCTCTAGCCATCCGATCCGGGTCGGCCCACCAGTCGCACAGCTGCTCCCATTCCTCTCGGGTTCTCTTCCATGATTTCGCCGGTGGCGGCTCCCGCCTTGCATGCTCGGGCGCCTCCTTTGTATCAAACCACTTACTCTTGATCTTGTTTTTATGCCCACGATATGCTTTCCTCAACTGATGATGTAGCCCATTATTCACCATTCTTCCTACTACTTCTGTAGCATTCTTCCCAATTTCAACTACAGTTTGATTAGTTAGGTGTTCCCGGAGGTTGAAATAGCTCTACAAAATAAATATATGCATTTAAATAAACACACGATTTAAATATAACATGAATATCTAAACAGTTGTTAATGATAAAAATAGATATAAAATAAACAAGACCTCGAGTGTGGGCATTATATGCACTAGAGCCGTCGGGGGAATTTGTTCCCAGTTGCAAGCAAGGGGAAGTTTCTTGACTACTTACCCGATAAGACTATTCAAATGCTTTGCATAGGCGCCGACAGGTAGGAAGGTTTTTTGATCATTATATTCAAAGTCAATCTTTAAAGGGCGTCCTTCATTCTGTCTATAAGCCCTCCTTAAGGCCTGTTTTGTCGTCTCGCCCCGTAGGCCCGAACCTACAAATAGAAATTATCGAGTCATGAAAAGGCAAGTAATCAAATTAAGTTTTATAAAAATAAAAAACCATAGTCTCTTACCTTGGCATTGGCTCGGTAACTGCCAGGCTCTATCAGGTGGATCACCACCCGCTTCCCCACCATGTGAATTTGGAGCTACAGATGCCATCTGTAAAAATGCAAGTACAACAACATAGAAGAACATTTAATTAATACACATATAGACCTTCATATAAATATACGCATTTAAATATATAATAACGATTTCATTTAAATAAGTGTTACAATTTTGTTGCATTCTTAAAAAAAAAGAATTAGGAAAAAGCTAAAAAGCTGATTTGAAGCTGAAAAAGTAGAAAATCAAGCTAAAAAGCTTATTTTATAGGATGGGTCTCAGTTCATCACCCAACAATCATTTTCCAACCTTTCAGACTACCAGCCTTTAGCATTACGTCTAAAAAGCAATCTAAGTGATATGATATATTCAGAAACAAACAAAGGGTGTCTGTTATTGCTTTTTTAAGTGCTCATCTGCTTACTTCCAAAACAGATGAAGCATTTTGAGTGTTTGGATTAAACTTTCAATCTGCCTTTAAATGTAAATAAGTTTTTCCTAAATCGATCTTCTACTTATCGCTAGCAATGTAACTACATCTGCGAATTATGGCGAAAGAGAAATGTTCATAAACAAATCGAGATAGCGTGAAACATATTACAATGACATATTTGAATTGATCTTTTTTCCCTACAATTAATTCACAACTTAAATAAGATTATAATTTAACGATTACACAGTTAGTATTATACCTTACCAAAACTCATATCTTCAACGCATACGTCATCGGTGTGTGAGGTATAGTCGTCGCCGCGCACACAACGCACCGATCATAACCAATGCTTCACAATGTTTCAAACTATTTCACGCAATGTACGGATGGCGGCCGTAGTCACACAACCGTCGTGCAACTGTAGCGAGAATGTGTGAATGCTGTTAAGAGATTGGTGATATTGAATTGATGGAATGACGGTGAAATGAAGTTATATACACATTCGCATAAACTGAAATCACACTACACCTATCAAACCCTATCCATCACCAAATATCGTTTTCTCCTTCTTAAACCCAAGTTATCTTTACTACCTTTTAATTACCTTATAATGTATTTAGGACTTTCTAAAGTAGCAAATCTTACTATAATTAGTCATTCATTTAACTAAATTTACACTATAATAATTGCATTATAATGTACACTAATGACACATTAAATTCTATTATTAAAATGGATGTTACAAACTTACAATAATACAAATTTATAGTTGTAATTTTTATCATAAACATTCAAGTTATACAAAGTTCAAATGAACATAAGTATGAATATCTATATACGTATTAGGCATAATTTCATATATATCCTTCCCTGGATAAATAATTACATGTATATCCTTTGTACCAGTTTTTGATACATAAAATACAATGCTTTTAATACATCAAAAGGATATATATGTAATTTTCGAAATTACAAAGGATATATATATATATAAAAGCCCCGTATTAATACACATTGCGAAAATTTAAGCACGCATCTACATTTTTCGAACTATCAAACAGGTAAACCGTCCAATACTAACTCTTATTGCATTGCGCTTAAAGATCAAGGTACGAGAAAAACTGACATGTTAGGTATTGCCGCTACTTTGCGCGGGTGCTATGCTAGTAAAAAGTAAAAGTTATATGATTTGCTTTCATTTTTTTTTCTTTTCTTTTGCTTTTTCTTTTGCTAATGCATGATGAAATTAATTTTCAGTTGATGTCGAATGTTCTCCGTTTACAGTCAAACGTCTTCATCAACAAAATTTTTATTGTATTAATGTTTATTTAGTTTTCTCATCCAATCCGAGCTTTTAGGATATCACCGATCATATTGCAGGAGTGTATTAGAAGTTTAAATATGCCTAAGACGATTTGCCGGTTTAGGGTTTATAGGAACCATGCAAGATTTGGACATGTTATTTACGCCGAGAACTTATCTTTCCTAGCTAAGTCAAATATTAATTGATATTCTTTTCAAGTTATTCTATCGAACTAATTTTAGATGGCCCTTGAAAGTATAATACAAGCTGTTTTCTTTGGTTTACTAGTTCAAGGACAAAAAAAAACAATACTATATATGTACCGTGAACTTAAAATTTTCCATTGCTAATTAACACAATAGTTGAACAAGGGATAGCACATGATTTTATTTCCATGCAGTCAAAATTTTCGATAGCTAACAGAACGTGCACATACAGCTAGAATTAATTCCAAAAGGCAAATGCTCGCATTGACCGCCAGTTCCACCTTGATCTGCACACTTCCGAGCGCAACAAGGTGGTGGACAGTTATTGTCACACAACTCTATTTCCCTCCTGCATGAGGCATCTTTTCGAACATCATCTGTTGTAGACAACTCCATTGCCATCATGGTACAAACTTGTTGACAAACTGCGTTCATAAAAAAAAATAAAAAGACATGTTTAACACAAATAATCTTTTACAAAACATAATGCAACGAATGAGAAATTACCTAGCAAACATAGAAGTGTGATCGCAATTTTCCCATTCATCATTTTTGAGAGTTCTAAAATAGTTTGTTAATGAGATGGAAAATTGTTTTAGTTGGCTGCTAATGTGAGTTGATGTTGAATAACTGGTAGATACTACGATCCTTTTATAGGCATGCGTTTTAATTAATTAGTCATAACATTAATTATGGGAATGATCACATTTTGCTAACTGAATAATTAATAACGATATTTCATTGCATAAAGGTTATTTACTTATATTGAACCTAATTAAAGACAGTTGTTACAATTGAAAAACGTTTTCATTTCCGAATGAAATTCGATATTTTAATTTATAACATAATTCCGTGATATACGACACTTTAAAAGGAATATTATATTTTTGGTTTTTGGTTTTTTTTTTAACAGCTATAGAAGGAGAATATTTATTTTTACTAGGCGAGTACCCGGGCCTAGCGGCAGCAGTTCTTAGCGGCAGACAATTAACCAAATGCGATATTGTGGTAAGTATTTCGTATAACGTGGAAAGATCAAAATGTAATTGCAAATGGTTGTAACATGTGGTAATTCAACTCTATCAAAATTCTTAACATGTATCAAACGACATATAAATATATTTAGTGAGACTAAAAAAAAAGACATTACATCAATTATGAGATACTAACTAACAATGCACGTTACTCGTCGCGTAAAACTTCTTGGTAGACGACATTTGAGGTATAGACTCCTTTTTGACCGAACCCTTTGATTGGCTTCACTAATACATTTGTAGTTCTACGTGATACTCGTGCATAGCGACGGGAAACTCTAGCAACAAATAATTATAGGTAATTATAGTTGTGCAAAACATATAATTACATCATACTAATTGAAGTTGAAGATATATTAGTAATTATATTTGTTTTATTTTAATAGCTTTAAGCAAAATTACACTCTTTATATGTATAGACGAGTACCCGTGCATAGCAACTGAATTTCTAACGACAAACAACTATAGGTTCGATAAAACGTGAAATAATCAAAATGTATGATACTTATAAAGGTGGAGTAACAAAACATTGCAAGGAATAAATGATGCATGAATCATTATTTGAAGGAAATACACACCTTATATATTTAGGTATGATTTGATTAACAAATCACAACAAAAGACGATTTGATAGAATATTGATATCAACAGAATTTATAAAAACCTCGTTTGCAAAGGAATTTATATAATTGATTAAGAAATCAAAAAGTTCACCAAACTAAAAATATTATATAATTATCAACATTACCTAATATAAAATGGCCATACATTTTCAAAATCAAAAAATACGTGAAAACCCTTTATATGTAGTATAAAACAATTCATAATTTAATGATATGACTCGAATGAGAGCACCAGTTGATACGACCCGTTGAGGTTGTATCAAGATAGAGCACCTCTTTTAGCGGGTGTTACCTCCTTAAGAACAATAGAGAAGAAAAGATAAGTTTGTTTGACAGAAAACTATATTTTATTCATGAATGATTCGGCAATATGTATACCGAATGAGACAACTTGTTTTCAAAGAAAATATAAAACATTTCCTAATAAGACTCAAAACATAATGAAACAAAATCAAGAATAAAGATAATTACTGTACGACATAATCTTTATGCCATACAAGCTTGGACATTACCCTCTTTGGTCGTGGTTATGCAATGAGCTTTAGGCCAGGCGTATCATTTAATGTCATACATTTTCAAGATTCCATAAATAATTTCCTTAATTTATCAAAAATTTAAGAAATTGATGTAAACCTTTTTATATTTAGTATAAGTATATATATTCTCCAGTGTCAAGCATGGAGGAGCGAGCAATTTTTGATCAAAAAACTTGTGTAGATCATGATTGATAACACAATTTAAAAAAGGCAATTTTTGTATATAGTTGACATTCGCATATAGCATGGATTTGAAATAAATATAAGATTTCCTCTTGGGTAATAATACCATTACTCATCTTTTATCCACTCAATATTCCCTCAAATTGTCAGTTATATCTTCTTGTCCCCCTTCAAACTTTTAAATTCTAAACTCATTCAAAAAGTTAATTGGTGAACTTTAAACCATCGTTTCCGGCAACATCAACTCAGCTTTGAACTTTAAAAGAGAGTATCATATATGATTATAAGGCTGGACACAGTCGTGACCCGAGTCATCCCTTGCCACATCAGTTTTCTCAAAAAAATGTGTGTAATAATCGGTCAAATATTCGACCGATTGTTATTTTTTTGTACCACGACCGATGTTCGACCAACATCCCACATTGGGGACAACCGATTTCCAAATTGGGTGGTCGAAGGTGCCGCCCGACCGAACTTTTCTGTCCCAATGTGTCTAGCCTAACAAGCTAAGATACCAAAATGTTACTATATAAATAGATCTATTAAAATAAAATCATCAGACTTGTAAATTAAAGAACATTAAATGAAACCAAACACCATTTGAGAAGTTGTAATGTACACGAGAGTGATATCACACCATTTACTGATATTGCAAAACGAAGTTACATAAAATCTCTAAGGTTGCATAATTTCCATTTCAAGAAATATCAATCATCAAACCCTCTTTAAAGATATTTGCACAACCACGGACACACATGGATAAAGTATAAAATAAATGCAAGAAGTTATAACTGCTATATAAAAACATCATCGGTTTTGAAGAGAAATATGTGACTTAAACCGTGACATCACTGGCCTCAATAAGCAATATCATTGGCCTCAAATCTCAATAAGCATCTTTCAGAACTATAAAAAAAAATTTCCCAAATCACAAAAGAAACTATCAAAAACCAAACACAAAAGGAATATTAGATCTACCAATCAGTTCCAAAAAAAGTAAAATTTCATAAGATCAGTATCTGAGATGCAAAATAGAATCCACATACAATAAGAAAAGAATATATGCCCATTACATAAACTTCAAAGAAATGTCAACAAAACATGTATACTTTATAGATTTATATAAAAAAAACTACAAAATACAAAAATAAAATTACAAACAACTTTACCAACACCAATAACTATTTGTAATAGGACACGGCTACAACTTTTCTGGCATCCCAACGGCGGCTATACAAATTCCCGCGGGATCTGAAAAAAAAACACAGAAATACAAAAAAAAAAAAAAAAACATACATGTATAAAAAAAAATTCAAAACGAAAAAAAAGAGAGACAAACCTAAGATTCTGGCGGCGGCTACACAAATTCCGGCGAGATCTACAAAAACATAAATAAATCTATTAAAAACCTTCAAAACTAAAAACAAAAAAACCTGTTTGTGATATAGATCCGGCGGCGGGGATTTGGTGGTTGTTGGTCTCGGCCGTGGTGGGTCTCGATGGAGAGGGGAGTTTCGATGGTGGTGTGAGTGATGGTGGTGGCGGTGGCGGTGGTCTAAGTGAGCTTTTGGGAGTGCGTATGCTAGAAAGAGAGAAAGGAAGAGAATGAGGGGTTGTCTGTGTTTTGGCCTTGCGGGTGTGTGCTTATATGTGGTATGAGGCATGGCAGTTTCAACTTGCATTTTAATGTCCCTTTTTGCATTTTAATATCCAGCCTATCATTGCCATATATAAGATTTTTCACTATATTCACTTTTCACTTTTCCAATATTGACTTCTTTGACCATTTTTGCTTTTTATGTAGTAAAGATTAGCAGCTATAAAACTTTTAACGATCAACATCCGTAACAATAAATTTATGTGATAAGAATTTTAAAGTTAAAATAAATTTAAGCAATGATAAAATATATATTTCATATAATATACTCGTGTGATATTGCGGTAATACAAAGTCAATAGTGAGTAATATTATGGAGATAAAAAATCAAAGTGATTCGAAATGACTTATATTCGCAAGTAGTTTATTTTGGGTAAAGGGTACTCCACTTGGTAAAATATATTAGTAAAAAAAATGTTTAAGTACAATAGAATTTGGTTGAGGTACCACATTAACCGCAAGCAATAGTTTGACACAACCACTAAATCATTTATGACATGCCATAAATGACAACTAGCTACAACCAACTAGACCACCAAACCAGAATCAACATAAACTAAGAACAATTTATGCAAAAAAATATAAATTAACCTAGGTAAGACAAAAAATTTGAATTCCAACAGTCTTTAATTGTGCAAGAGAGAGGCTAAAATCATCATCATCATAATTGTTGATGTCACACGTACCCGATTATCATTGCTCATAATTACTCTGCTCCTTACCTCCACTTCCATAATACAACTCCCAATGTGATCATCAAAAACTTAATCATCATCACTGTCAGAAATTACCACATTACCCACCTTAGAGAATTGGTTATCGACGTTAGTTGAAAAATTAACCTTTTTAAGAGGTTTACCATCAAAATCCACAAGAGTAACTTTTCCCTCAATAATTAGCTTTTCAATCTTCTCAATTTTCTCTACAATAAGAGTGGCACAAGTTCTACCATAATTGCCCAAAGCAGAAGTACAAGCAGAGGAAGAAAAACTAGGCTTAGTAGCCGTAGCCTGCTCCTTGTCCTAACTATTCAGAGGAAAACCATCAACACCCTCATCACCAAAGGAATTAAAAACATCAAAAGGATTGGAAGAGTTAGTGTTAGTACCCGATTTATCATTAGAAGAAGAAGTCTCTTTTTGAACCTTAGGATTCGAACCTTGCTTGGTAACTGCCATCGATATAGTTCTCCAAAACTTAGGTTTTGGCTTGTTAAGCCTAACACCACCGATGGGCCGAGATTGAGACGAATTAGCCACACTCTTCCCTTTATTCTTTTGATTTCTTACCTCAATGAAGCCCTCTTCATGATTATCCACCGGATTAGACACCTTGGCTGCTACATTAATGTCCTTTCGAACAGTCTCCTTGACACATTTAGGACAATCAAAAAGAGCATGCCCAAATGATTTACAATCAATACAATGAGGAGGCTTCTATTCATATTCGACGTTAATAATTTCCATAGTATAACCATTACCTTCTTTATTCGGAATAGCCATTGTAACTTGGCTTTTCAATTCAGAATCATCGCTTAATTCAATTAAGGCACGAGCAAAACTAATACAACCCCATGACTCAACACACATAGAACTTGTGAATGCATCGAATATAATAGGTTTCTGATACGCGTACAACGCGTGTTCGGGGTCAAAGGAAACTTTCTTTTCGTCGAGCAAGTTTTTCAACCACTTAGGCAGTGAACCTAATCGTTGTAGTGTAGTATTAGGGTAAGCCTCGGGGATTGATATCGTTCTCTAGGGGAATAGGAATGCTAGTGAGAAGTTACTACGCTAAGGTTGAGGTTGAGGAAGATTATTTTTTTATCTTTTTATATTTTTTTTATTAAGCTAAGGTAAAATCTCGGGGTTTGGATTTGGGGGTTTGGTAGTTCTACCGATTACTCTACTTATCTAATTATCTAACTAATGGGTAGTCTATGTCTATTGAAGTGTGCTCGTATGATGATTAAAGATGTGTCTACCTAGATACTATTACTCCCTAGTTATCTTTTATTGGTGGTTGAATTGTCACGTCCTTATTCTTAACGCGTTGTGTTTTCTAAGGTCGTATGGTGTCATTTTATCCTTAATTTTTTGAGACTACCTTAAGGTTAATGACTACGAAATCTCTAGGATTCATAAACTTAACACTAAGGTTATCTTCGGATGTTTAGGCTACAATCCACTAGAAATTATAAACTAATGTTCACAAAGATTAATCAAGCATTAAAAACACAACGATGGCCTAATGCACTCCTAAGCCAATTACAATTAAGATAAGAGACAACCAATCAATAATTAATAACTAGGTTTCTTAGATCTAAGCAAACACACAAGTAAATTAGCCGGACATGTTAAACATGAAAGCATACACACATTCAATCGAAGACATAATGAAATCAAGGGAATAAATGACTTATCTCGATGTAAAATAGGGTATGAGAACCCTAAAATACTGTCCAAACCGGACTACAATAGTTTTAGGTTTTTACTCCACAAGTCTACCTCTCTAAAGTCTGAAAAATCGAATTCTATATATAGTTTTACAACTGCAACTGCGTCGCCTTATAGGTAGGACGCCGTCTGATCTGCCATCATTAGGGTTTCGTCTTGGCCAAGTCATCATTGGGACGGCGTCACGTTGTGGTTGTGACACCGTCAGTCTTCAGGATTGACGTCGTCTGGGTCTGGATCTAGGCCGTCTGAGAAGAAAAGTCTTCGTGACGCCCTTACTCTTCAAAGCCTGACGCCGTCAGGTGTAAAATAGCAAATTCGCTCCTGAGTTGTCATAAAATAGGGACGGCGTCGCCCTCTGTTTGGGACGCCGTCAGGTGTTATTCCAGTAGCTTGAGTGTCTTAATCTTGACTTAGCTATTTTCTTCGCATATTCACTCATTTTCGTCCAAAAATGCATCATTCCAGCATTTTGCTTCAAAAAGACCTAAAAAGTGAAAAGGAACGAAATTAAGCAGTAACGGATATAAAAGTGGGCGATTAAGGGCTTAAATGACCCCTTAAAAGTGTACGTTTTAAATCCTTATCAGTTTCTCTTCTTGCATAGCAATCAATATCAACCCATTATCTGACTAAGCAACCAACGGAACTTTATGCAGTTTAATCCAAACTGGTACCCTGTTAACCTCATTCATATTAAGCGATAAAGTAGGAGTCCATTTATTAATAATAATAATAGGTGAGTTACAAATTAACCAATGGCCACGCTCCAAAACAAAATCCCCACCATCCTTAGTAGCAAACTTAGAAAGATAAACTCCATCACCATTTTTCATAAGCTTTTGCAACCCGAACTTTCCTCAAGTATTAGTGACATAACTTTGCACATTAGGAAAAGCGATCGTCTTACCAAGGAAGTATCCAACCAAAGTATTTTCATACCTACAAAGTACCCTCTCTATAACAGCCCTAGGAAGCATCATATCATGGGATTCTAGCCGCTCCTCATTAACCAAAGACCTGAAATTCACCTTCAGAAGAGTAGAGTAGCATTGAGAATATTGGCAAATGAAGCACATTTAGTTAGATTCTCACCCACCTCAGGTGCAACTCCATGACTTGTAGAAGCATGCTCCATATGACCAGCTTGCTTCATGTGATTAACATTACCATGTGTAACATTCGTACAAGTATGTCCATCAACACTTCCCTCCATATGAGCTACATCAGGTTGCACTAATGGAATAGTAGCAGCAGCACTAAACGTGGCTGCTGCAGTTGAGATAGTAGTAGCAGCGCCAACCCTTTCTCCATCATGTCCCTCTTTATTCTTCTTGAAAAAGCCTTTCTGCATCTTTCTATCACCCACGACCTAAAAAACCAAACTCAATAGAAGACCCAAATCGAAAAACATAGCATGTAACAACAACCAATTCGAAAAGAAAAAAACCCTAACTCAAAGTTAGGGTTTCAACACATGTAAGTATCAATGACTAACCTCTCTTCATGATGAAGTCGGTTATAAATCCTAACAAAACAATTTCAAGAAGCACGCCCTAAAAACATTGCAGAACAACAGTGATTAATGTGAACTAGATGAAATATTAAGATCGAAACCCAAAAAACGATTTCACCCAAAAAACCCTAATAACTATGTGATTAGGATAATGAGTCTGATCAAGATAATAAGAAACACTTATGTTAATCACTCATTATTATAGATCATTGCAAAAGATACAAGGATTGGGGCAGATTTGGCAGAAAATGATTAGGGTTGTTAGGGTTTATTTTTGTCGCCAAAGAGAGAGACCTTTTTTTTATGTTATTCTTACATTCACAAGTAGTTTATTCACAATGTGATAAACTTGATTACATTTTATATGCCAAAAAAGTTACACCTCTTAATAAAAATAAATTATTTTAGAAATGTTTGCACCATATCGCATTTTAAAAAGTATTTGGATAATCTTAATAAATGAATTTACAAATATACATATTATACACTTATCTTATTGTGACAACCGGTACAAAACTTATTTTTATACCACATCGTATTCTTTAAATTTTTATTAAATGCGAGTATGTTTGGATTTATTTGGTTTAGAAACGAGAGGTTATCTCGTAAGGCGAGAGGTTATCTCAGGAAATGTGAGAATTTAGCACAACGAGTCCTGACACGAGTCTCGACCTAATATACATTTATTAATCGATTTGTGACATTTCAAGCAAAAATAATCATGTAAATAGTCATTTTTAAAGGAAAAACAATTTTAAAAATATTAACGAAAGTTTCGTGGTCTCACGAGGATTTTAATAGTCGAAACGAGCCCGATAAGTGTTTTAATTGAAGTTTGACGAAAATGGCCCCTCGTCAGTTTGTATCAAACGCACCCTTGAATTTTGGAAATGATGATTTTGGCCAATGAATAGTTTAAAACTCACACACAGGGGTGAGCATATATACCGAGAACCGAACTGGAACCGAGAACCGAACCGGAACCGACCCAACCCGAACCGATTTTTAGAACCGCGGTTCGGTTCTCGGTTCGGTTCGGTCCGGAACCGCGGTTATCGGTTTCGGAACCGAAGAACCGCCCAACATTAACTATTTTCAATTTTTTACCTAGCTCTTTAATTAGTGACGCTCTAACTATGGCTAGCGTAGATTGTAAGGATCCGTATTAAATCATATATAGTTCATTAACTAATAAGTATATTTACTATCTAAAATGGAAAAATGGTGAAAGAGGAAAAATGAAAAGTTGAAAATTGAATATTGAAAGTCATTCTTTTTTAAACCTTTTCAAATGTCACTTAAAAATATTGAAGCTTACTTCCTACGAAATGCAAGGCTGGCTGGAAGAAAGGTACTCCCTCCGTCCCAATTTAAGTGTCCAAAATAGAATTTTTAGATGTCCCAAATTAAGTGTCCATAGAATATTTCAACCAATGAGATGAGACTTTAGTTGGTGAAAATGATATTTGATTGGTGGAGAGTATAGTTAGTGGAATTTTCTAAAACTTTGTGCATATGAATAGTGGACACTTAATATGGGACGGAGGGAGTAATACCATTATCTATGGCAACTATTTTAATATTGTGGCTAGAAGAAAGCTAATGCACAGCTGGAAGGTAAACCACAAGGTAGGACACGATTTGATAAAATCTTGGCTTAATTAAGACATCCGAACCTCAAACCATATATAAACAAGCACAAAACACACCATCTTCATCTTTTTCTCCCTTCCGCCTCTTTAACGCCCAAAAAAATACACACACATAACCATCATCAACAGATGATTCCGCTGCTGCTAGACACACTGGCACCACAAAATACACACGCATAACTATCTAAAGACTCGCAAACCCACTCCCCAAACTGCCACTACTATAACAGTGGCTAGGTGGTTTTGGTTGTTGGTTTTAGTGAAAGTTCTTTCTATGATTCGTTTTGGTGTGTTTTCGATTCATATCTAGCCGGATCTATTGAGTTTTAGCCATCTGGTGGTGGTGTTTTTGAATTTTTAGTGGTGGTTTTGGTGGCTTTATTTGGTTTTCTTAAACAGCCGTGATAGTGTAGTCGGTTGTTCAGTATGGTTTGGTTGTTTAGATTTTTTGACATCTTGCAAGGTTGTGTTTTGAATTAATGATTTTAGATCCAGTTAATGAAATAACTTGTTAGATGTGTAAATCTGACCGGTTTTCAAGAACTTGAAAGTTGAAACTTTTATAAACAAAAAAAACATTCTTTCATTAGTAGAGTAATGAAGAAAGTGTTTGAGCCCCATTATAACATTGATAGACTGTGATTTTGTACCTCGAGCTCCCCAGCCCAACAAGTAAAAAAGTATTCCCAACCAGTAAAAGAGTATATTTTTTTTGGGACACTGCTAAAAACCTGTGGTTATGGAGACAAGAGTACAAAATCAAACAATTGCTTTGAAACGAAACACAAAAGAACATTCCAAAGAAGAAAAAAAATAAAAGCAATTAACACATAACATGGAAGAAAGCAGATAGATCGATGGACACGGAATGGGTTCTTTTCCATTCTTTTAATAGCATTTCACATTTAAAAAATTATACTATGGTAGCTTTGTAGACATGATTTGTGTCCCTCATTACAAAAACCGGAATGAAACAAAAATCTATTATAGGAAAATGCATTTAAAAAACTATACACTACAGCAGCTTTGTAAAATGTCTAAATAGAAAAGATCGAAACTTAAAATCTATTATAGGAAAAGGCATACATTTCGATTTATGTTTTATAATTTGACTTAAAATTTGAGTTGAACTTTATTTAAGTTAATCAATTAAATAGTCAAAGCTTATAGAAAAAGATACATAAATTTTGGCCCATTATTGTTAAAACATCAATTTCGATCTAACATGCGATTTTTTACATTAGTTGTTTTTTTTAAAGATGGAAGTAGCATTTAAAGAAATGCCAAGAAACGTTTGAAAAACCCGATATTGATCGCTTACGGAGATACGCAACGAAATTTTTTTCTAAGCAATCATTAAAATGATATTATTTCAATGTATTAATATTTTATCTCTTCTAGAAACTATTATAGTTGTATTACATGTGTATAATTCTTGATTAACTTGTATTATTTTATTAGTGTCAACAAACATAAAAGCTTACATGTTTTTTTTTTGAACAACAAAAAAGCTTACATGTAAACATATTTGTTGTTGATCAATATTTGAATAGAAACCCTTACTTTTTATTAGTGAATCAGTCAATGAGGAGTCTACACCTCAAATATCGTGTACCAAGAAGTTTTGCGTGATGACTAACGTGCATTGTTACTTTTCTCATAATTGATGCATTTTTTTTTTTAGTTTCACTACATGTTTTTATATGTTCTTTGATACATATTAAGAATTATTGTTTGACTTGAATTATCGCATGTTACAACCTTTTGCATTTATATTTTGATATTCTTCATGTGTTATGTTTAAACGTTACACGAAACACTTACCACAATATCACATCTATAGTTGTTTCTGCTAGAAAATCCCGTTGCTATGCACGCATACCTGATGATATGACGATTCCATACACAGAAGATGCTGCCTCAAAGGATGCATTGATAAATGAAGTGTTTCCTTCCTTCGCCACCATAGCTCATTCACCTACTGATATAGTTTCAAGAGCAATTTTATCCACTAAAAATGAACATGTTGACAACATTAATGATATGTTGATTGACAGATTTCCTGGCGAAGAGAAGGTTTACTATAGTTTTGATGAAGCAGAAGACGACACCCATAACGTCTATCCTTTGGAATTGTTAAACTCGTTCAACGTGAGCGGATTGCCTCCTCATTACTTGCGTTTGAAAATTAGATGCCCGATTATTCTTTTAAGGAATCTCGATCCGGCAAATGGATTATGTAATGGAACGAGGTTGATATGCAAACGTTTTGATCCTAATGTCATCAATGCTGAGATTGCTGTGGGACAGCACGCTGGAGTTAGAGTGCTCTTGCCAAGAATTCCTCTTGCTCCATCTGAAGACGACATGTTCCCTTTCAAACTAAAGAGAACACAATTCCCTGTGCGCCTTAGCTTTACGATGACTATTAATAAAGCTCAGGGCCAAACAATTCCAAATGTGGCTGTCTATTTGCCAGATTCTGTTTTCTCTCATGGCCAGCTTTATGTGGCATTGTCTAGAGGGATATCTCGTAGAACAACAAAGATATTGGTTAAACCAGTCAAAGAGTTCCGTCAAGCAGGAATCTATACCTCAAATGTCATGTATCAAGAAGTTTTACGCGACGAGTAACATGTGTTGTTAGTTAATATTTCATAATTGATGTAATGTTTTATTTTAAGTTTCATTAAATATTTTTATATGTCATTTGATATATGTTAAGAATTTTTGCTAGAGTTGAATTATCACATGTTACAATTGTTTGTAATTACATATTGATTCTTTTTCACGTTCTATTTTGAACGTTATACAAAACACTTACCACAATATCGCATATCGTTAATTGTCTGCCGCTAGAAACCGATGCCGCTAGGCACGAGTACTCGCCTAGTGTATAATAAAGACAATATATTACGTCTCTAACTATGGCTAGCTTAGATAGTAGGGAAGACAATATTAAATCATACGTAGCTCTTTATTCTCGTCACACTGTTGTATACTTTTCTTATTTCTATTTTCATTTTTGTTACCGAGACAAACGCCCTTTCAATCATGTATGGTTTGATACTTTATCAAAGAAGTAACTTATTTTGGACAGGAATAACTTAATTTGCATGCAACACACTCTCTATTAAGTTGTACATACTCCTTTTGCATGTCGATCTCTTTACACCATTTGGCCACGAAGATGAACACCATATATCCTCGTCATCACCTTCTTATTTACAAATTTCGGTTCCAATCGGTTAGACCCGCAAGGAACTGAACCGAATCAGAACCGAGGCATGTTACTCGGTCCGGTTCTCGGTTCCTTGAAAATCCGTTTTGCGGTTCTCGGTTCTTGCAGTTCCGGTTCGGTTCCGTGCGGTTCCGGAACCGCGCTCACCCTTACACACACTCACACTCTTAACCCTAAACCTAAATTTTCTCTCCCACCTCTCTCACCTTGTGTAGCTGCCGACCAAAGAGCAACCACCACCACTACCACTTTTCTTCATCATTTTGGGTAGATCCAAGGCCTAGACTATTCCAAGACTTGTCCGTGTTTCTTTTTGCTGGTGTTAACTCTTCTTGGTCATTTTCTTTCTTGTTTCGTGTGGTAAGTAGTGTAATACATCATTTTTAAAGGAAAACCAAAGTCAAAAGATTCACACACAAGTTTAGTGTGTGAATTGGATTTAAAAACGAGTTATATAAAGGTTTACAAACATTTATGGTTGTTTTGGTTTTAAAAAATGTCACGGAAATAATATATATACGAGATATCATCATTCTTTGTTTATTGTGCATGTTTTCGTGAGGTTCTAAGCTCCCTGAGCTTATTTTTGAGCTTTTCTTGTGATTATTCCCTTGTTCCGATTTAACTTTGGTGCTCATTCCTCTCGTTTTGCTACTGTTGTCGTTGTTGTTTTGTTTGGGCCGCGACTCACACAACTCAGCCCATTTCATTGGTGAGCCCATTTGGTTTAATTATTGGGCTTGTATGGGTGCGCGCGTGTGGGCTTGACAGCCCATTAGAGGGCAGTCCGTGTAGTTTTGGCCCGCTCGGTTTTACTAATGGGTTTATCATTTTCAGTCCGTGTAGTTATGGTTTGTATGTGATGGTTATATTGTGACTTGATATTGTAGTACTGAACCGATTTGATATCGGGATGTGGTGTTTTGGCCTCGTCGTGGTTAGCCGAGAACTCGTGGTCTCGGTGTGCCACGATAGTCTAAAATGGATATTATATGACTTGGATATGGATATTTGACTTGTTGACCCGACTTGTGACCGTGGAATTGATATGGACTTGTGACTCGAAACGGAAATATAACTCGTGGCTTTTTGTAAATTAAAAGGGAAGTTATAATAAACACAGACGTTAAATATACTAGACGAGTATCCGGGCCTAGCGGCAGCGGTTTCTAGCGGCAAACAATTAACGATATGTGATATTGTGGTAAGTGTTTTGTATACTGTTCAAAATAGAACGTGAAAAGATTAAACGGTAATTGCAAACGGTTGTAACATGTCGCAATTCAACTCTAGCAAAAATTCTTAAAATTCTTAACATGTATCAAATAACATATAAAAATATTTAGTGAGACTGGAAAAAAACACATTACATCAATTGTGAGATAATAACTAACAATGCATGTTACTCGTGGCGTAAAACTTTTTGGTAGACGACATTTGAGGTGTAGACTCCTCTTTAACGAAACTCTTTCACTGGATTCACTAATACCTTTGTAGTTCTAGTAAAAATGCATTCACAATTGTAACAGCTACTTCATCTTACATGTTATATCGTACTTATTATGTCATAATCTATCTCAGGAATAGCACTAATGAACTTCACAAACATGGGTATTGGTTAGCGGTATCATAAAGGGCACTGGTATATATGTTCAAACAGAAAATGGGCTAATTATATTATATACTACAGTATATACTAATAGTCATTTGGTGGTTGGGTCATTAGCACATTTTCCATTGCACAATTATTCATTAATAAGGCTCTTCATTGGTCTATACTTAATACTTTGCCAATTCCAAAGCCCAACTCATATTTTGGCAAAATCTGATTGGTTTGTATGTGATGGGTGAGTTACTGTTCATAGTTGTTTACCTTAATTACTCCATAACACGTTCACCGCCTTAAAACAATCAGATCTTCCCGTCTCTTCTCAGCCAATAAAAGTCTTTTTGATACCACAAAATGGAAAACACACTCCATTCATCACCTCTAACTTTCTAGAATCTCCGGATCACCAACATCAAGCGATAAACCCTAAACTAATTTGATCAGGCTCTTAAAGTTATCAAACACCATGTAAGCTAAAACATCTTGCTCTATGTGTGTTCCAGCAGGTACTGTATAAAAAAAAACTCCGGTCGAACTTCCCACAAACTAAAGTCCTTATGAAAAAAACAGAGGTCGTCTAATATATGTAAGGTTTATTAAAACCAGTGGCTCATAATAATTTTATGGCATCTTTTCTTTGATCAGTTAGGATCCATTCATATGTAATTTTTTTAATGCTTTATTTTTTGTTAATTCATGATTTATTTGAGGCATTTCTTTTCATTTTTTTTTTTTTTTATTTTACTTCAAAATTAGGGTTTCGTTAATTTGGGGTTTTTTGTTTATGTCTTGCTGATGATTTTGCAGCTGCAACTGTAGAGTATTTTTTTAGTATGGAGAGTTGGAGACCGAGGAATACAATTTTCTGGATATCAACCCCCGTTTACAGGTGCGTGTCAATTTCATCTTTTGGTTTCTAATTATATGGATCCAATCCAATTGACGTGTGGGGCTGAAAAAAATGTAAAAGAATTAAGTAAAAACAAAGCCTTTACATTTTTTTTTGTAGATTGACCATGCCGTTACGGAGTAGCTAACTAAAATTAATCTGCCTGTGAGACAAGTTTATTTGGAGCAGGCAATCCTCTTTGGCAAATTTCTGGTACAATTGAATTTTGGCAAGAGAAACTCGACATATTGGGGATTTTATTTGTTCTTTTTTTATGTTGGCGGTAAATTATTTTTAGCGGGTGTTTGGGATTGCTTATTTTCTAGGTTATGTGTTTACTTTTAACTACAAGTTGAGTATATGCTTTTCTTATGAGCTGATTTGTATTGCGAAAAGTAGGGCTGTAAACGAACTGAACGTTCAGTGAACATTTCATGAACGGTTCGGTAAAAAGTTCGTTTATGTTCGTTTATTTATTAAATGAACGAACATGAACAAGCTTTTTACGATCGTTTAGTTAAATGAACGAACATGAACAAAAGTCACGTCCGTTTATTTATGTTCGTGAACGTCTGATTATGCGTTCGTTTATGTTCATTTATTTATTTATGTTAGTATATCAAATCTTTTAGTTGTTTAATTTTTAAATTAGTTTGTTTAAACAAAACGACACTTATAGAACAATAGTAGATGCATAATTTAATAAAGTTTATGATTGTTTGTCTATGTTTATTTATGTTCGTTCGTTTATGTTCGTTTAGCGTTCGTTTAGTGTCTTAATGAACGAACATAAACAAACATGAACAACTCATTTTCTTAATAAACGAACATGAACAAGAAATTTCGTCCGTTTAAGTGTTCGTGTTCGTTTATTTGTCTGGTTAAAATTAAATGAACGAACATGAACAATGCTCCGTCCGTGTTCGTACGGTTCGTTTACACCCCTAGCGAAAAGCTCATGACCTCACTTTTTTTTTAGTTTTATGAAGTTATTAACTGACGATAGGAAAACCATAAAAAAAGACTT
This sequence comes from Chrysanthemum makinoi, assembly GCA_910596185.1. NCBI lineage: Eukaryota > Viridiplantae > Streptophyta > Magnoliopsida > Asterales > Asteraceae > Chrysanthemum > Chrysanthemum makinoi. Next base: position 306,850,775 of record OU343223.1, on the reverse strand, counting down.
CAAATTCGTTTAACTTCTATTTTCGTCCCATTTTTCACCATAAAGATTTTTGCCCGTTTTTGTTTACCTTTTGTTTTTGGCCATTTTTCAGGAAGAAGTAGTCAATTTCTAAAGCGACAAGTGCTCAATGTGAGAAGATAGCAATTGATACCAGATGAGTATGTTGTGACAATACCAACCCATATGGATACAATTACGACAACTTATTTTTTATGAAGGTAAAAGCTCATCATCTGTAGAAGTGTGAAAACGGGTAGGCCGGGTTACAGGTCATATGGGTCGGGTTAGAGCGAAGTCTATCTGTTGTTATTATGATATTATACGTATTTAAATAACTTGAGAAATGTGGTTTTATGCATTCAGTAATGAACGACAGTCAGAATACACGAATGTTAGAAAATTTAGCTATTCTTGATACTTTTGTTTTCCAAATTCTGTTTAGGAACGATAGAATATAATAACTGATTGGTAGTTTTGTCAAACATACGATATGCAAATACAGTCCCTGCATATTAACAACGACAGAAAGGTATAGATAGGTATTTTCAACAACAACAGAAATGGATGCAATCGATTGATCGCAAATTTTACTACATATGCTTATAGGTGATATTATTCGATTAATAAACTTGATGCCATTGTTGATCTGTGTATGTTTGTTACTCGATGGGTAATAGGTGTTATTACATTTACGATTCTTTGGACAATGGGTGCTATTCAAAATTTTATTGACGGTTATTTATGTAAATGCTTAAATTAGTCCTAAACCAAATAACCGGTTTAGAAATTAAGTGTTCTGTCGACTATGATATGTAGGAATTCATTATAAAATCAATTCACATAGCCAATCACTATAGCTTAATGTTATTGCTTTTAGTAATTGGCTACGTGAATTGGTGTGCCGTCGACTATGATATGTAAGAATTTATAAATATATGATGTAGTAACGGCCTGTGATGATTAGTTTCTTTTTTTTTAAGTTTGCAACCATGGTGAAACTCAGATGCTTCTGTGACCCAGTCCCCATTTACAGATCTCAGCCTAACTATTTATTGCATCGCTATTACGTATGTCTAGGATTACAATTTCAGAACTGATTATCAGTACTATTTGTTACAAAACAATGTAATGAATGTTATTGGAAGCACAAAGTCAAAATTGTTTATTGCAGCACCGAGAACGTTGCCTTTTAAATTTTTAATGATAGAGGTATCTCTTACATAGATCTTATTTGCAGAGTTCATCAGGTAGTTTGTATAGTTAATATGGGATGTGATTAGTTCATACAATCTATTATTATAGCCAGATTTTTTTGTCTTCTCAATGTTTTCCAGTTCATTCAAAATGGTTATGATTTTTTTTTCCAATCGTCCGCAGGAAAACAAATTTCAATATGCAGGTTGCGGTTCGGCTGAGGTCAAACACATAAGACAACCCGCTCAGTTCTTGGTAATAAAATTATCATTTAGTTGTTTAAAAAATTTAATAACTAATTTGTTGTCCTCCGCATTTTAGCCCCAAATCAGTTTTCGTTTATTGCTTTTAGACTGTGCATTAAAAGCCACAGAAAACGATAGATGAAATAACTCATGAACTATTCCCAGTAAGTCTGTGCTTCAATGTTACTGCACCAGATTGTGGTACGTGAATGAATTGCTCTTAACAATCATCAAGTGTTAGTACAACCCATTAAAATGATTTCTTTTTCATTTTAAACATTCATCAATATAGTTGTTCAGGTGAGATGTTGTTGGAAAAATACAGTAATAGTAATGTTCAACATTAAGTAAAATTTTGAGTTTTTAATGCATACCACTCCTTTAGTAAATGACTAAAATAAAATAGAAATGAAGAATCATTTAGTCAATAGTCTTTAAGCCATTTGCTATAAATAGTAATGCATTATATGTGCCTGCTTTGCGTTAACATGGCACGGTGTCAATCCATAATAAATCATTTACCCATAACACACCATGTCGATCGCACAATAAAATGCCTTATTCATATATGATTTGTTTGTCGAGGTTATTCTTTAAACACCCTTGATGTTGACGTGCAAGTTATCCCCGGTTTTACTCAATATGTTATAACAGAAAATAAAATATTAGTTGGTGGTTATTGACGGGTTTCCAAGTGCAAATATTGTTATTGTACATGTTTATAGTCACTTGCGTACATTTATCTTAGATATTCATGTCTCTATTACAGCTTAAAAGTTGGATACATAAAGTGATTGCAACTTATCACTCTATGCTGATATCGATTTGGCCCGCTTTAAAAACTATCTATTTTTACCCACTTAAAAGTTACCTGTCCTAACCCGCTAATTTTTGAATTGATTTTTAGACAGTGAATGTTATTTTAAGTCCGGTTACAAAATCGGATTCTGGAAACCAACTGGAAGAGACACTGACATACATTCTAAGCATAATCTGATTGGCATGAGTAAAAGATAGGTGTGTTGCTAAGCTCGACTCGGAACGGCCATAAATGAGATTAGAAGTGTTCCATTTCACATGTTTCATGCCTATATTGATGATGCTTTTGTAAATTGTAATCTTGGTTCGATGTATACTTATTTTATGTTTTTCTTTAACTGCATGATAATCTTCCATTCATAATGCCTTTTATTTTCTTTTTTCAAGAACATTGCATCAATTTGCATCTGGTAACAAAGACATTGGCAAATATTGCATTTTGCTAATTTAAGATGATGTTTGATATTAACTACTATTATTATATGTAAAAGCATAGACTTTGGTTATTTTTCAAATAATGATAACATGTGTATTGTTTACGTCCAAAAAATGTGTGCACTTGCCTAACTTCTTTTTACTTTTTGCTATGTAGTGTTTTAGTCTCCGCCGCAGCACTTATTATTTTCTTTTATTTTTACTTTCTGTTATGTATGGTTTTACAATAAAAAAAAAAGTGTGCATTTGGCTAAAAGTTGATCACTGCCGAATTAATCACATAACAGCTCCTTAACTTCATAAAGATGATCGCCCATCTGATACGCTCCAAATTTTAGGTATTATATTTGTTAATATTATTATTAAGAAATTCATTATCTTCCACTATTTTTTTGATTTTGTCGGTTATTCATTGGTGATATTATGTAAAACTTAATCGCGTGAAACCATTAAAAAAAACCTTAAGAAAAAACCGTATACAAATGTAGGATAATGTAACAAAAAAGCCCCGCAGCAACGCGCGGGCAATCTTGCTCGTTTCAAAACATTTCATATGCAATGTATTAAAGTTTTATGCTCATCACAATTATACACAATTGGCATCGACACTTTTATCAAATCATTATTAAATAACGATTGACACTTTTATCAAATTCATTCCTAAATATAACAATCCGCATTTCACAACTATACACGCATTAACTTATCAAATCATTACTATTAATAAGTTTGAAGTCAACTTTGCTATATATATTTTTTTAAACAGACGAGTACCCATGCATACCAACAGAATTTTATATCGGCATACGGTTATAGTGATATTTTGATTACACAAAACGTTAAGTGCTTTATGTAGGGGTGATCACGGTCTAAAAACCGGACTGGACCGGCCAAGATCGGACTGGACCGAGACCGATTCCGGCAAAAATCTTAGACCGAGACCGGACCGAATGTGGTCTATCCGGTCTCGGTTCGGGTCGGTCCGGTCCGGTCCAACAATGGCAAATTAGCTCAAATTAGTAGGTTTGTGGCCGAACGGGACCGGACCGAGGACCGAATTAGCCCAAAAGCCGAGACCGAGGACCGGATCGAATGTGATCGATCCGGTCCGGTCCGGTCCGGTCTCGGTCGGTACAGTCCGTTCGAGTCATTTGCTCAGCCCTAGTTTTATGTAATGTTTTGTGTAACCAAAATATCAATATAATTATCTGTCGTTATAAAATTTCATTACGAATATATTTACTATTTAGCATAAGAACACATATATTCCTTATTTATTACAGTATATGATAATTTATGAGATTAAAATCCTTGTATTACAAAAGTAGTTACGCTTTCATCATATTTATTTAGTTTGGAAACTATTGACAAAGGCAATATAATATCAATATTAAACACTTGCTTAAAATATCTTTAATAGTAGTCAACTCCTTTAATACATATTGTTTGTAGTGCATATATTCACACGACATTATAAAGGATCCGAAATTAAAAAGTCATGTTGTACAAACACAAAACTTAACAATTAAGAAAGAAAAAAAAAAGACTTTACAACAATTTATACATTCACGGATTTACAATAACTGCATAATTTACACACTTTAATACTCTATTAAAATTTTACCAGCAATTTACACAAATATGGATGCAATAATAAGTACAAGTATTTAGAGAGAGATGGATGAGAATGAAAAGATTTATGTGATATTGTTCGGATATAGGATGAGAATGTCCAGTCTTTCATTGTTTTTTTCTCTCTCACTTGACATTTTAACAATTTCACTTTTCAAGTTTGACTGTTTTTACATTATATGTAGTATAGATTAACTAACAATTAAAATTTGTTACTTAATATATTATATAGAAAATATTACCTGCTTCTAGGGATGAGCATGTCGAACCGAATTCCGGAACCGAACAGGAACCGTACCGGTATTGTACCGAAACGGTACCGATTCTTGAAATACGGTACGGTACCGGGACTACGAAATAAGGTGAAAAAAAAATCGGGACCACTAATTTAGTACGGGACCTGTACCAAATCGGAAAATTCCAGAAAAAAAGCGGGGAAAACCCGATTTCCCGGTACCGGTACCGGTATCTGAATCCCGTTCGGTACGGTACCGGTACCACTAATTTATGCTCGGGAAAAAATCGGTACCACTAATTCGGTACGGGACCGGTACCGTGCTCATCCCTACCTGCTTCACAAAGCAGGCAATTGTCTGCTTTGCTTTGTAATAAAATTAAAATATTTATAATTAAGCCCCTACATTATCTCTACGTACATGTTTCCCTCCTCCTTTTACAAAACAAAGCTGGTAACTTTCCTACTTGAAAAAAGCAGGTAAGATTTCCCCTATATTATAACAAGAAAGGAAACAGAAAAATTCAAGTTTATTAGAAATCGGAAGGATACAAGTTTATTATAACAAAAACGGACGTTAAATTTGTTATTTAATATATATATATATATATATATATATATATATATATATATATATATATATATATATATATATATATATATATATATATATATATATATATATATATATATAGGGAAGGGATCCAATAAGAAGAATAATTAAAATGAGAAGGGTAAGAAGTAATTCTAGCCACACATTTTAATATGGGAGGGAAATTTTGAATGAAGATGCATTTATTTTTGTAGTGCATCTAGAATGAGTGGTTGTGGTTACTTTCTATCCTTCTTATTTTTATTATTCTTCTTATTTGATCTTAAGTCTATATATATATATAAACGGAAGATACAAGTTTATTAGATGTTTCGAGGCACAAGTTTATTAGATGTTTCGAGGCACATTTACCCTCGTACGAATATTTGGGATTGTTGAATTATGGTGGATTAATTGGAGTTACGGATCGGTTTAACCTTAATAGACCCGGCCGGCATAGTTATCGGACTTATTGGGTTGACGAGCCCATGAAGGGCCCGATAAGCATGTTGGAGGAATTTACTAGTGTGTGACCCATCCTTATGACTTACCAATTAATTGTGACGTGTAGGTTTGGCTTGGGACTAATAAGCGAGACGAAGGATCATTGCACTTATTGGATTGACGAATCCAATAAGGAATCAATCATCCGTCTGAGTACCTTATTAAGCTTTTAGCTTGACCTTTTTTTTTCTTTTTTTTTTTGGGTTAAGTAACCCCTGGAGCGGATTGGAAGGCTAATGTTACTTGTTTGGGTGTGGTAAGAAGGGACACTACAAGAATGAGTATCGAGAACCATATAACCATGGAAACCAAGGAAATCGTAGAACTAGAGTGAATCAGGAAAGTCAGAGTACTGGGAATCAGCTGGGTAATATTGGAGAAGCTCGTGAAAGGGCATACGTGGTTGGTGGAAAGGAAATCAAGGAGGACTCGACTGTCGTTACGGGTACGTTCCTTCTCAATAACCGTTATGCTTCTGTTCTGTTTGATAATGGTGCCGATAGGATTTTTGTGTCCACTACCTTTAGCCCCCTCCTTGATAAGACCCCTATCACTCTAGATTTTACGCATGATATTGAGTTAGCCAATGGTAATATGGAAAGGATGAATACCATAATCCGAGGCTGTACCCTAAACCTCCTTAATCACCGTTCAACATCGACCTCATGCCAGTTCCACTGGGTAGCTTCGATGTCATTATTGGTATGGATTGGTTGTCTAAATATTGTGCTGCTATTCTCTGTGAAGAAAAGATCGTACGTGTACCTTACGGTAACGCGATTTTGACGATATACGGAGATCGTAGTACTCGATGGAATTCGTCTAGATTAAATATCATCTCCTGCACCAAGGCTCAGAAATACATAGAGAATGGAAGTCTTCTCTTTTTGGCTCAAGTTACGGAGAAGAAGGATAAGGAGAAAGAATCGAAACAGATAAGAGATGTACCGATTGTTCGGGATTATCCAGAAGTATTTCCCGAAGACTTTCTTGGGATACCACCGGTTAGACAAGTTGAATTCCGAATCGATTTAGTGCCAGGAGCACCCGTGGCATGGGCACCTTATTGAATGGCTCCTACGGAATTAGAAGAGTTGTTGAAGCAGTTTTCCGAGCTATCAGAGAAATGGTTCATCAGACCAAGTTCCTCACCCTGTGGAGCTCCGATCTTGTTTGTTAAGAAGAAGGACAAATCCTTTCGTATGTGCATCGACTACCGAGAGGTGAACAAGCTAACCATAAAGAATATATATCCTCTACCTAAGATAGACGACCTTTTTGATCAACTTCAAGGATCGAGTGTTTACTCGAAGATTGATCTACGATCTGGGTATCATCAACTCAGATTTCGATAAGAAGACATAACAAAGACCGCGTTCAGAACCCGTTATGGACATTATGAGTTTCAAGTGATGCCTTTCGGGTTAACCAATGCTCCGGCTGATTCATGGATCTCATAGACTGAGTGTGCAAACCCAAATTGGATAAGTTTGTGATTGTATTCATAGAAGTCATCCTAATCTACTCGAAGGGCAGAGAAGAACATGAAGAGCACCTGAGACTCATTTTAGAGCTACTCAAGAAGGAGCAACTTTACGCGAAATTCTCTAAGTGTAAATTTTCGATTCCGACCATACAATTTCTTGGTCATGTGATTGATAGTCAGGGTATTCACTTAGATCCCGCCAAGATTGAGTCTATTATATACTCGATTGCTCCTACAACCCCAACTGAGATACGTCAATTTATAGGGCTTGCTGGATATTACCATAGATTTATCAAATGTTTCTCCAAGATAGCAAAGCCTTTAACCACATTGACTTAGAAAACTGTGAAGTACACTTGGGGAAAAAATGAAGAAGAAGCATTTCAACTTCTGAAAGAAAAGCTGTGTAGTGCACCTATATTGGCTTTACCTGAGGGTAGACAAGATTTTGTTGTTGATAAGGATTTAAAACATACATTTTAAGGGGTAATTTAAGCACTAAATCGATACATTTTATACCCGTTACTGCTTAAAATCGTTCCTTTTTACATTTTAGGTCTTTTGGAAGCAAATTGCTGGAATCAAACACTTTAGGACAAAACTAAGAGAAAACATGAAGAAAACGATAAAGTCAAGATTTCAAGGCTTAATTCTGCACCTGACGGCATCCCAACTCAAAGGGCGACGCCGTCGCTCACAAGGATTTCTAAAAAGTCTCAAGCGACGGCTCAGGTCATATTTTGGTTTTACAACATGAAGGCGTCACGCCTTATTTTAGGAGGGCGTCGCCCTTTATTTTACACCAGAGGACCAAGACTCATTCCAAGACGACGTCCTTATTGAAGCCAGACGGCGTCACACTTCCTCAACTGACGTCTTCCCAACGATGACTTGTCCATAACGAAACCCTAATGACAGCGACCAGACGACGTCTCCATCAAAGGCGACGCCGTCGTAAGTGTATATCTATATATAGACTTCAATTTTCTGTATTTTTTTAGTAGTATTTTGGAGAGCAAACCCTATTTCGTTCATTGTCTGACTTGGGCAGTATTTTAGGGTTCCAAACCCTACTTTACACTCAAAGATAAGTTTGTTAATCCAATCTATCACCATGTTTATCCTATGTTCAATTGTTTGTTTGTGTTCATGCTTATCTATCATGCGTAGCTAAATTATTCTTGTGTTTGCTTAGATCTATGAAACCTAGTTAATGATTATTGTTAGATTGTCTCTTGTTTTAATTGGTAGACGCTAGATTAAGGAAAACTGGCTTCTTCTTCTTTAATTGTTGTGAGCTTGAACATCCTAAATAGTAAAAAGCTTGAGAGTGCACTTAAGCCATCGTTGTGTTTATTGCGTGAGTTGTAGCTTTAGGATAATAGAGTATTCGAGGGAGATACTACGGTACTTGGCGATCCCGGATAGTCTAAAGGAGAGTAACAATTCATAGAACTAGGAAATTAGGAACCCCGCCTATGTCTAACACGGAATACAACGCACCAATTAAAATGAGGATGTGACAATTCAACCGACCAATAAGAGATAACTACAGATTAAAAAAATCTAAGTAAAAATGCTTTTAATTATCATAAGAACACAATCAATCAATCTATAGCTATTTTCCTTTTTATTAGTATAATTAGTTTTTAGTTTAAATTATTAGTAGTTAAAATTGGTAGAATTACCACCCCCACTCCAAAACCCTGAGATTTTTACTTGTTTTCTAAAAAATATAAAAAGCTAAAAAGAATCACCCTCAATCTCACCTTCTCGTCATACATCTCTACTAGCATCTCTATTCCCCTAGAGAACGATCAACCCCCTGGGCTTACCCATACTACACTACAACGATTAGGTACACCATCTAGTGGGTAGTAAAGCTTGCTCGCGGAAAAGGAAGTCTTTCGACCTTGAACCTGCACATCAAGTTTTTGGCGCCGCTGCCGGGGAATAAAATAGCTAGTTAGTTTTCTATCTCGATTAGGTTTACTCACTTGATTTCTATCAAGTGAGTTTTTTTCTTTTTTCTTAGCTTTCTTGTAATCTATCCCCCTTCTTCGTATTTTTGTTTGTAGCCTTGCCGCTTTTCGTCATGGAAGGTGATAATCCAGCTAACAACAATCCACCACATCATCTACTACCACCACTCAATCAACCACTACCAGACCCGCCAAGAGGCCGTACTCTTGGTGAATACTCTAGACCGAGCCAACAAGGCTATGGGAACACCATTGAGCTTCTCCGTATAGCTCAAACTATGGCCCTGCTATTCGACACCATCCGGTTGGTGCAAAACGGATGTGCATTCCATGGACTTCGTTCCGAAGATTCTAATCAGCATCTCAAGAATTTCCTTTAGATCGTTGACTCCATTGACCTTGATGCTACCACTCGGGAGACCACGCGATTGCGTCTCTTCCAATTCTCTCTACTGTACCAAGCTAGTAAATTGCTTGAGCGACTTCCCGCGGGATCCATCTCAAGTTGGGATGATCTCACCACCCATTTCCTCGCCCAATTTTTCCCATCGGGGAGAACCACCAAGCTTAGGAATGATATCTTGATGTTCCAACAACGTCCAGGTGAAACCCTTTATGAGGCGTGGACTCGATTCAAGGACTTACTCCACAAAGTCCCTCACCATGGCATTGATCTTTGGCTCCAAGTTCAAATCTTCTATGATCATGTCAATCTCTCCACAAGGCAAACCATTGACCAAGCGGCCGGTGGTAAGCTTAGTGAATTAACCGCGGAAGAATCGTGGAGTACTATAGAGGACCTTGCCCTCTATGACAACGAATGTTGGAATGACCCCCGTGAGTTGCCCAAAACCGTAAAGGCAATATCCTTGCCTTCAATCGACTCACAACCTTCCAATCGTAGAATGCTCGAACTTGAAAATCAAGTCAAATTCCTCATGAGTTCCTACAAAGCTCCTAAACCTTCACGCCAAGTGAACAAAGTCTCTTCCTTGTGTGAGTAATGTAGTGGTCTCTACGACACTCGTAATTATACGAGACTCCCCGAACAAGCTTCCATGGACTACGCGTACCAACAGAGCGGGAGGAAGATTCCCGATGACCCCCAGCCTAGGACTTTCAATAAAGCCCAAGTGGCATGGAAGGGCAAACCCGACTATTGATGAGCAGGGGTTCGGGGTTGAGAAGACTTCATTTTTTACGAGCAAGTTTTTCAACCCTCTAGGCAGTGAACCTAATCGTTGTAGTGTAGCATGGGGTAAGCCCAGGGGATTGATTGGTTCTCTAGGGGAATAGGAATGCTAGAAAGAGATGTATGACGAGAAGGTAAGGTTGAGGGAGATTCTTTTTAGTCTTTTTTATATTTTTTGAAAGCAAATAAATATCTCGGGGTATAAGAGTGAGGGGTGGTACTTCTACCAATTTTAACTACTTTTATAACTACTTATCTAATTTACTAATTAACTATGGATAGATTATGCTAATTGTAGATGTGCTTGTATGATGATTAAAAATGTGTTTACTTAGATATTCTTACTCCCTAGTTATCTCTTATTGGTCGGTTTAATTGTCACATCCTCATCTTAATTGGTGCGTTGTATTCCGTTTGGTCATAGGGTGATGCCTAATTCGTTAGTTCTATGACTTGTAACTCTCCTCTAGACCATCCGGGATCGGCGAGTACAATGGTATCTCCCCCGAATACTCTACTATCCTTAAGCTACAACTCACGCAATAAACACAATGAATGGCCTAAGTTCACTCTTAAGCTTTTTTGCTATTTAGGACGTTCAAGCTCGCAACAATTAAAGAAGAAGCCAGTTTTCCTTACTTTAGCGTCTACCAATTAAGAAAAGAGACAACCTAACAATAATTAACAACTAGGTTTCATAGATCTAAGCAAACACAAGGATAATTTAGCTACTCATGTTAAACAAGCAAGCATACACACATACAATTGAACATGGGGTAGAAAAAATGATAATATGGATTAATAAACTTATCTTATTATGTAAAGAAGGGTATAGGACCCGTAGATACTGTCCAAGTCGGACTACAACTGAATTAGGGTTTGCTCTCCAAAGGTCTACCTCCTAAAATACAGAAAACTCGAATTCTATATATAGATTTACAAATGCGACGGCGTCACCTTTTGTTAGTGACGCCGTCAGGTCACCGTCATTAAGGTTTCGTTTGGGCCAAGTCATCGTTGGGACGGCGTCAGTTGATAAGTGTGACACCGTCAGTTTTCATGAAGCACGGCGTCTGAGATTGTTTCTTGGGCGTCTAGTGTGGAGATTGAAAGTGTCGCCTTCCAGAGTTTAGGCGTGACGCCATCAGGTTGTAGAACCAGAATTTGTTCTGAGTCGTCATGTGTATCTTGATCAAAACTTCTATATAGGGACGGCGTCGCCCTTTGGGTGGGACGTTGTTAGATCTGCTGGAGGGCCTTTGATCTTGACTTTGCCATTTTCTTTATGTTTTTGCTCCTTTTCATCCAAATATGCTTCATTTCAGTATTTTGCTTCCAAAAGACCTAAAATGTGAAAAAAAACGATTTTAAGTAGCAACGGATATAAAATGTGTTGATTTAGGGCTTAAATGACCCCCTATAATGTATGTTTTAAATCCTTATCAACTATAATTAGAGTCAAACCAAATAATTCACTTCTAACGACTCCCCATGGCCCCAACAATACGATTCAAGCCCTCAAAGTCCTAGTGAACGTAGCTTGGAAGGGATGATGAGAAACTTCGCAACATCTCTAGAAGCCCAAATAGCCAAGATTTCGGATCACTTTAATCAACAACAAGCCGAGATGTATAGGAAGATAGATAACCTTTTGAAAGCCATTACCAATCATGTTGATAAGACGACAAATGAGAAGGTTAATGCCATCTCGACTCATTCCCCCAAAAAAGCTCCCATTGTAAAGATTAAGGACCCAAGCAAGTTCTTCGCTCACTCGAAATTAGGCAATGAAAATAGGGACCCGTCTTGATCAAAGCACGTTAACTTTGTCAATGTCATCACCCTAGTGAGACCGAATAGAAATGATCGAGGAAGAGAACCATGAGACGATGCTTGAGGTTAGTAAGACTCCTAAGGATGAAACAACTAAAGAAATAGACGAAGTAGGTGACGAATACTTCAACAAGTTTCCTAGGAAGAGGAACTTTCATACCACTCACATCTAGTACACGACCTTCGTCCTTTTTATGCTATGAGACCCCCACACATCACCATTGGAAATCCTAGAAATCTCAACATAGCATGTTGCATAGGACACCTCTTCATGGCAAAAGCCTACATCAATCGCAAGTCCCCAATAAACATCATGACTAGCACATACTATAATTGGGTGATGAAAAGACCTATCCCAAGTAGGCAAGATCCCAATGATCATAGAATAAGATGTAATTTCCTTTGTAGAGTTAAGGGATTGCCCATTTATGTAGGAAGCTTCACGTACCTAACGGATTTCGTGATTGTGGAAGATATTAGTACGGCTATAAATCCTAGCTTATCTCATGTAGTTATAGGAAAGCCATTCATAGATAGCTCTAGAATGACTTATGACCCATCGTTAGGGATAGTTAGATTCAAGGACGAGACCGATGAAATTGCCTACCAAATGCGATTTAAGATTGAGATTTTCTCATCACTATCCAATAATGAGAAAGAACTTAAGCTATCGGTCTACTCTTGAATGAGGAGGATAGAAGGAGAGGATTAGATTATATGATTAGTAAGATATTCAGATTCTATAAAGAATGCGTGAAGCTAGGACTAGAATATAGAACTAAATGGGGACATGATGATTTCCTAGAGAGATGCACAATCGGACATAGCTATGCTATGGAACATACCAATAGAAATCATCATGAGGAAGAAGATGATGGTAATGAATTCACGTAGGGTATGACTTCGAGTCTAGCTACAAGACTCGTAAAAAATAAAAGCGCTTCTTTGGAGGCAACCCATGTTTAATTGTTCGTATGTTTGTTTATCATTTTTGTTTGTGTGTTTTATATATCTTTTTCGTTATTGTTTAATTCTCATGTTTATTTTGTAAAAATGCTTTATTTTATTTTTAACCTCGTCTTAATTGCATATGTAGGTATTTTACAAAAAGTTAAGTGTAGGGAAGACCACATATGTTTTTAGAACTTGCATGAACATGAGATTAACAATAATTGGAATTATATTATTTGTGTGCTTGTTAGAGTCAAATGCTTGTATCGAGTCATAATGGATGTTTTGCACGAATTTTTCCGGGTCTTTAAAGAAGTCATTTTTCCAAAAAACGCATCAGACACTTTCTGTCAGAACAACCTGACGGCGTCGGGACTATAGCCCACGACGGCGTCAGGCAATGTATAAACATATTCAATGTTTTGTTTTCTGTCTAAATTCTAATTTTTGAAAACTTCCAATTCTTAATTTTATAAAAATCTGCAAAACATCCATTCACAAGCATTATATCTTACTAGCTTTCTAGTGTAGTTTTGTTTTTATATATAGTTTATACTGCCGATTTTACGCGAGGTTTTATTTCGTTTTCTTAAAAATGTGCAGGTTATATTAGACAAGAAGATGAAGTACATGATGGAAGCAACACTTATAACTTGCTCATTCTTCTTGGAGGAGGATTTAACCGCAACTTTATACATATCCTACCGAGATAATCAAGGGAGTATTAGTTTCTTTCTCTGTTATTTACCTTCTTTTATTATGACTTTGATACTTTTGGGGAACATTGGGGACAATGTTCAGTTTAAGTGTAGGGAGGAAGAATAAAACGAGACCTTAGAAATTATTCACTCACTTGATTTTTGTCTAGTCCTTAGTAAAATGTGTAATAAACTATGAGAAATATTTGTTAGGGTAATTTTAGCACCAAATTTAAACATTTTATGGCACTTACGAGTAAAACTTTAGTCTTAATAAAGTGTCTCATGAATAGGAGTTATATGATTAGCACAAAAACCGTATACCACTCAAATTCCACCCCAAAAATGTGAGGTTCGCCCCTAGATCTTTAGAAATAAAAGCATTCATCTTAAATGCTTAGTGAGTGTACCGGTAGTATAATAGATTCTAGAACTTGTTTTGTGATGCATTCCGAGATCGCTAGTGAGACTACATTCGTGTATTTAGGATTAACAAAATGATAAGAGACATTAGGATAACCCTTGTTTTAAACCTGTAATTTAATTACGTCATCCACATCGGTTGAGTAATTTTCCCCACACCCTTGCGATGTACTCATATTTAGTACACGATTCCCTTAGTTAACTCCCAAGAGCCTATATTTTCACGGTTCTCGTGATGTTTCGATTTTTGAAATATTAATGAAGAGCATTGTTTACAATCCACCCCCAAATTTTACACCCAAATCGCCTTAGCCCACCTTGTATGCACTCATATTTAGTGCATTATTGTAACCATTGTTAAACCCTTAATTCAATTATCTGGTTACTTGCATGGTTGCTAAGTCGAGTTATATCTTTTGTATACAGTTTTAGGACGATTGGGACTCATGGGTTAAAGTAGTACTTTATGGAGTAACGGGAAGGAATGATAAATTCAATTTCCCTTTGTCTACGTAATTAAGTACTCCAAGTGTTTTGATCTTTTCAAATCGGGTCAATTAGTGTTAATGAAATAAAAACTCAAGTGTAGGGATGCTCTTATAAATCCCTTTATTTTGATGTTATCTTAGAGAATGGTAGAGTAAAAATGTATGAAAAAAAAATCGAAAAAAAGAGTGAAGTGAAAAAAATGAGAAAAACATACGGGCTACCATCCTACATCTATCATTATGTTTATGTTTTTAAATTTATGTCTTTTAATTTTGTTTCAAGTTATTATTTAGTGTTAGCGAGTAGATACTTGGCTTAGCAACGACGCGTCTTACATGCTTGTAATATAATATTTTTGACTTGCCACCACTAAATATCAATATATCCAACAAAACCCTTTATTTCCCTACCCGAAGCCTAACATTATATCCTTTTGTAAAGACCTCTTAGATAGTTATTCCTAGGTGCTTACGCCAAAGCGGTGGAGGTTTGATATATTCTCAAGCCTATGGTAATCTATGTGCTATGCTAGGTAGTGATTGTTTATCTTCCATTTCCTTACATGTTATATTTCATATAAACCCGAGAGATGAGAGAATCTAAACACCAATTGTGAGGTGTTAGTATACAATTTCTGTGCTTATTATGACATTGTGCCGCTTGTACTTGTTGTAAACTATTTTAAACCAATGCTAAATGACCCCTAACTTATAAATTGATTGGCTAAAAGCATATTTTTTTGAGGATAAGCAAATTCCAATTGTAGGGATATTTGATAAGGATTTAAAACATACATTTTTAGGGGGTCATTTAAGCCCTAAATCGATACATTTTATATCCGTTACTGCTTAAAATCGTTCATTTTCACATTTTAGGTCTTTTGGAAGCAAATTGCTGGAATCAAGCAGTTCTGGACGAAAATGAGTGAAAACATGAAGAAAACGACAAAGTCAAGATTTCAAGGCTGATTTCTGCACCTGACGGCGTCCCAACCCAAAGGGCGACGCCGTCGCTCACAAGGATTTCTAAAAAGTCTCAAGCGACGGCTCAGGTCATATTTTGGTTTTACAACATGACGGTGTCACGCCTTATTTCAGGAGGGCGTCGCCCTTTATTCTACACCAGACGCCCAAGACTCATTCCAAGACGACGTCCTTATTGAAGCCATACGGCGTCACACTTCCTCAACTGACGCCGTCCCAACAAAGACTTGTCCATAACGAAACCCTAATGACGACGTCCAGACGGCGTCACCATCAAAAGGCGAAACCGTCGCAAGTGTATATCTATATATAGACTTCGAATTTTCTGTATTGTTTGTGTAGTATTTTGGAGAGCAAACCCTAGTTCGTTCGTAGTCTGACTTGGGCAGTATTTTAGGGTTCCAAACCCTTCTTTACACTCAAAGATAAGTTTTTTTTAATCTAATCTATCACCATGTTTATCCTATGTTCAATTGTTTGTTTGTATTCATGCTTATCTATCATGCGTAGCTAAATTATTATTGTGTTTGCTTAGATCAATGAAACCTAGTTATTGATTATTGTTAAGCTGTCTCTTGTTTTAATTGGTAGACGCTAGAGTAAGGAAAACTAGCTTCTTCTTTAATTGTTGTGAGCTTTAACATCCTAAATAGTAAAAAGCTTGAGAGTGCACTTGAGCCATCGTTGTGTTTATTGCGTGAGTGTAGCTTTAGGATAATAGAGTATTCGGGGGAGATACTACGGTACTTGGCGATCCCGGATAGTCTACAGGAGAGTTACAATTCATAGAACTAAATTAGGCACCCCCTATGACTAACACGAAATACAATGCACCAATTAGAATGAGGATGTGACAATTCAACTGACCAATAAAAGATAACTAGGGAGTAAAAAAATCTAAGTAAACACGCTTTTAATTATCATAAGAACGCAATCAATCAATCCATAGCTATTTTTCTATTTATTAGTATAATTAGTTTTTAGTTTAAATTATTAGTAGTTAAAATTGGTAGAATTACCACCCCCACTCCTATACCCTGAGATTTTTACTTGTTTTCTAAAATATATAAAAAGCTAAAAAGAATCACCCTCAACCTCACCTTCTCGTCATACATCTCTACTAGCATCTCTATTCCCCTAGAGAATGATCAACCCCCCTGGGCTTACCCTTACTTCACTGCAACGATTAGGTACACTGCCTAGTGGGTTGTAAAGCTTGCTCGTGGAAAAGGAAGTTTTTCGACCCTGAACCTGCACATCAATTGTGTAATGTGATGCCTCCCATAAGGGTTTGGGGGCTGTATTGATGCAGAGGGAAAAGGTGATCGCCTATGCCTCGCGTCAACTCAAAACTCATGAGAAAAACTACACTACTTATTATTTAGAATTGGGAGTTGTCGTGTTTGCACTCAGAATCTGGAGGCATTACCTCTATGGCAAAAAGTGTATTGTGTATACAGACCATAAGAGCTTACAACATTTTCTAGATCAGAAAGAGCTAAACATGAGGCAGCGTCACTGGTTGGAACTATTGAGCAATTATGACTGTGAAATTCGTTATCATCCCGGGAAGGCGAGTGTCGTTGCCGATGTTCTTAGCCGGAAGGAAAGAGCATAACCGTTGAGAGTCAGAGAACTAAGGATGACTATCAATTCGCCGTTACCATCCCAAGTTCTTTCTGCTCAAGCTGAAGCCGTCAAAGAGAAGAACCAACCTTACAAGAATCTCTATGGTATGTTGGAAAGTGAAAATGGCTCCGTGAAGCATTTCGATGGAACTTTGTGTTTTAAAGAAAGAATTTGGATTCCACAATATGGAGGTATTCATGATTTGATTATGCATGAAATGCATAAGTCAAAATTTTCTATTCACCCTGGTTCTGGCAAGATGTATTACGACTTGAAGAAGTTGTACTTGTGGCCAAATATGAAGGCCGAGATCGCTAATTATATTAGCAAGTGCTTAAACTGTGCTAAGGTTAAAGCCGAGCATCAGAAAGCCTCTAATTTACTTGTGCAACCTGAAATCCCTTAGTAGAAGTGGGAACGTATAACTATGAATTTCATCACTAAACTTCTGAAAACTCCTAGCGGTTATGACACTATCTGGGTTATCGTCAATCATCTCACTAAATCTGCTCATTTATTGCCAATCAGAGAAACGGATAGTATGGATACACTTGCTCATCTGTATGTGAAAGAGATTGTTGCACGTCATGAGGTGCCGACTTCTATAATCTCTGATCGTGATAGTCATTTCACTACAAATTTTTGGTGATCACTCCAAAGAGCCGTGGGAACAGATCTGGATATGAGTGTTGTATATCATCCCCAGACTGATGGCCAAAGTGAGAGAACTATTCAAATGTTGGAATACATGTTGCCTGCTTGTGTCATCAATTTCAGCAAGGATGGGCTAGGCATCTTCCATTGACTGAATTTTCTTATAACAACAGTTATCATGCTAGTATAAAGGCTACACCATATGAGGCACTCTTTGGTCGTAAGTGCCGATCACTGATCTGTTAGGAAAAAGTTGGAGATTCGCAACTCACTGGACCTGAACTCATTCATGAGAATACTGAGAAAATTGTTCATATCAAAAGCAGAATGCAAGCTGCTCGTGATCATCAGAAAAGCTATGCCGATAAGCGAAGGAAACCTCTTGAGTTCCAAGTAGGAAACAAGGTTATGCTTAACGGCTCGCCATGGAAAGCTGTGATACGCTTTGGCAAGCGTGGGAAGCTTAATCCTCGTTATATAGGTCCTTTCAAAATCCTGGCTAGGATTGGCCCGGTGGCTTAGAGACTCGAGCTACCACCAGAAGTTAGAAGTTTTCATACGTTTTACACCTGTGTAATTTGAAGAAGTGTCTTGCTGATGAGACAACTGTTATTCCTCTAGAATAAATTATGATAGACGAGCGTTTGAACTTTATCGAGGAACCTGTTGAAATCATGGACCGTGAAATCAAACGACTTAGGCAAAGTCTTATTCCTATTGTTAGAGTTCGATGGAACTCCCGAAGAGGTCCTGAGTTCACGTGGGAATGTGAAGATTCTTTTAATTGGGTGACTTGTAGGGAAACCCGGGACGGGTTTCTTCTTAGGCGGGGTGACTGTGAAAACCAGTAAAATTTTAAAAATTATTTTTATACCACATCATATTCATTTTAAAATTTTATTTTGGATTCATTTGGTTTGGAAACGAGAGGTTATCTCGGGAACTGTGAGAATTTAGCATAACGTGTCCCGACACTAGTCTAGACCTAATATACGTTTATTAATTGATTTGTGACGTTTTACGGCTTGATAAAGTTATTTATTAGTCTTAAACTGAACCTTAGAACCCACATTAGTACCACAAGAAGTATGTCTAGGAGGCTATTGGAACTCATTATAGTTCGTGTGTTGTTTATTTTGTTTTTCAACAACCCATTTTGGATATAACATATTATCATGCCCAAATATCATGCATACACCACATCTAGTTGGTTTCATTCACACTCCACCCTTACCGTGTGAAGAAAGTCTCTATCATTTTCCACATTTGGAATAACAATAACCATCTCCTCCTTTAACTGTCAATCAACCCTAATATCAATCAAAGCACGAGCATAATCCGTAGGACCCCATGATTGAAGACACATAGTACTCGTATAAGAATCAAGCATATTTGGGTTACCAAGCTTAGAAGCCATCACACTCAATTCGTCTGCAGTAAAAACTACAATAGGAATATCATGAAATTTTACCCAAACGGGAACCAAATTTAGATCTTCCTTATAAAAATTAGAATTCATACCCTCAGTCGAAGCAAACTTGAAGAAAAAGAAGCCTTTCGGTTTCATCATTACTCGAACTAAGCCTTACTTCTTTCATGCATTCTTAATATAGTACTCAAAAACCTGGAATGTTATTTTCTTACCCACGAAATAACCGTACAAAGTGAAACCAAATCTAGCATGAACATACAAAACAGATGGCTTAGGAATTTGGACTTCGTCCTTAGCACTCGTAGGTTTACTTGTGTCAAGAGATCAAAAATGTACCTCAACATTATAAACTTGATTATTCACCAAGCTAGCAAAATATTTTGAAGTACTGTTCACATTCCCGTTTTCCATATTTTTGTTCCCCCATCAACCCCAACCGGATTAGACTTGGGTATTTCACTAGTACTCTTACCACTATCCGTAACAACATGTTCTTGTGAATCAACGCTCACATCACCACACATCGAATACTGTTCCCACACTCAATACTACCTTTTTAGAAACATTATTCTTACCATGGGAACTACGAACGTTGGCAACCAAGTCACTTAACTTATGAAAAGCCAAGTTATTGTCAAGCTTAGCAGGTTGAGCATTTCCAGCCTTAGCACCATCTTCACCAGCCAACAAACCTTGTTTCTCCTTCACACCCTTACCCCTCCCTCTCCCTTTTGGACTCAAGAATCTTTTCTCCATACTTAGAACATAATAGAACACAGTTAACGAACCAAAAAAAAAGCAAAAAAAAACATAATAACGAACAACCAACGAAACCACAAACACGATCAAGGTTAAAACCAAACACCCAAACCGACGTAAGGTCATTTCAGGATAACCTAGAATCACCGAACCTCGCAAACCTAACGATCACAGAATCTAGAAAAGTATTACGTTCACAGATTAAAACCTAACTAACGAATTGAGAAAGAAAACCCTTAAAAAAGTATAGCAAAACCCTAAAGTCGATTCTCTCTCTGGCGACACAAGAAAATTTGATTCTCCTTACAATACCCTAAAGTCGATCTTAAACACTTACAATTCTTTAATTCTTTCTAAACCTGTTAACGTGGGTCGGTAGTTGGATTAATTAATTTTTTATTATTCACTTGGTATCATGGGTCGGTAACAATTGATTCTTCATATTCTCGCTTGTGTGATCTTTTAGAGCCTTGTGTTACTTCGCTGCATGTGACTATTTTTATTATATAAAGTTATTGCCTTGGTGATCTGCATATTCTCATTGCATGTTCTAGTTTAATATCATTCTTGCTACGTGATTGGTATTAATATTCCATGCAACTTGCTACGTTTTTTTATGATGGGTTAATGATTTGATCTTCATGCGTTAATAAAACCTAACTTTATGTTAGGGTTTTATCTCTTCTGTAATACTGTACGTTGCATAATGGTTGTTGATTTTCGTGGTTTACGTTTGTTCTTAGTGAAGATCTAATCATAAGTATCGCTTCTCCTAATGATAACTTGGCGAATTCCGTTACTAACACCTCAAGTGCTACGTCTTATGATGTGGCTAGTCCTACTAATTGTACTGACCCAGTTGTATTAGAGGCTTGTAAGAACTTTGAGGAAGCTATGCGTGATGTTGAATTAAAGAATGCGGTGAATGATACTTATAATGAGGGTTCATTGGATGCTAATGATACGTATTTGGGTCATAATGTCTATCTTGGAGACAAAGGTGTTGGAGTCTGTTACGTGGTGAATAAAAGTGGAAGTGAGCCAACTTCTGAAAATATTTGTCCTGGTTTAGCGGTATGGAGGTTTTACCCTTCTAAGCAAGGTCTCAAGTTTGAGTCTTGTCTAGGGCGATAGGGTGCCATTGCCTTCGGGGGTGGACCCAACCTGGTTGTGTGGGCTCGCTAAGCCTTCTGGGCTAGGAGCCATGTAGCCACAATTGCCGTTCAAAAAAAAATTAGTCCTACTACTTCTACTTCATCACTTCAGGATGCTTCTCGTATGACGAGTTTTGGTGTTGCTATGCAATCCCAAATGTTTGGTACACATGGGGACATGAGTAAGTCTAGTGTGGTGGTAATGTGGCTGCAAATTGATGATATCAAATAACAACAGTTTATTAGCATCATTTTATCTTATGTATATTGTTTGTTTTATATTATTTTATATGAGAATTGATACTTAATCGTTTACTTTTATAAATCTCAGTTATAAACAAGCATTTGGTGAATGTTAGCTATTTTGGAAGTAAAATGGAGTAAAATGGATCAAGTTGGTAAATTCTGCTGAACTGAAGGAAGATACGCCATATCATTCTAGACAAATACACCATACATCGAGACTTAGACGAATGTGAAGACCATTGCCTGACTTTGAAGAATACGCCTCATGGAATTCTTCCATGCGCCGTATATGAAACCTTGGTCAACACTAAGATCTGACTTATCTTCTCAAGATACGCCGCATAAACACTTTGACATGCGTCATATCAACCTGAAGACTTCACCAAGAAATACCAAGATTACAAGACACATACGCCGTATCAAGACTAAAGATCAGACCTATCATATGGTGGTGTACAAATATTCCAGAATATAATTATCTTGGACTCCAAGCGAAGTTACCTAGATACAGCGTATCGAGTAAACTGATACACCGTATCGATGTCGTTTCCCGAATGTATAAATACTGGAACGACAACCTCATTCGATATATACATAATACCACAGAAGTCGACGACCAGACCACACAAGACACAACCAGAAGAAGAATTCAGAGGCATAAGTAGGTCCTGCTAGTACTTTAATTTGATAAGTAGATTTTGCTTTATTTGTATTAGTACTCTTTAATCCATCAGGATTGTGTGCCTTGTCTCCAGCGTTTGACTCGCATTTCATCTGCTTTCCCATCGATTATAAGTTTATTTGAAAGTTCATACATTTGTTTTGATTACTTACATAGTTTATCGTGGCTTATTTGCGCCGCTATACGCCTCCCACAGTTACTTTACTAATATCTTTGATAGTTAATGTAAGCCCTAATGGGATAAATAATACATAAAATTAGTAATCATTAAGGTAGTCTTAATGCATATTTAATTAATCGTGACATGATTAGTTTGTTGAAAGACTTAAAGAAAGAATCTAAAGATCTAGGTGCGCCTAGGCTTAGGAATGATATACGCAAACACATGAACAACCAACGAGAAAGACGAGAATTAGTGCTCATCATATATAACTAAGCAACTAAGCGAATAAAATCTACTTTACTATCGGCCAAGCCTCTTATCTGCTATCTATATTCTTATATGTGTATGTGTGGATCTTACCATTCCTATGAAAGTGATTGAAGAGGTAAATGCTCGTTTTGATAATACTCTATATAGTTACTTTCTTGGTAACCGGGTTGCATTTTCGGTTGTTGATTATTATGTACACAATGTATGGGCTAAGTATGGTATTCAAAAGGTTATGATGAATGCTAAGGGCTTATTTTTCTTCAAGTTTACCACTAAGAAAGGTGTAGAAGATTTCCTTGAAAATGGGTCATGGAATGATTAGGAATGTGCCTATAATTCTTAAACCGTGGACTATGAATACTAATCTTCTTAAGGAGGTTTTGACAAATATTCTGGTGTAGTTTGAGTTACATGATGTTCCACTTGCTATGTTCTGTGATGATGGTCTTAGTCTTCTTGCCACTTTGATTGGTACTCCTATAATTCTTGATGCTTAAACTAGTCAAATGTGCATGGAATCTTAGGGACGTAGTAGTTTTGCTAGGTGTTTGATTGAAGTGAAGGCAGATGAGGTACTTAAGGAAAGTCTCACTGTTGAAATACCCTACTTGATGGGCTTGGTTCTACTATTGAAAAGGTTCGTGTTGAGTACGAGTGGAAACCACCTCGATGTGACACTTGTAAGCTATTTGGTCATACTTTGGATAACTGTCCTAAATTTGTTCATCCTCCAGTTCAGCCTACACATAAGGGTAGTGATGGTTTTTAGACGGTCAATCATAAAAACAAGGGTAAGAATGGTAGCCAAAGTGGTCCGGGTAAAGGTTTTTCTAAACCTGTTGTGGGTCCTAAGTTTAGTTATCAACCTACAACGCCTCCTCCTTAACCTAAGAGGATGGACACTATAAAGAAGAAGGCCGTTGATATGGCTAGTATGAGTGGGAAGAAGGTTGCTACATCAATTTACATTTAAAGTCCTTAATATGATATATACTGATGAATCTGGCATTCCTTCTGATGTCGTGGCTAAGGATGGGGCTGAGTTGGATTCTGGCAGTACAATGAAAGCTAAGGAGGTTCCTACTACTCCTATTGTTGAGAAAATTGGGGAACTTGAAAAGCTAGTTATTGATAGGAAAGATACTCTTGTGGATGATGATGGTCATCCTATTAAAAATGTTGATTATCCGAGTAATAATAAGGAAGCTAAGGAGGATGGGTCTCAGAAGACTGGTAATGTATCACAAGAACCATTTGTGAGTGTTGTGCAAGAGAAGGTGCAGACCACGGTTAGTAAGTCTAGTTCTACTTTTTTTAATCTACTTCCTCTACTAAGAGGGTTAACCCATTCTCTAAGGTAGGAGAGATTGTTGATTCTGAAAATGATGAAGAGGAGGTTGTGAACACTTTTGATGAGTCAATGAACCTATTTGGTGGTGGTCATAATCGTGAAGATGATTATCATGACTATGATTACGATGACTATGCAGATCAGGTCTACGATCTTTCAGGGAATTCGGATGCTTTTTACGACATGTATGGTACTAAGCTCCAAGGCTTGGTAGGAAGTAATTTTATTTTCGTAGGAGTCTAGTGTTACCTTTCGAATAGTGGTTTATTTTCTTGTTTAGAGAATAGTAAGTATCTTGTTATGTAAAATTTTACGCCTATGTAACGGGCTGAGGTATGGGATTCACCCATATCCTTTGTACTTAAATATTTTTTGGAGTAATATATTTACCGGGTCTTTTTACCTTTTACCCAAAAAAAGAAAGAAAACCCTAAAAGTCGTTTTAGATAGCCTTGAGCAGTGAACCCTAATATGTGATCAAAATTTAAAACACAGCACAACCTTAACCATGAATGAACCTTAAACTAAGAAGAATCTTAATATAAGAAACGTTGATGGCATGATTGAGGAACGAAAAAGTTAGGATCGATTTAGGGATTTTAGGGAATCTTTAGTTCGCCAAAGGTAGGAGGGGTGAGTGTTTGTTTAATTTGAACGAGAATATCAAACTAGTATTGATAGAACCTAATAACGTGATAGATTATGAGATCATTGAAGCTCTAGATTGTTTAGATATAATCTAGGATGAATAATAACAAAGACGAAATATTCAAACAAAGAATCAATGTTATTAACAAGATTTTTCATAATTATCATTCATAACATTCACATCTAGCCCCGATACTTCTTTGATCAATAGTAGAACGAGTTATCTAGACTATAACAAGGAATCAAAGATCCTTGAGGCTAAACACAACTAATCTTGGCGTCTACTTAGAAAACTCACGCCTAGAACACACACTATTTAGTCAACTACATCTTTTTGTGCACAACTAAAACCTACGACCTATATCTCTTTATATAATAGAGTGTTGGATCGATGTACTCTAACCAAACTAACTTAAATAGCTTGTTAAGGTTTAATAACCTCAGATAAATCCTAAGTTATTAACAATGAAACACTGAGTAATCTTTATTAAGTACGCGGAATTTACTTAACAAATTTAAGAAGAATATAACTTTAACTTTTATTAATAACTCTAAATCTGTTTGTTATGCAGATTCTTTAACAACTCTAATAATAATCGTACTTTAGAATTCTAAAATTCTTCTCTAAAACTCGTACTTCTAATACCAACCTAGGGGTCCTTTTATAGGCTTAAGGATAACCCTAGTTGGGTTACAATTTGTATCCTTGCACGACTAGTAATCTAAACAAAGAATATTCTAGAATAAACAAAGCTTTCCTTAAACGAATATAACAGTTCTTTAGCTTTGCAGTACTTTGACTTCGACAGCAGTACTTTGACTTTCTCTTTAGCAGTACTTTGACTTTTTCCAGTACTTTGTCAATCTTTAGTACTTTAACATTCTTCAGCACTTTCATATCCCAACAATCCTCCCCTAACTTGAATTCTACTTGCTTGACTTCAAGTTCCTTTGTAAACATATCTTTAACAGCTCCATCTTCAAGGAAAGATTGTGTCTTTGTCTTTGGATTGTATCTTTGTAGACTCTGTGCTTATATCATCATTATCAAAGTATTCTTTAGAAATTATTCTTTTCAACATCCTTGATCAGTAATCTCTTTTCAGCAACATTCAGCACGGTTCTCCATCTTTTCAGCAACATAAGACAGTTTGTACATTAATTCAGTTTTAAGTTTCATTCTATTCTCATCACATCCAGGTGTGTAAACTCCTGTGAGGGGTGAATCATTAATAATTTAATGGATTTAACGTCTCTTTACCAAAGCCATTAACTCTGGAGTAGCCAAATGTTTTGATGTGTAAGATCATGGTACATTGATAACCATATGATTTTTAGCAAATCATCAGCTATCAACAGATTTGATTTGTCTTTACCAAAAGTTGTACCCTTTTGGACTAGTTAGTTCTTTCATCTATAGTGAACTAATTACCATATAATGGTTTTTCCACAGCCTTTACCACAAGCCCATTTCTGGTGGGCTAGCCAACTCTTCACATTTACTGATATGGTGAGTTGATTACCATCCAACTTATTAGCAAGTTGTCAACTATAAAACGGATTTGATATATCTTTACCAGAGCTGTTTGCTCATGGATTAGCCAATCCTTTTGTAACCATGGTGGATTGATAACCTATTGGTGTTACCATCTCAAAAACCATTTATTTCTTTTAACCTTTGTTTCAAAATATTTGTCACTTAACAAAAGTTTTTCAAAAATCATTAACTGGTTTAAAGCTGCAAGCAGTACTTTGATGAAAGTACTTGTTTGATCGCAGAGTACTTTGAATAAAGTACTGATATATCAAAAATTTATTCAATTAAAATTCATACCAGTTATTCATCATCATCAGCTGTAGTAGTCCATCTGATAAACAATTTGATGACCATAAGAGCAATTTCATTGTCTTCTTCAACTTCCATTCCATGCTCTAGCATTCTTCTCATAAGATCTGTTGTAAGTAGATATCTTCTATCTGCTAGCATGTGAATCATAGTCCCATCTTCTAACTCTAAAACATGTACTCCAGATTCTTCAAAAAATCTCCAACTGATAATCTCCCAAGCTTCTTGATTCTTCCAAATCTCAGCAGTGCTTTGTTCTTCAGTTTCCCAAATAGTTGTGAGATCTCCAAGCAAGACTAAACCAACTCCTTCTGATGTATCATGTTCAAAATAATCTCGCACCAAATGATATAAATGAAATAAATCCACCCTATCTATTATGTGCAATAGATCCCATAACATGTTGAATGTTCTGAAACTTTCATCTTCTCTATGAAACATCAGATAACTTCCATCCTTCGACTCTACAACTTAAATAGTGGTTATTGGAGATTTGTTCATCTTCATTTCATCATCATCTTTAGAATACTCAAATTCTACTATTCTTAAGTAATTCCTTAGTTCATCATCAGTATCAGACCTTAACTCAACTTTCTTTAATGGCTGTGTGTCTTCAACCTCAGTTGATCTTTTTCTTTTTAAGCTTTCTTTTCTTTTATCTTCTTTCTGAGCAAAGACCTCTTTATAATCTTTGATACTATCAACCTTTTTCTGATAATCTTCTCTAACAGCTTCATACAAACCTTTCATCTCAATATAATTTAACTTATTCAATCCAATATACCCTTGACCTTTCAAATATGCCATCATTGCATTCCTTTGTTTTGCAAGATTTGGTCTTCTTGGTAGAGCAGAAACAGGAATAGGTGACTTCAATGGTACAACAGCTTCAGCATTTAATTCTTCTTGTAGTTTCCTAGCTGCTTCTTCATTCATAGCCTCTTCATTAACAACTTCAGCATTTAATTCTTCCTATATCTTTCTAGCTGCTTCCTCATTCATAGCAACTTGAGCAACCCTTATCTGTGCTAAAGTAGGTTTCTTTTTCTTCTTTGTCTCTACCAATTTACCTTTTCCTTTATCCTTAGGATCTATAGTAGATTGAGAAACTTTTGGTTGTTCTTCTTGTACTCCTGGAATGCTAACACCCCTTGGCTTTGATAAATCATGCAAGATCTCAGCAATGGTTTCATCATCACTTGCAGTATGTATAGGTTTGGGTGTTTCAGCTTCCTTTTCTGGTATGACAGTTGAAGGACCAGCTTCCTCCTCAAAATCTAACAACCTTGGAGTAATCAATTCTTGCTTGTAGGTTCCATGAAAAACAGTACTATGATCAGCAGTACCTTGATCATCAGTACTTTGAACCTTAGTCCTTTCTTCCTCAGTACTTTCAATGTTGACATGTTCTTCAGTACCTTGAGGTTGAACATCAGTACCTTGAGGTTCAGCTTCTTTTTCAGTAAATGATGGAACATCTTCATTCAAATTTTTATCTTCCAATTTCCTCCCCAATTGGAATGAAGATTGCTTTTGAACCTTTTTGCTTTTGGTCTTCTTAAACTGCCGTTGCTGCTTCTTTTTAGCCTTGACCCATAATCTGTGATGTTTAACCAAGGGCCAAACAGACTTCTTGAACTTTCTAAACTTGATCTGCAACTTGGCTATCTGTGCAGCTTGCGCCTCAGTAGTTTTCTTCAATCTGACCAATTCTTGTGTTAAAACATAATTATCCAACACCAAACCTTCAGGGGGTATAGTGGCTTGATGTGCTTCGTTGTGGTTTTAAATTTATAATAGATAATTACCGGTTAAATAGGAACACATTCGGGCAAGTATACCCTAGTCAAGTTGTAGTATAGTATATGGTAAATCAAGGTCGTCCCATGAGACTTGGTTGCACTACAAGTGTCGTTTGTTTGTTTAAGCAAGTAACAAGTTGATGGTTATTATTGTCACATATCAAACCAACAAGAAAAGCAATATAAGAACAAGCACGTATCAAGGTCGTGGTTATGATTGTCACGGATCAAACCACTAAGAAAAAGCACACAAAGAACATACATGTTTAGACAAATGGTCACAAGGATATTAGGATGTTTAGTTTGGAAAAAATATTATCAAAGATAGAACCTATAATAATAGTTTAGTGTTTTATAAATCAAATGTGCATAAGCCTCAATCAAGTGGTCATGTCATGAGCCTTATACCAACAACAACAAAGAATCCCTTTCGGCCTTAGACTTTGATGTTATTAATCCGTGAAGTTCCATTTACTTGAAAGATAATGAGAACACATATTCAAAAGATTCCTTTCGGCCTTAATCCAAATTAAACTTGTTATGTTTATTAATTCTCTTGCACAATCGTCACAAAGTACAAGACCAAAATCATTTGTCACTAATGAATTGAAACTAACCATTGTTAAGAATACTTTCGTCCATTGAACTCAACAATGATCAACCAAAACAATAAACAAGAACAAGTTCTAATTCAACCAAATATGATGTTATCAACATATTCCAAACAAACACTACAATTATCCAAACATCCTTTTATCACAAGTTCTCATATGAAATAAACAAGTATCACATAATCAACATAACCAAAGAATCAAACATGAATCATAGCATTCAACATCATAAAAGTAACAAGGATTTACCCAAAGTAAGATTACATTAGGCAAGGGTGAAGGATTATAGCACTCCTTCAAGCCTCCAATCAACTACAACTTTTAACCAAGCATACTTCTGGAAATGGCAGAGGTTTATGGTCTTTTGGGAGAGATAGGTTGGTGGAAATTCGTCCTTAAGGGTGGAGGCTAGAATTACACACACTAAACTAACCCAAAATGGTCTTATTTATAGGTAGAAGTCACCCTTAGCCACCAAGTAAGTTTCTTGGGCACAAAGTGTCATAAAGTAGCAGGTTTATGAGTTATTAGGACCATATGATCGGACTTGGGGCTTAATGACACTTAATATTGCATTAAAAATAACTTGGAGAGGTCAGCTTGGAGCAACCATTTTGGTTGCGCTCCAACCGATCAGGTTGAGACCTTTTGACAGAAAAGTTCAATAGCCAAATTTGTAGATCTTTCTCTTAGATTTTCGTGGCCGCGAACGGGGGGTCAAACGGAGTCCGTATGCAAAAGTTATGGCAAAAATGGTGAAGGTGTGTCGGGAACAACGAGTCTTCAAATATGTCTTCGTTTAAGCTTCTTTTCTTCATTTCTTTCTCGTTTCCCTTCTTGAACTTTATTCTTAAGTCTTTGGACCACTAACTTGATGACTTTATCTTCTCGAATATACTCCACAAGTCTTGCTTTTGTCGGGAATTCTTCGTATATGGAGAAATATTCGTTTTTTACTTCTTTTTCCGTCTTTTTTTCCACTTTCCTGTACTTGGCTACAAATGAACTAGCAAACACACTTTTGTACGATTAAGTAACAAAATCATATGATTATAGCCAAATAACATATATAAAAGCAAGGATAACGCTACTAAAAACATGCACAATTTGAGCTTTATCATGGTTGGATCTTCCTCAGAAGATGATGAGAAAATAGGAACATCTTGTTCTGGTGATGCCATAGGAGGAGTAGTATGGTGGGATGAGGTGGGAGAAACTTCAGTACCTTCATTAACATCAGTATCCTGTGAAGCAGTACCTTGTGTTGAAGTTTCTTGAGATGCAGCACTTTGAGAAGCAGTACCTTCTCTTTCCTCACTAGCTGCAGCCTCATCTCTAATAGCTTGAACAATCTCCATCATTGAAGTAGTCAATGGAGTGTCCCTGCCAGTGAATAAATCACTTTTCCTTGACATAAAAGTGAAGATCTTGGCTGGTTTCACCACAACAGGTAGCTGATCAGTAGGCTTAGGTACATCATCAAGTTGTTTGTTCAGGAACACTTGAATTAACCTTGGATACATCAACCATCTTGAACCATGAGATATGTGTGAGAGCATTCCATCTAGGATCAGCCTTGAAAAGTTGAAAATTCGATCTGTAGCTAATCCCACTATAGCAGATGCTATGTTAGACCCAAATTGCTCCCATGATGTACTTTTAGCACTAATACAATGAAGTAGTACATGAACTAAATACTTCCATTGAGAACAAAATAAGGGTTTCTTGAATGTTTGTTTAGTTAATGACCCTTCATAGCCAATGTTGCTGAATGTATCCCAAATCAGTTGCTTATCAAAACGAACAACCCCTTCTGCATCATCAAACAATAAGTCGTCACGTATGGAGGCTTCAGTAACCTTCACAGTTCTCCCAGCAACTGTTGCTTGCATATACAAATCATCATTCTCCATATAAACCCTAGCAGTTGCCCAAAATTGTTGAATCCATGGCTCAATGATATCTGGTTCCACTAAAAGTGCATAACTAATCGGCGACCCAGTGTGAAAATCAATGATATCATGAAAGATAACATTAGCTTCAGTCTTTTCTAAATTCG
Source organism: Chrysanthemum makinoi (assembly GCA_910596185.1). NCBI lineage: Eukaryota > Viridiplantae > Streptophyta > Magnoliopsida > Asterales > Asteraceae > Chrysanthemum > Chrysanthemum makinoi. Next base: position 306,819,776 of record OU343223.1, on the reverse strand, counting down.
CCACCATGTTGTGTTTTGAAACTGTATTACGATTTGCCATTTATGATATGTGTTCACAGAAAGTGATATAGCGAATAATATGGGTGAAAGAGAGAGAGATATGGAAAAGATTATAAGTGATCAATATGAGAGGGAAATTCGGAGAGTAGTTATTTATAGGTGAGATTTAAAAATCACAGCCCTTAATAACAAAATTACCGTTAGTAGTAGTTACCCCTAAATATTACCGTTGGAACAGTACTTTGATACGACACATGTGTAGTACTTCCAAAAACCAGTACTTTCTAAGCAGTACTTTCATAAAACCAAAAGGCAGTACTTTCCCAGTCTCCTCTTTTCAATAGCAAATACAACAAATAAACATGAATATCCTCCCCTCAAACAATGCATAGGACTATAATTACACTAAATAGTCCTCCCCTCAAATGTAGCTCAGTAATTAATCATGCCAATGCTTACCACCAAGTGATTGAATCTTGAAACATCAAAACCTTTGGTGAGTAAGTCAGCTACATTATCATCCGTGTGAACCTTGACCACATTAATAAGCCTGTGCTCATAACAATCTCTGATGAAGTGATGCCTAATCTGAATATGCTTGGTCTTGGATTGATAAACTGGATTCTTCACAATGCAAATGGTACTCTCATTATCAATATTAATAGGAGTATTCTTGAAATTGAACCCATAGTCAAATAGTTGATTCTGCATCCACAAAACTTGTCCACAACAGCTTGCAGCAGCCACATATTCTGCTTCAGTAGAGGATGTTGCTGCAATAGTCTGTTTCTTGCATTACCATGAGACTAATCTTCTTCCAAGATATTGGCATCCTCCAGAGGTGGATCTTCTGTCATAATTGTCACCTGCATAATCACTATCTGAAAAAGCTTTCAAGTGAAAAGGTGAATCCTTTGGATACCACAATCCTAATTTAGGTTGTTCTTTCAAATAACTGAAAATTCTCTTTACTGCATTCAGATGAGAGACCTTTGGTGAGACTTGATATCTTGCACATAAACAAACAGCAAACATGATATCAGGCCTAGATGCAGTGAGATACATAAGACAACCAATCATTAATCTGTATAACTTGACTTCAACAGGTTGTCCATCTTCATCTTTTCCTAGTGAGTTGATAGACTTGATAGGTGTAGTTACTGGCTTCATAGCATCAAAATTGAACTTCTTAAGTATGTCAGATACATACTTGTCTTGACTGATAAAAATACCCTCCTTTGACTGCTTAACTTGAAGTCCCAAAAAGAAAGTTAACTCACAACTCATTTGAAATTCATTCTGCATCAGCTGCTCAAACTCCTTGACCATGGACTGTTTGGTAGCTCCAAATATGATATCATCAACATATACTTGAACCAACATGATATCCTTCTTGTCTATCTTGATAAACAAAGTCTTGTCAATGGCTCCCCTTCTGTAACCATGTTGCAATAAGAAAGTAGAGAGCCTCTCATACCAAGCTCTAGGTGCTTGATGTAAGCCATAAAGAGCCTTAACCACCTTGTAGACTTTGTTAGGATGAGTAGGATCTTCAAAACCAGGAGGTTGCTTAACATACACCTCCTCTGTGATCTTTCCATATAAAAAGGCACTCTTTACATCCATTTGATAAACCTGAAATCCCATATAGGATGCAAAAGCAAGGAAAATTCGAATTGCTTCAATCCTTGCTACAGGAGAAAATACTTCATCATAATCCACTCCTTCTTCTTGTCTGTAGCCTTGAGCTACTAACCTTGCCTTATTTTTGATGACATTCCCTCTTTCATCTCTCTTAACTTTGAACACCCATCTTGTACCAATTACTTTCTTTCCATCAGGTAGATCACATAGTACCCAAACTTCTTGAAGTTTAAATTGAAGAAGTTTTTCTTGCATAGCTTCAACCCAACTCTCCTTAGTTAATGCCTAAGCTATATTCTTGGGTTCTTCTTGAGAGATAAAACAAGTGAACATGCATGTTTGATGATCCTTGTGATTCAGTCTGTTTTGTTTATAAACAAAGCTAAGTAAAGCATTGTGAGGTGTAGAAAAACCCTTAGCTTTGTTTTTGTAAGCACTCCATGAGAAGAAGGTCCAATGATTTGACAAGTAGGATGATCTTTATGAACTTTTAAGGTAGGAGTCTATGGAACTTCATAATCATCATCCAGGTTTGTGTAATCAGTGCTTCATTGGAATTTGTGAAAATACCTTTAGCATCATACTCATCATAAGTATCTTCTAAACCAGGCATGGTAGGATCATCCAAATCGTCCAAAGTGTTGTCAATAGGTGCAGCAGTACTTTGATCAAAAGTACTGTCAACCAAAGTACTGTGAGTGAACTCTGCAGTCTTTGTCTTTTTCTTTGCTTCCTCATAAGCTCTTCTCTGTTCATCATTATAAGAATGTGCTAAAACATCTTGAAAAAGCATCTGATTTAGTTCATCTTGAATAGATTGATCCTCAGCAGACAATGAGGATTTTGGTGCATCAGTACTTTTCTTTGGTTCAACAGGTATTGGTTCTTCATCAGGAACAGCATCAGGTCAAATGTGGACTCCATGAACAACATACTGTAAATCTTCTCCATTGTGTACAGGTTGATTTTCTTCTCTAACAGGTACATAGTTCATAGAAGGAGTCAAAACTTCAAGATCAAACATCCAATCAGGACCTTTACCCTTTTGATTGTCTTGATCTTCTAAAAATTCAACATGAAGACAATCTTGAACCTTCTTAGTGACTCTGTTGTACACTCTAAAGCCTTTGCTGTTGGTGCAGTACCCTAATAGATAACCTTCTTCTGACTTGCCATCAAACTTGCCCAAATTATCAATGGTATTGAGAATAGTGAGAGGGCATCCAAAAGGCTTCAGAAATCGTATGTTGGGTTTAATTCCCATCAGAAACTCATAAGGTGTCTTCATCTGAGGTTTGGTGACTGATACTCTGTTAAGCAAATAGCAAGCAGTACTTACGCCTTGACCCGAATTGAATAGGTAAAGTGAATCTGCAAGCATAGTTCTGGCTGCTTCAATCAAAGTCCTATTCTTTCTCTCTGCAACACCATTCTGTTGTGGTGTTCTTGCAATGCTGAACTCCCTCTTGATCCCTTTGTTGGCACAAAACTCATCCATAAGCTTGTTCTTGAATTCAGTCCCATTATCACATCTAATACCTCTAACCTTGAGTCTCAGTTGGTTTTCAAGTGCTATTATAAGATTATGGATAGCATAAAAAGTATCATCTTTAAATCCTAAGAAAAATACCCAACTGAATCTACTGCAATCATCTGTCACAACCAAGCAGTACTTTTTCTTGTTTAGGCTTGCAATTGAAACAGGTCCAAATAAATCCATATGTAACAGCTCCAAAGGTTCTCTAATACTCCTTTCCTCAAGCTTCTTGCATGAAACTTTGTGTTGTTTACCCTTCTTGCACGCCAAACAGGAGTGATCATTCTTGTAAGTCTTTGAAGGTAAACCTCTAACTAAATTCCCTTTGACCAGTTTGTTGATATTCTTGAAATTTACATGGCCCAATCTTCTATGCCACTTATGTGCTTCTTCAGATGTTGCTTTTACCACTAAACATGTAGCTCTTCCAGAAGAGTGAAGACTCTTCATATCCAGACTGTACACATCATTAGTTCTTGGTACTCTAAGAACTACCAAGTTATCATCAACAGGCTTGAATTCAGGAGAAAGGATGAGACATTCGTGTCGTGAATAACACAGATGCTTTTTATCACGCATTTGAGAGTCTGACAATAAGTTGAACTTGAGCTCCTTCACATATCTAACATTCTCAAAATCTATGCTCCCTGTCTTGATAGTTCCTTTTCCAGTGATACGTCCTCCATTTGGATCATTCCCAAATGCAACTCTTCCTCCACAAATAGATCTAAAATCTGACAGAATCTCCTTGTCTCCTGTCATGCTTCCAGAGCAACCACTATCCACAATAAGATGATCTTTAAGCTCCTCCTCTGGGTTGCCCTGCACAAAGATACAAAAGTTAGTGTCTTTTATGAACCCAAGCCATTACTGTCTTGTGTTCCCCTTGTGGAGTAACATACTCAAATTCCTTGAGTATGTAATCTTCACAGTTTTTGTAGACAGAATCAAGCATTATCTTTTGTTTTAAAACTTGTGGTGAATTTTCAGCAAAACTTTCTTTTTCAACAAAAATCTCCTTTTCTTTTACCACAAAATCATCTTTATCAAAAATATCTGTTTCACCAGTACTTGTTGAAAGTACTGTTTGTTCATCATCAGTACTTTCCTTCTTTACCCATTTAGTTTTAACATCTGGTGTAGAGTCCCTTGATCTAGCTACTCTTCTAGAGTTGAAACGCCTTCTAGGTTGATAGTAATTAGATCTCCTAGGGCTCCTATTCCAAGATGTGGTTGGTGAAAACTGAGCAGTACTTTGAGAAAGTACTGTATTTTGCTTAACACTACCTTGGAAAGTATTTGAAGGTGCTGTAGGTTTTAAAAAGGGTCTTCTCTGGTGAGGGTGCCTGTAGTCTGGTGAGAAGTTTCTATGGTTAACCCTATTTGAATGGTTCTAAGCTGGTCTACTCTCTCTTGGTTTTTGGTTGACAGGTCTGTTCTTAGGGAACTTACTTAGGTATTCTGAATGTAAGTCACAGTCCTTAATCAAATGATCAGGACTAAAACAAACAAAACAGAGTTTTTGTTCTGTAATCCTAAAATTTCTTATTCTATGTGTATTACCACACCTATCCTGATTTCTAAGTGAATGATTAAAGCTGTTTTGACCAAAATTATCCCAAAAAGGTTTAGTATGATTGTGAAAAGGTTTTCTTAAAGGTACTGCTGAAGGTGTAGCAGTGCTTTGAGGTGTAGCAGTACTTTGAAGTGAAAGTACTGCTTGAATTTTAGCATCATCTACCTTAGGTGTCTCAACTGTTTCCTGTTGGGTTTCAGACCTAGATTGACCAATAAGCTTCTTTCTAAATTCTAGGTTGTCTACACCAAAACGAGAAACATCAGGTCTTATGGGTTGATGACTACCAGTGGGATGTGGGACAGCATGATAACCTTTGTCTTGCTTATATTCTAGAGGTGGTTCACTAAATGATTCCTCATTACTAGATGTGTCAACATAGTTAATAAGCTCATCATCACTAGTGGTTATATCATCACAATCAAGGTCATCCTTATCACTAGGTGGATTTTCATCTACACTACTGAAATCCATACCAAAACCTAGACTAGTCCTATTGTAAGCTCTTCTTTGTTTTTGAACATAAGAAACATGAGAAAGACCAGATTCTTTTCATGCATCAAACTTTGCTAACAAATCATCTCTCTCCTTAGTCAGTTTCTCAATTTCAGAAATCTTACAATTTAACTTCCATTCACTTAATTTTAACTGATAATCCTATTGTTCATACTTTTCTGCCCAAGCCATTTCATTATTTTCATGTGTTATAATTTTGGCTTCTATAGACTCTAAGGTTATTTGATAACCTGCTACCTATACCTAGCTTTTATACAATTATCTCTTTCAATCACATAACTATTAAGGACTTTTTGATAAAAGTCATGACAGTTTGAGCATACCTCAGAGATAGGGGATGAACTTGGTGAAGTAGCCATCATAGCAAGTAGAACAGGATCATCTTCACTCTTCATGCTCTAGTCAAAGCTTCCAAAACCATCTTTAGACTCCATAGCAGCATGTCCAGGTTCCTCATTGAAAGTTGTGCTCTAGTCAAATTCTTCCACAGAATCCTCCACAGCTACCATTCAGTAGGTTACTGGTTCATCATCAAACTCAAAGACTCTAGTCAACCTCTGATAAATTCTCTTGAGCAACCAAAGCTTTTGTTTCTGTAATAGGAATTTCTTTCAACTCTATCTTTGGTTTCTCGGTCATCTGTTTGCTTGATATTTAGCAAACCTGTATTCCCTTGCAAAATGTCCAGTCTTTTGACAATTGAAGCATTCAATCTTGGATTTGTCAAAAGTGATTCCCTGTTTTGGCTTGAAGCCAATGCCTCTTCCTGTCTTCTTCATAAACTTCTTTATCCTTGCAGTGATCATAGCAACTTGCCACCTGATATCAATTTCTTCAAGAGCATCCTCTTCAATCTGTGAGAGATCTTCTTCATAAGTGACAGGTAGATAAGCTTGATGTGCAAAGAAGGAGCATACAACTTCATCTGAGTGGATGGTTGGTGGGGCTTGCTGAGCAGTGGGGTAGAATAGGAAACAGTACTTTGAGCAACAGTACTTTGAGTAGGAGAAGCAGTACTTTTGGTGGAAGTACTGCCCCTCTTTTCAGATGATAAAAAGGCTATACTATGAGACTTTGAACTAGTTTCGCCATTCATCTCATGCTCATACACCTTCAGATGATTGTCGAGATCATCAAAGTCCATAACATCCAAACCAAGTTGTCCTCTGATCATTGTAGCAATTACATGCCATGTCGATGGCAGACTCCTTAAGAACTTGAGATTAGCATCTTCAACTGAAACCTCTGCTTTGTATAGCTCCAACATGTTGAGAAGGTTTTGGAATCTGTCATAAGCAGCATTAAGGTTTTCTCTTTCTCCAACAGTGAATGTTTCAAACTGCTGCTTCAACAGATTTCTGTGCATCTTTTTGGAAGAATCATTACCTCCAAACCTTATCTTGAGAGCAGCCCAGAGTTGCTTTGCATCTTTAGCATCATGAAACTTGAGAAGATGACCATCTGGAATGGCAGACAAGAGAATGTTGAGTGCCTTCTCTTGATTCCTTAATGTTGCTGCTGGTAAGACTGCCTTAGGTGCTTTGGGTTGTCCAGGAATGTCAATAGGTTCTGGCGACTTCATTGCCATTGACAATTATATTCCACAGTGCATGGTCCGTAATTGCAATGTACTGCCTCATCTTCATGCTCCATAGGTCGTATTCTCCCTTCTTAATGACAGGTATCCTGAGTGAGGTGATGGAGGGTGGTGGAACAAAGATCAGTCGACATCTTTAGGTTGTAGGGTTTCTTCTTAGTCAGAGTTTCCACACAAGCTCTGATACCACTTGTTGGATCGATGTACTCTAACCAAACTAACTTAAATAGCTTGTTAAGGTTTAATAACCTCGGATAAATCCTAAGTTATTAACAATGAAACACTGAGTAATCTTTATTAAGTACGCGGAATTTACTTAACAAATCTAAGAAGAATATAACTTTAACTTTTATTAATAACTCTAAATCTTCTTGTTATGCAGATTCTTTAACAACTCTAAAACTCTAATAATAATCGTACTTTAGAATTCTAAAATTCTTCTCAAAAACTCGTACTTCTAATACCAACCTAGGGGTCCTTTTATAGGCTTAAGGATAACCCTAGTCGGTTTACAATTTGTATCCTTGTACGACAAGTAATCTAAACAAAGAATATTCTAGAATAAACAAAGTTTTCCATAAACGAATTTAACAGTTCTTTAGCTTTGCAGTACTTTGACTTCGACAGTAGTACTTTGACTTTCTCTTTAGCAGTACTTTGACTTTTTCCAGTACTTTGTCAATCTTCAGTACTTTAACATTCTTCAGCACTTTCATATCCCAACATAGAGATATCTAGGTTTACAAAGGACTCATATTTGTATTAATCTTCCTAACTTTAATCATTATCTTCTAAAGAATCTTCTATAATCTTCCATCTTTTATAGAATTCCTTCTTTGTCTTTTAAGTCATTCTTGTTTCGTATTTGCTTCATTCTTCTTTTATTGTTTTGTATTATCAACTCAATATAATTCCCAACAGTCTTCCCCTAGTTGATAATTAAAAAACATTCTTCTTGATCTTACATGAATGAAACAATCTTCCCCTTAAGCTCAACTCATGTGAACTTACATAGCATGTTGTACCACCAAAGATCTATAAGTTGCAAAACTTCTATGTAAAATCTTATTCCCCTTTTTGTCATTATCCACTAGGAGACGCTAAGTAGATGCAACTTTGATTTTGACAACCACAAACCAATGTCACACTTCTAATCTAGCCTTCCATGTCGCAAATTACCCTCCATGACGCATATTAAGAATAACGAATTCAAGACATTAGAAACTTAAAATAGAAATAGTAATAACGACTTACAGTAGTAAAAACCTTTACCTCATGTGGTGCACGTAAATGATTAAACACTCTATAATATGCTTCCTCTAAAATCCATGTGTTAACCATTTCTTGAATCTCCAAATCTGTAGGCTTCTTGTAATCATTAGTTCGTTCATAGTCTGACTTGGGCAGTATTTTAGGGTTCCAAACCCTTCTTTACACTCAAAGATAAGTTTTTTTTAATCCAATCTATCACCATGTTTATCCTATGTTCAATTGTTTGTTTGTATTCATGCTTATCTATCATCCGTATCTAAATTATTATTGTGTTTGCTTAGATCTATGAAACCTAGTTATTGATTATTGTTAAGCTGTCTCTTGTTTTAATTGGTAGACGCTAGAGTAAGGAAAACTGGCTTCTTCTTTAATTGTTGTGAGCTTGAACATCCTAAATAGTAAAAAGCTTGAGAGTGCACTTGAGCCATCGTTGTGTTTATTGCGTGAGTTGTAGCTTTAGGATAATAGAGTATTCGGGGGAGATACTACGGTACTTGGCGATCCCGGATAGTCTACAGGAGAGTTACAATTCATAGAACTAAATTAGGCACCCCTATGACTAACACGAAATACAATGCACCAATTAGAATGAGGATGTGACAATTCAACTGACTAATAAGAGATAACTAGGGAGTAAGAAAATCTAAGTAAACACGCTTTTAATTATCATAAGAACACAATCAATCAATCCATAGCTATTTTTCTATTTATTAGCATAATTAGTTTTTAGTTTAAATTATTAGTAGTTAAAATTGGTATAATTACCACCCCCACTCCTATACCCTGAGATTTTTACTTGTTTTCTAAAATATATAAAAAGCTAAAAAGAATCACCCTCAACCTCACCTTCTCGTCATACATCTCTACTAGCATCTCTATTCCCCTAGAGAATGATCAACCCCCTTGGGCTTACCCTTACTTCACTGCAACGATTAGGTTGTAAAGCTTGCTAGTGGAAAAGGAAGTTTTTCGACCCTGAACCTGCACATCAATTGTGTAATGTGATGCCTCCCATAAGGGTTTGGGGGCTGTATTGATGCAGAGGGAAAAGGTGATCGCCTATGCCTCGCATCAACTTAAAACCCATGAGAAAAACTACACTACTTATTATTTAGAATTGGGAGTTGTCGTGTTTGCACTCAGAATCTGGAGGCATTACCTCTATGGCAAAAAGTGTATTGTGTATACAGACCAAAAGAGCTTACAACATTTTCTAGATAAGAAAGAGCTAAACATGAGGCAGCGTCGCTGGTTGGAACTGTTGACCAATTATGACTGTGAAATTCGCTATCATCCCGGTAAGGCGAGTGTCGTTGCCGATGTTCTTAGCCGGAAGGAGAGAGCATAACCGTTGAGAGTCAGAACTAAGGATGACTATCAATTCGCCATTACCATCCCAAGTTCTTTCCGCTCAAGCTGAAGCCATCAAAGAGAAGAACCGACCTTACAAGAATCTCTATGGTATGTTGGAAAGTGAAAATGGCTTCGTGAAGCATTTCGATGGAACTTTGTGTTTTAAAGAAAGAATTTGGATTCCACAATATGGAGGTATTCATGATTTGATTATGCATGAATTGCATAAGTCAAAATTTTCTATTCACCTTGGTTCTGGAAAGATGTATTACGACTTGAAGAAGTTGTACTTGTGGCCAAATATGAAGGCCGAGATCGCTAATTATATTAGCAAGTGCTTAAACTGTGCTAAGGTTAAAGCCAAGCATCAGAAAGCCTCTAATTTAATTGTGCAACCTGAAATCCCTTAGTGGAAGTGGGAACGTATAACTATGAATTTCATCACTAAACTTCTGAAAACTCCTAGCGGTTATGACACTATCTGGGTTATCGTCAATCATCTCACTAAATCTGCTCATTTATTGCCAATCAGAGAAACGGATAGTATGGATACACTTGCTCATCTGTATGTGAAAGAGATTGTTGCACGTCATGGGGTGCCGACTTCTATAATCTCTGATCGTGATAGTCATTTCACTACAAATTTCTGGTGATCACTCCAAAGAGCCGTGGGAACAGATCTGGATATGAGTGTTGTATATCATCCCCAGACTGATGGCCAAAGTGAGAGAACTATTCAAATGTTGGAATACATGTTGCGTGCTTGTTTCATCAATTTCGGCAATGGTTGGGCTAGGCATCTTCCATTGGCTGAAATTTTCTTATAACAACAGTTATCATGCTAGTATAAAGGCTGCACCATATGAGGAACTCTATGGTCGTAAATTCCGATCACCGATCTGTTAGGAAGAAGTTGGATATTCGCAACTCACTGGACCTGAACTCATTCATGAGAATATTGAGAAAATTGTTCATATCAAAAGCAGAATGCAAGCTGCTCGTGATCATCAGAAAAGCTATGCCGATAAGCGAAGGAAACCTCTTGAGTTCCAAGTAGGAAACAAGGTTATGCTTAACGTCTTGCCATGGAAAGGTGTGATACGCTTTGGCAAGCGTGGGAAGCTTAATCCTCGTTATATAGGTCCTTTCAAAATCCTGGCTAGGATTGGCCCGGTGGCTTAGAGACTTGAGCTACCACCAGAACTTAGAAGTGTTCATAACGTTTTACACGTGTGTAATTTGAAGAAGTGTCTTGCTGATGAGACAACTGTTATTCCTCTAGAATAAATTCTGATTGACGAGCGTTTGTGTTTTATCGAGGAACCTGTTGAAATCATGGACCGTGAAATCAAACGACTTAGGCAAAGTCTTATTCCTATTGTTAGAGTTCGATAGAACTCTCGAAGAGGTCCTGAGTTCACGTGGGAATGTGAAGATTCATTTGGTTGGGTGACTTGTAGGGAAACCCGGGACGGGTTTCTTCTTAGGCGGAGTGACTGTGAAAACCAGTAAAATTTTAAAAATTATTTTTATACCACATCATATTCATTTTAAAATTTTATTTTGGATTCATTTGGTTTAGAAACGAGAGGTTATCTCTGGAAATGTGAGAATTTAGCATAATGTGTCCCGGCACGAGTCTAGACCTAATATACGTTTATTAATTGATTTGTAACGTTTTACGGCTTGATAAAGTTATTTCTTAGGCTTAAATTGAACCTTAGAACCCACATTAGTACCACGAGAAGTATGTCTAGGAGGCTATTGGAACTCATTATAGTTCGTGTGTTGTTTATTTTGTTTTTCAACAACCCATTTTGGATATAACATATTATCATGCCCAAATATCATGCATACACCACATCTAGTTGGTTTCATTCACACTCCACCCTTACCGTGTGAAGAAAGTCTCTATCATTTTCTACATTTGGAATAACAATAACCATCTCCTCCTTTAACTGTCAATCAGCCCTAATATCAATCAAAGCACGAGCATAATCCGTAGGACCCCATGATTGAAGACACATAGTACTCGTATAAGAATCAAGCATATTTGGGTTACCAAGCTTAGAAGCCATCGCACTCAATTCTTCTGCAGTAAAAACTACAATAGGAATATCATGAAATTTTACCCAAACGGGAACCGAATTCAGATCTTCCTTATAAAAATTAGCATTCATACCCTCAGTCGAAGTAAACTTGAAGAAAAAGAAGCCTTTTGGTTTCATCATTACTCGAACTAAGCCTTACTTTTTTCATGCATTCTTAATATAGTACTCAAAAACCTGGAATGTTATTTTCTTACCCACGAAATAACCGTACAAAGTGAAACCAAATCTAGCATGAACATACAAAACAGATGGCTTAGGAATTTGGACTTCATCCTTAGCACTCGTAGGTTTACCTGTGTCAAGAGATCAAAAATGTACCTCAACATTATAAACTTGATTATTCACCAAGCTAGCAAAATATTTTGAAGTACTGTTCACATTCCCGTTTTCCATATTGTTGTTCCCCCATCAACCCCAACCGGATTCGACTTGGGTATTTCACTAGTACTCTTACCACTATCCGTAACAACATGTTCTTGTGAATCAACGCTCACATCACCACGCATCGAATACTGTTCCCACACTCAATAATACCTTTTTAGAAACATTATTCTTACCATGGGAACTACGAACGTTAGCAACCAAGTCACTTAACTTATGAAAAGCCAAGTTATTGTCAAGCCTAGCAGGTTGAGCATTTCCAGCCTTAGCACCATCTTCACCAGCCAACAAACCTTGTTTCTCCTTCACACCCTTACCCCTCCCTCTCCCTTTTGGACTCAAGAATCTTTTCTCCATACTTAGAACATAATAGAACACAGTTAACGAACCAAAAAAAAAGCAAAAAAAAAACATAATAACGAACAACCAACGAAACCACAAACACGATCAAGGTTAAAACCAAACACCCAAACCGACGTAAGGTCATTTCAGGATAACCTAGAATCACCGAACCTCGCAAACCTAACGATCACAGAATCTAGAAAAGTATTACGTTCACAGATTAAAACCTAACTAACGAATTGAGAAAGAAAACCCTTAAAAAAGTATAGCAAAACCCTAAAGTCGATTCTCTCTCTGGCGACACAAGAAAATTTGATTCTCCTTACAATACCCTAAAGTCGATCTTAAACACTTACAATTCTTTAATTCTTTCTAAACCTGTTAACGTGGGTCGGTAGTTGGATTAATTAATTTTTTATTATTCACTTGGTATCGTGGGTCGGTAACAATAGATTCTTCATTTTCTCGCTTGTGTGATCTTTTAAAGCCTTGTGTTACTTCGCTGCATGTGACTATTTTTATAATATAAAGTTATTGCCTTGGTGATCTGCATATTCTCATTGCATGTTCTAGTTTAATATCATTCTTGCTACGTGATTGGTATTAATATTGGGTTTAAGCTATTAAATAGCCACGTACTTTCTCCAATGTCCCGATATGGTACGTGTACTAAATTTCGTTAATTAAATAGTCATGTACTTTTGATTTCGTGCTAATATGGTACATGAGTAACCTTTTGACCTGCTAAATTTGACAAAAAGTTATTTTTGAGCAAAAATGGTCCTTCGTGGTTTGTTTTTTTTGCAAAAAAGGTCCCTTGTGATTTTAAAGAAAGTTTTTTAAAAAAGTTTTTAAAAAGTTTTTTTAAAAGCGTAATTTTTCGAAAGATTTTTTCGCGTAAATTTTTAAAAGTTAAAAAACGTAAATTTTAAAGAAAGTTTTAACGTAAAGTTTTTTAAAAGCGTGTTTTTAAAAAGTTTAAAAACCTAAATTTTAAAAAGTTTTTCTTTAAAAACGAATTTTAAAAGTTTTTTTAAAAAAACGTAAATTTTTTTAAAAAACGAACGAAAGTTTTTTTTAAAAAAAAAAGTTTTTAAAGCGTAAATTTTTTTAAAAACGAACGAAGTTTTTAAAAAGCGTAAATTTTTAAAAGCGTAAATTTTAAAGAAAGTTTTTTTAACGGTTTTTTTAAAAAGTAAATTTTTAAAGTTTTTAAAAAGTTTAAAAGCGTAAATTTTAAAGAAAAACGTAAAGTTTTTTAAAAAAGTTTTTAAAAGTTTTTTTAAAAACGTAAATTTTTTAAAGTTTTTTTTAAAAACTTAAATTTTTAAAAAGTTTTAAAAAACACAGTTTAAAACGTAAAGTTTTTTAAAAAAAACGTAAATATTTAAACGTAAAAGCGGAACGGATAAAAACAAACAAATAACATAAAAAACGGTAGAAACATATAAAAGAATTATTAGGCAAAACGGATAAAAACGAATGAAAACGGATAAAAATGTAAAAAAAGGTGTCGAAAATGCATAAAAAACAGACAAAACGGACAAAAACGACCGGATAAAAACGGACGAAAACGTAAAAAATGGGCGGATCGTAAAAAGGCTAAAACTATTATTAATGGAGAGTAACTAGCGAAAACTATTATTTGAAAAAATAGGACTAGTGCAAAATTATTAACGGAAGGACTAACGGTGCAAAAAATGTACAAGGACTTATTTTGAAAAAATAAAAGGATCGATTTTGCAAAAAAGCACAACAAGGGACCATTTTGCTTATACACTCATGTACCATATTAGCACGAAATCAAAGTACATGACTATTTAATTAACGAAATTTAATATATCCATGCATTTAATAGCTTAAACCCTATTAATATTCCATGCAACTTGCTGCGTTTTTTTATGATGGGTTAATGATTTGATCTTCATGCGTTAATAAAACCTAACTTTATGTTAGGGTTTTATCTCTTCTGTAATACTATACGTTGCATAATGGTTGTTGATTTTCGTGGTTTACGTTTGTTCTTAGTAAAGATCTAATCAGAAGTATAAACTTCTCCTAATGATAAATTGGCGAATTCAAGTTACTAACACCTCAAGTGCCACGTCTTATGATGTGGCTAGTCCTACTAATTGTACTGACCCAGTTGTATTAGAGGCTTGTAAGAACTTTGAGGAAGCTATGCGTGATGTTGAATTAAAGAATGCGGTGAATGATACTTATAATGAGGGTTCGTTGGATGCTAATGCTACGTATTTGGGTCATAATGTCTATCTTGGAGACAAAGGTCTTGGAGTTTGTCACGTGTTGAATAAAAGTGGAAGTGAGCCAACTTCTAAAAATATTAGTCCTGGTTTAGCGGTATGGAGGTTTTACCCTTCTAGGCAAGGTCTCAAGTTCGAGTTTTGTCTAGGGCGATAGGGGTTTCCTCCCACGTGTGTAAAGGGAAGGGTGCCATTGCCTTCTGGGCTGGAGCCAACCTGGTTGTGTGGGCTCGCTACGCCTTCTGCGCTAGGAGTCATGTAGCCACAATTGCCGTTCAAAAAAAATTAGTCCTAATACTTCTATTTCATCACTTCAGGATGCTTCTCCTATGATGAGTTTTGGTGTTGCTATGCAATCCCAAATTTTTGGTACACGTGGGGACATGAGTAAGTCTAGTGTGAGTGGTAATGTGGCTGCAAATTGATGATATCAAATAACAACAGTTTATTAGCATCATTTTATCTTATGTATATTGTTTGTTTTATATTATTTTATATGAGAATTGATACTTAATCGTTTACTTTTATAAATCTCAGTTATAAACAAGCATTTGGTGAATGCTAGCTATTTTGGAGGTAAATTGGAGTAAAATGGATCAAGTTGGTAAATTCTGCTGAACTGAAGGAAGATACGCCATATCATTCTAGACAAATACACCGTACATCAAGACTTAGACGAATGTGAAGACCATTTCCTGACTTTGAAGAATACGCCGCATGGAATTCTTCCATGTGCCGTATATGAAACCTTGGTCAACACTAAGATCTGACTTATCTTCTCAAGATACGCCGCATAGACACTTTGACATGTGTCATATCAACCTGAAGACTTCACCAAGAAATACCAAGATTACAAGACACATACGCCGTATCAAGACTAAAGATCAGACCTATCATATGGTGGTGTACAAATATTCCAGAATATAATTATCTTGGACTCCAAGCGAAGTTACCTAGATACGGCGTATCGAGTAAACTGATACACCGTATCGATGTCATTTCCCGAATGTATAAATACAGGAACGACAGCCTCATTCGATATATACATAATACCACAGAAGACGACGACCAGACCACACAAGACATAACCAGAAGAAGAATTCAGAGGCATAAGTAGGTCCTGCTAGTACTTTAATTTGATAAGTAGATTTCATTTTATTTGTATTAGTACTCTTTAATCCATCAGGATTGTATGCCTTGTCTCCAGCGTTTGACTCGAATTTCATCTGCTTTCCCATTGATTATAAGTTTATTTGATGTTTATTTGAATGTTCATACATTTGTTTTGATTACTTACGTAGTTTATCGTGGCTTATTTGCGCCGCTATACGCCTCCCACAGTTACTTTACTAATATCTTTAATAGTTAATGTAAGCCCTAACGGGATAAATAATACATAAAATTAGTAATCATTAAGGTAGTCTTAATGCATATTTAATTAATCGTGACAGGATTAGTTTGTTGAAAGACTTAAAGAAAGAATCTAGAGATCTAGGTGCGCCTAGGCTTAGGAATGATATACGCAAACACGTGAACAACCAACGAGAAAGACGAGAATTAGTGCTCATCATATATAACTAAGCAAATAAGCGAATAAAATCTACTTTACTATTGGCCAAGCCTCTTATCTGCTATCTGTATTCTTATATGTGTATGTGTGGATCTTACCATTCCTATGAAAGTGATTGAAGAGGTAAATGCTCGTTTTGATAATACTCTATATAATTACATTCTTGTTAACCGGATTGCATTTTCGGTTTTTGATTATTATGTACACAATGTATGGGCTAAGTATGGTATTCAAAAGGTTATGATGAATGCTAAGGGCTTATTTTTCTTCAGGTTTACCAGTAAGAAAGGTGTAGAAGATTTCCTTGAAAATGGGTCATGGAATGATTAGGGATGTGCCTATAATTCTTAAACCGTGGACTATGAATACTAATCTTCTTAAGGAGGTTTTGACAAATATTCTGGTGTAGGTTGAGTTACATGATGTTCCACTTGCTATGTTCTGTGATGATGGTCTTAGTCTTCTTGCAACTTCGATTGGTACACCTATAATTCTTGATGACTAAACTAGTCAAATGTGCATGGAATCTTGGGGACGTAGTAGTTTTGCTAGGTGTTTGATTGAAGTGAAGGCAGATGAGGTACTTAAGGAAAGTCTCACTGTTGAAATACCCTACTTGATGGGCTTGGTTCTACTATTGAAAAGGTTCGTGTTGAGTACGAGTGGAAACCGCCTCGATGTGACACTTGTAAGCTATTTGGTCATACTTTGGATAACTGTCCTAAATTTGTTCGTCCTCCAATTCAGCCTACACATAAGGGTAGTGATGGTTTTTAGACGGTCAATCATAAAAACAAGGGTAAGAATGGTAGCCAAAGTGGTCCGAGTAAAGGTTTTTCTAAACCTGTTGTGGGTCCTAAGTTTAGGTATCAACCTACAACGCCTCCTCCTTAACCTAAGAAGATGGACACTTTAAAGAAGAAGGCCGCTGATATGGCTAGTATGAGTGGGAAGAAGGTTGCTACATCAATTTACATTTAAATTCCTTAATATGATATATACTGATGAATCTGGCATTCCTTCTGATGTCGTGGCTAAGGATGGGGCTGAGTTGGATTCTGGCAGTACAATGAAAGCTAAGGAGGTTCCTACTACTCCTATTGTTGAGAAAATTGGGGAACTTGAAAAGCTAGTTATTGATAGGAAAGATACTCTTGTGGATGATGATGGTCATCCAATTAAAAATGTTGATTATCCGGGTAATAATAAGGAAGCTAAGGAGGATGGGTATCAGAAGACTGGTAATGTATCACAAGAACCATTCGTGAGTGTTGTGCAAGAGAAGGTCTGAGACCACGGTTAGTAAGTCTAGTTCTACTTTTTTTTCATCTACTTCCTCTACTAAGAGGGTTAACCCATTCTCTAAGGTAGGAGAGATTGTTGATTCTGAAAATGATGAAGAGGATGTTGTGAACACTTTTGATGAGTCAATGAACCTATTTGGTGGTGGTCACGATCGTGAAGATGATTATCATGACTACGATTATGATGACTATGCGGATCAGGTCTACAATCTTCCAGGGAATTTGGATGCTTTTTACGACATGTATGGTACTAAGCTCCAAGGCCTTGGTAGGAAGTAATTTTATTTTCGTATGAGTCTAGTGTTACCTTTTGAGTAGTGGTTTATTTTCTTGTTTAGAGAATTGGAAGTATCTTGTTATGTAAGATTTTACGCCTATGTAACGGGCTGAGGTATGGGATTCACCCATATCCTTTGTACTTAAACATTTTTTGGAGTAATATATTTACCGGGTCTTTTTACCTTTTACCCAAAAAAAGAAAGAAAACCCTAAAAGTCGTTTTAGATAGCCTTGAGCAGTGAACCCTAATATGTGATCAAAATTTAAAACACAACACAACCTTAACCACGAATGAACCTTAAACTAAGAAGAATCTTAATATAAGAAACATTGATGGCATGATTGAGGAACGAAAAAGTTAGGATCGATTTAGGGATTTTAGGGAATCTTTAGTTCGCTAAAGGTAGGAGGGGTGAGTGTTTGTTTAATTTGAACGAGAATATCAAACTAGTATTGATAGAACCTAATAACGTGATAGATTCTGAGATCATTGAAGCTCTAGATTGTTTAGATCTAATCAAGGATGAATAATAACAAAGACGAAATATTCAAACAAAGAATCAATAGTAGAACGAGTTATCTAGACTATAACAAGGAATCAAAGATCCTTGAGGCTAAACACAACTAATCTTGGCGTCTACTTAGAAAACTCACGCCTAGAACACACACTATTTAGTCAACTACATCTTTTTGTGCACACCTAAAACCTACGACCTATATCTCTTTATATAATAGAGATATCTAGGTTTACAAAGGACTCATATATGTATTAGGAATGCAAATCTTCCTAACTTTAATCATTATCTTCTTAAGAATATTATATAATCTTCCATCTTTTGTAGAATTCCTTCTTTATCTTTTAAGTCATTCTTGTTTTGTATTTGCTTCATTCTTATTTTATTGTTTTGTATTATCAACTCAATAGAATTCCCAACAGTCTCCCCCTAGTTGACAATTAAAAAACATTCTTCTTGATCTTACATGAATGAAACAATCTTCCCCTTAAGCTCAACTCATGTGAACTTACATAGCATGCTGTACCACCAAAGATCTATAAGTTGCAAAACTTCTATGTAAAATCTTATTCCCCTTTTTGTCATTATCCACTAGGAGACGTTAAGTAGATGCAACTTTGATTTTGACAACCACAAACCAATGTCACACTTCTAATCCAGCCTTCCATCTCGCAAATTACCCTCCATGACGCATATTAAGAATAACGAATTCAAGACATTAGAAATTTAAACTATAAATAATAATAACGACTTACAGTAGTAAAAACCTTCACCTCATGTGGTGCATGTAAATGATTAAACACTCCATAATATGCTTCCCCTGAAATCCATGTAACCATTTCTTGAATCTCCAAATCTGTAGGCTTCTTGTAATGATTACTGTTGAAGAAAACTAAGTATAACAAACTTGATGGTGAAGTAGAACAACCCAAACTTATGTCTTATGTCTTGTACTATCCACGTGACTTTGAACTTATACAAACACGAAAAGTATAAGTAGATCGCAACCTCTTGACAAAATCCTCATCTTCTATGAGACACTGAGCACTATAATGTAACTCCTTTAAGTGATAGCAAAGACCAATTGTTAGACTTGACAAGTCTTTGTCACAACGTTATAAGAACGAAGAAGTTATCTCCTGCTAAAAGATATAATAAGAACACGCATCCATGAAACCCCACTTCAACTTCAAATAAGTGATAACTAATCATCTCCGTAATCAACTAATCCAAATAAATACAATAAACAAGACTTTTAAATGTTTAAGGACATTTAAACCAAAATCAATCTTCTGTGTGTGGTGTCCGACATCTTCATAACCTGCCGAGAACCAAATCCATGTACTGTCCGTTATCGATCAAAGCTAACAGTCCGGCAATATCACTTCTGTCCGAGAACGATCAGAATCACCATAAATCAGAAGCAGCTACTAACATTCTTTTAAAACCTGGAAGTACTAACCTCTTTAAACCTAGTAGTAGTAACTACTATTAGCAGCATTAACATTCCTTGGCAGCGCTAACCATTATTGACAGCAGCACTAATGAGTAATGTAGCAGTAATAATACCAACTAGCAGTATTAACTTTTTAACGATTGGCAGTATTAACGAGCAACGGTATTAAAGAATAATAGGAGTATTAACAAGCAGACTTAACTAGTAGAAAATCATTAACCATTCGATTCCATTGTAGCTCAGCTACCATACCGCCTATATCCTTCGTATAAGAATTAAATCCATCACCTACCAATGATTGCAAAACAGAGTCACCAAAGGTAGATGTAGTCGTGTATACTAGTCCCATGAGGAGTAACATTACCGGTAGAAGCACCCGGGTTACTATTCCACCAATAAACCACGATACCTGCTCATTACTCACAACATACGACCATCTCTTTAAATAAAACGAGAAGATCCTAATGTCACAACAAGGGTTTTAATCCAGATAAGCGCAATAACAAACCCATGATTAATTAATGATGTTCAGTTGGTTATGATTAATAATGGCAATGAATTAATAAATACAAAACCGACTATGAAACCCTAATCCAATTGAAACAATCGCAGCAGCATAAACATAAACGTACCTCATATACATTCAAACCAAGAGCCTTAATTACGATTAGAGCATAAACATAACATTAACCGACTTCAATAGTGAATTAAAACCGAGTAAAACTGAATTCAGGAAGTTCGATTATTCAAAAACCCTAAAAACCGATATGCTTTCTTTCATTAATAAAACCTTGTAGATTCTGATACCAACTGCTAGAACCTAATAACATGATAGATTCTGATATCGTTTAAGTTCTAGATTATTTAGATCTAAGCTAGGATGAATAATAACAAAGGCAGAATATTCAAACAAAGAATCAATGTTATTAACAAGATGATTCATAACATTCAAAACTAGCCCTAATTCTACTTTGATCAATAGTAGAATATGTTATCTAAACTATAACAAGGATTCAAAGATTCTTGAGGCTAAACACAACTAATCTAGGCGCCTACTTAGAAAACTCACGCCTAGAACACACACTATTTAGTCGAGATCTTTTTGTGCACACCTAAAACCTACGACCTATATCTCTTGATATAATAGAGATATCTAGGTTTACAAAGGACTCATAACTTGTATTAGGAATGTAAATCTCTAAGTTTAATCATTATCTTCTAAAGAATCTTTTATAACCTTTCATCTTTCGTAAAATTCCTTCTTTGTCTTTTAAGTCCTTCTTGTTTCGTATTTGCTTCATTATTCTTTTATTGTTTTATATTATCAACTCAATATAATTCCCAATAAGTACTATAGATACACTGCACGAGTTTTATAAGTATTTCTTCGTTTATTAACCATGTGTAACTATCAACATTCAACTTCTAGAAGCTATGTAGACAACGTTAAGTTTTTAGATATTGAATGTGATTTTTTTTGCGCATCAATATTTTTGCAAATGTGATTGTAATGGGTCATATTCCTTTAGCATATAGTTTTTTCACACATGTAGATATAGTTTTTTCAGACATTAAAATATAGTTTTTTTCACATACGGCAAGGATCCATCATAATATATATGTGAAAAAACATTTAAGATGTATTTAGCTGGAGAAAAAAATTTCTTATTTTCTATCTCAAGTTTTGTAAAAATTTGGAAGAGAAATTTATCTCCACAAAACACTTGAAACTATAGGAAGCGCGTTTAGTTGATATTTGTGTTAGACTATTAGTACTAGGATTAGTATTTGGTCCATTATATATTAGGCCCATTATGTATCCTATATAATCTTGATGTACCAGGTGGCTGATGCATATAAACAGTTTCAGCCAAATCACCATACAAAAATGCATTCTTGACATCAAGCTGATGAACAGGCCAATGTCAAGAAATAGCTAAACTAAGAACAATCTGAATAGTTCCCAGCTTAACAACCGGGCTAAAAGTATCATCAACATCGACTCCCTCTACCTGTGTGCTACCATTGGCAACAAGACGTGCCTTGTACCGACTAAGAGTGCCATCAGCCAAATACTTATGACGAAATAACCACATACACCTAACAACATTGACACCCGCAGGACGAGGTACACAAGTCCAAGTTTTATTCTTAATAAGCGCATTATATTCATCAATCATAGCATTACACCAATTTGGATAATCAAGAGCATCCTTATACGACCTAGGTGATGGAGAAACAGTTGACACATGACCAGCATACTTAGGATTAGGACGAGTAGTCCCGACACGAGAACGTGTGACCATGGGATGAATAGATACAACAGTTGGTGGCGTCGGTGGATCAGGAACATGTGCGGGAGAGACAGGTGGTGTAGGCGTTGGTGTAGGTGGGACAGGGGAGATAGGTATGTGAACTGGTTCGTGAGGTGTAGGTATATCAACGAGTGGTATAGGAGTCGGGTTTACAGTAGGACCAATTGGGGTGGTGTTGATAATGGTGGAAATGAGATTGGAAGAATCTTCCAAAAAAATCATGGGAAGAAGTGGGTTTGGACGGATGGGTTTGAAATGGAAAAACCGTTTCATCAAAGGTAACATGACGAGAGATAATAACTTTGTTGGTATTTAGATCAAGACAACAACCAAAATGATTGGTAGCATGTCCCAAAAATATGGCAGGTGTAGCACGAGGTCCTAATTTATGGTTGGTATCAATATATGGGTAACAAAGGCATCCAAAAACACGAAGGACACTATAATCAGGTGTAACTCCAAAAAGGCGGGTAAAGGGTATGTCATTGTTAATGGCACGGGAAGGTAGGATATTCAATAAATAAACAGTCATATTAAGAGCTTCAGTCCAATAGTTAGGTGGTAATGTTCTTGGAACAATAAAGTACGAATAAGGTTATTGATGGTACGAATCATGTGTTCAGATTTTCCATTTTGTTGAGAGGTGCGGGGGCAAGAAAATCTAAATTGGATGCCATGGGTTGAAAATAATTTATGAAAGGCAGTATTATCAAACTCACCACCATGATCACACTGAAACGACTTAATTTCACACTTAAACTGAGTATGAACATAACTACAAAAAATCAGATTTATTCATTAATGGATAAACCCAAACATACTGAGTATCAAGAAACAAAACATAATACTTGAAACCGAAAAAACTCGGAATTGGGGAGGTCCACAAATCCGAGTGAACAATGTCAAAACAAGAAGTAACAGAACTAGACGAACTAACAAATGGAAGCTTCACGTGTTTACCAAGCTGAAAAGCATGGCAAAGAACGGGAAGCTTCTCTTTATTACAAGAAATAGAATCACTAGACACAAGATGCCGCAACACTTCACTTCCTGGATGTCCATGTCGTTGATGCCACGTATACTGAATGGTAAGATATGCTTGAGGAATTGGAGGAGGATTCGTAACATGGTAAAGATCACCCGTGATATCACAACGGATGACTACTCATCGAGTTACGAAGTCCTTCACAGAAAAACCAAAAGGATAAAATTCAACATTGCAATAATTATCACGAACAAATTGACGCACAGAAATAAGATTTTTTACTATATGAGGGGTAATTAAAACATTATTTAAATAAAGAGGACGAAAAGGAGTAGACAAGATGCTATGACCGGAGTTGGTAACGGGAATAAAACGCTCATCCCCAACCGCGACAGACGGATAAATGCACTCATTAAGAATATCACTAAGACAATGCACAGAATCATTAAGATGAGAGCTCACACCTGTATCCATATTCCAATTTCCAGCAGACGAGTCCTGAAGAGTGTTAGTAGCAAAAGCATGCGGCAAAGTAGTAGCTTGACCCAACCCTTGTGAACCGGATGCCAATAGGTAACTTGGATGAAAGACCCCGTGCTGTTGAACAGGCATCTGCTGTGTAACCCCTGGCACGAACTGCCCTAGCTGCTGAACCAAACTCCCATATTGAACCGAACCATGTGAACCTGGACAAGACCCTCGAGAGGCTGTGACATCTTGTCGTGAAGTGAACCTCTGCTTGACCGGACCGGCGAACTCCCATAATGAACCACAGTGCGTGACCGGCCGATGTGACCGGAGCATAAGTGAACCCTGGTGGAACAAAATGAGCCCCCTGTTGTTGAACCCCTGATGATGACATTCCATACGAGTTGGACCCGCAAGGATAAACGCCGGATGTTAACAGGCCTTGGACCGGCTGTTGATGGGCCTGTTGTGACAATTGGGCCGTGGGAGACATTTGGGCCGAAGCATATAACGCAACAGGAGCATGAGCTAAATTAGTATTACGGGAAGCGGTAAAACCCAATTTAGCCAATAATTGTTGCAAAGTATCCATATCCACATAACCGGAACCACGAGGAAGTAGGGTAGATTTGCCATGAACGCCATTGTGAAGATACCGACACGCCTAACCAAAACGACAATGACATTTAGCAAACAAAAAACAAGGTTTGTTAACTTTTTCCAACGGATTAGACAGACGCCTAGGAGTATTATTTGCCAACAAGACCATAGGAGAGGCGGATGTAGCATCCACAAGCGAGTCTTGAACTTTAGACTTCATGCGCATCTCTTGCGTGGTCAACAAAGAACGAACAGTCTTGAGATCGGGAAAGGGTTCCCGACTAGCAATAACGGTTGAAATCACATCATACATGTTAGGTAAGCCTTCAAGTGCAAACGTAACAATATCATCGTTATTAAGAGGAGAACCAAGACCATTCAAAACCAAGGCAATTGACTCAATTTTCTGAAAGTATGCATCAATTGTTAAGTCCCCAAGCTTGAGATTACGTAACTCCGCCTTCAAAGCCATAGCTCGAGGGCGTTTATTGTCTTGAAAAATCCCCTCAAGACACACCCACGCCTCTTTGGCAGATTTGGGATTAAGAGCAACCAACCGTTTTTAAAGATTCGAGGCAAGTGTAGAGAAGATTCAAGACCTAATGATGAAGTCAACCTTGAGCCATTCCGCATCCTTAGTCGGGGGTGGAGGAGGTGTAGTAGATGAGGACGCTTCCGGATCAACGAGATGATCCAAGATGCTATATCCATGACAAATGTGAGAAAAATAATATACCTATGATGAGTAATTCATCTCATCAACATCAAGCTTAATTGGAATAAAAGTAGTAAAGTGATTTATCGCCATAAGTTTATCCGATAACGTGAGAACAGATAGAGGGGGAGTTGTATCCGTAGTCATTGTAGTGATTGGTTAGTGTTTAATAAATATTGTAGTGATTAATTGAATGCGCGTGAGGGTTTATTTAATCGAATAAATATTGTAGTGATTATATAGGACAAACTGATCGGTGGGAGAAAACAAATCTTGCCTTGGAGAATAAAGGGAATCAATGAACCAATTGGAACAAAGTTTAGGGATGGTATGTTGACTTCAGGGACTCTAATGGTTGAGTGGTTAAATAAAAATCAGTGTGGGTAAGCTTTAATAATCGAATGTCGACAAGGAATAAAAAGTTTTGAGTGGTCGAATAAAAAACAAGGAAGGTCGACAACACACTTGGTCGACAAACAATCAAACACACCTCGACAACACACAAGGTCGAGAAACAATAATACTAAACGAATGAAAAAATTGCAGAAAGAGAGTGGATCGGTTAGGGTTGATACCATGTAAGTTTGTGTATATTGATTGAATAATAATGTATGGTACATTAAAATTATATAGGATACATAACGGGCCTAATATTTAATGGGCCAAATACTAATCCTAATACTAATAGTCTAACACTCAATACCAAAAGTGTTCTGTAGTTGATTTTTTCTCTGAAGTGTTGGAACCATAATACGAGAACCAAAATTTGTTTACATGAAGTATGTACTCCAAATTATACCACTCGCTCACATTTTTAAGAATTGTTGTTTTCCTGGGGTATTGTTGTGCATACTTATTGTTGTGTTCCATAGCTCGAGTATCTATTTTGAAGCTGAGTTCTAGAAAACCAAGTAAAAACAATGCAAGTGGTTGCATATGCCTATAAAGTTGGCTTGTACTACTATACCAAAGTGTAAACATTGTTCAACCAGTCTTAGCATTCGAGACGAATATTACATCAATCTACCAAATATTATACAAGAATTTATTCAGAAGGAAATACAACTTATTGAGCTATAACTGAAACACCTCGTGTCCAGCGTTTCGGACAGTACGATATGCCATCCGTTTGTGGACAACTTCATATCCAGCCACCTGTTTTTAATTGTAAAGAGAAAAATATATATATATATATATATATATATATATATATTATAAATCACTGTTAATCATCAACAATATAAATTTTCAGAGTAAGCTAGATATGGTATATGCTTAATCACCTCTGAGGGGGAATAGCCCACTGCTTCCATGGCTTTATTATTTTTAGACCACAGGAAGCAAGTGCGTGCCGGTAGCTTGAACAGTTGAGTCAAGATCCCTACTATCACATGTAGATAAGTTAAAAAACCATATCCGTTAAGCTTAAGAAAAGCATGTAATTAATTTAGATATTTTGATATGTGCTTACCTATAAAGAAGGATGCGTACTTTATGGTCCATCAATTTTTTGTATATAGGGATGACAGATGAGGGGGCATCCTTGCATCTGTAGTGCATCGCACTGTTACATATAAACAAAGATTAGTTAATTAAGTATGATTGTTAAATAGTCAATGAAGTATATGATTTGTTAGAAGGGATTTGGGGTAGAACTTAACACGCAAGGTTGCCAAGGGAGGGTTATTCCGAGCTTGTTTGCATTTAATGCTGCCTGAACTAGCGGCTTATTTAAGTAGCTCATAACATAACCCCTATCAATGCTTGAAGTGTTCTTGAGAGGCTGCGCCAAGGGTGGACTATATGAAAATGCCCAATGTTTTAAGGCTTATGTCACACTACTTACAGAAATCACAGACATAAATTAGATGAACATTTATAGCCCGGCCCATGAATGCATACCAATGCATTCATCCCCGTAATATTCATTTATATAGGTATGCATTCATGGGCCGGGCTATAAATGCTCATGTTGTGATTTCTGTAAGTAGTGTGACATAAGCCTTAGAACATTGGGCATTTTCATACAGTCCACCTTTGGCGCAGCCTCTCAAGAACACTTCAAGCATTGCGTCCAGATTGTGGGTCCAAGCGAAATCTCCCATTCCCCTGGTATCTGTATCTGTAACATTATTGAGCAACCCCAATCTGTTAATAAGAAATTTTGTTAATATACGGTTATATTATAATCAAGATAATTATTACAAAGAAACAAACCTCGTAAGCTTCATTAGGGCCCGTTTGGTTTGTAGATGAGTTTATGATTAGGATTTGGATTTGAATTTGAATTTGGTTTAAGATTAGGATTTGGATTTTATGTAAGGGAGAGAAAATATATTATAATATAGAGATATTATTATTATAAATTTATATAAGAATAAAATATATATATTATATTGTTTCTTAAGTTAAAATAAGAGATGAAGACAAAATTTATAAAGGAGGTCCCACTAAACAGTTGAAAAGCAGCCCTTCCACATGACTTTTGCAAAACCTCTCATTTTAAGATGTAAGACCCGAATATTTAGCATAAGATTTTAAACAAACAAGTTTTTTTTCTTTCATCCCCTAAACCAAAAGTGAACCTCACACACCAAACGCACCCTAAATAATTACCATAAACCCTTTAAGGTCTATTATGGGGTTTGAGTCCCTCCTAATTTTTTCTAGAATGATTTCTGTTGATTCCGGAATATAATACATACACTTTGGTTTGTTTGGTATGATGGTTTCAACGGTTGGAATGAGAGATCATGAATTGGGCTATGAAAAAAGTACAATTGTTTGGTTACTTTTGCATGGTTGGGATCATGCCAAATTCAGAATAGTGTATAGATATTTGAATTTTTAGACAACTTTCTAATTTTTGGAAAAAAGAGGGGCCAGGAATATTCTTAGCCACAAGATTGTTTTATTATAATATATTTTAACTTTTTATATTTTTATAATACATTTCTCTCTCCTACATCAAATCAAAATTCAAATCCTAATCCAAATATAAATCCAAATCCAAAACCAAAACCCATCTACAAACCAAACGGGCCCTAAATAATAAGTAGTTGCATGATTTGTAATCAATCAAAATTATATCCAATTGACGATCAAATAACCAAAAGTCTTCCCTGCCCTTGTACACAGGGTATTTTTCGAACCATTTCATTAAGAATACACATGTATCCCACGCTATAGCAAATATACAGATATTTGTAAAATAACATGGAAATCGAATTTAGAGGATGATATTGATGTTTATAAGCAGATATACATACCGGTATTTTGTCGCTGAATATGACGTAATCATAAGAACTGTTGGAATGTGAAAATCGAACACCAGCAGGAGAGTACTCCAGAAACAATATGTTCGCCACTGCATATCATTATGCAAAACACATCCATCAATATTATCAAGAAGTATAGAAAACTTTATACTTTTAATTGGTAGTTTTTGATACAAGTATACAACGAACCTTTGTTCCACGTAAATCCCCTTGCATACGGTGTTTTTCCATCTGGTTCACACCAAAAGGCCTGATTTCTGTTAGAGCCCCATGCCAAATGAAGAGGATCCAGGTCCTGGAAAACAGATATTCTGTAAATCTATAACTAATGTTCCAAATTGTTAATATGTTTATGAGAGTTATATTGGGTACCTCCATTTAGCCACAATATTAGTGGCTAGCTTCATCTTTGTCATCTTCTTTTTTTTCTGGTAATTTCTTATATTTCCACAATATTGGTGTTGTTGTGATTGATGAGGCACCGGCTCTTACTCGTTTTAGACTCACAAGACATGCTGTTACTCCTGTTCCCTTTAATGTTTCCGATGAACAACATATTTTAAATCTCGATTACTAAACAGTGTAAGCCAATGAAGATGACCACTTTATAAAGGAATATCCAGGACAACCAGCAGGGTTTGCCTTTAAACAGCATGCTGGTCACATTACGGTGAATGAATCCACACAGAGAGCCTTATTCTACTACTTTGTTTAAAGGGAAACCCTGCTGGTTGGCTTGGGAGGCCTTCCTTTATCAAGTGATCATCTTCATTGGCTACTCTGTTTATCAAAATTATGTTGTTTATCTGAAACATTAAAGAGAACATGAATAACAGCATGTCTTGTCAGTGTAAAACGAGTAAGAGCCGATGCCTCATCAATCAATCACCCGGTGACCAGCTTCAGGCGTAGCACCTGTAATATAACAAACAACACCATCTTTCTTTCAGATACACCACAATGAAATCATTAACAATGTCAAGGAAATATTAGAAATTACCAAACAAAAAGAAGATGACAAAGATGAAGCTAGTATGAGTTGTAGAATGCCTTGTACTTAATTCAATATACTCTGATGCAGATTTATATATCACATGTTCACAAGTAAAAATAATGCTTGAAAAGAAATAATTAATGTTTGAATAATCACTTGACACATTTTTGCTAAGACAAGAGTTGAGAATCTTAACTTTACTTTTACTTAATAAGGTAAAAGCCTAGTCTTTGTGATGTGAACGCACATGCTGTAGTACTTTTAAAGTTAATTTTTTCTATTCAGTCTATTTTATGTTACACTTATTTCTTAGATGTCCTAACCGTTTATATACTAAGAGAGGGAAAATGAAACTTGTTCCAATTTCTGGATTGTTTGAACATGATGTACTTATATAATCGTAATTATTACGCATGATCAATAATAAGGATAAAACATTACTGAAAAGTTTATATAAATTAACTGATAAATTATGCAAAATCAAAGTCATGTACTGAATGACATACTAAGTAGAGGGGTTAAGGAATGAAAGGCAATGAATATTGAGATATATTTATAGAGAAAAATTAGTTCGTTAATGTCGGTACGTTGGTGTAACACCCCCAAAATACGGTTCAACGGAAGACTTACTAGCATTGGGGTGCTACGGGAATTGTTTCACAAGAAAAGTATAGCGAAACAGAATAACTCATCCATAATATAAAAACATCGTTAAAGATAGTAATTAAGTTTTACATTTATTCAAAAGTACGAGAGTAAGCCCATTAAAAGTAATTCATAAAAGCGGTCCCAAATAAACATCAGAGTTGAATAGATCCATGACCATGCCAATGCCGCCAAGCGCCTCCCAAATCAACTGCCCAAGCCAAACATATCAATTACCTGAGAAAGACATGTTAAAAAGGTCAGCAAAAGCTGGTGAGTTCATAGGTTTAAGTAAATAACATAGTATATGGACAAAACAGTAAATTTTCTTATTGCGCAAGTATGTCATAACATATAAGCAACCGTCATATCCAAATCCCAAACCAAAAACCAAGATGTTATACGTCATGAAAAATTTTGCAACCACAAATCCAGGTGCCACCCAGGCAAGTCGGCAAACAAGTCCAAGACGGGGCGGTCAACCACGATAAATCTACCTACAACATGAATAAAAGACCTAATAGTTGGCAAGATAAAGAGAGGCTAAACCTTAGCCCAGACTACGTATTAAGCGCAAGCAAAGTATAGTTACATAAACGGTCCAGTCAAAACAAGAGCATGCTTTCTCTCCCCAAGATTAAATAAAGCAAAGTACAAATAAAAGTAGGGCTTTGAAACTCACCGTAGTCCAGCAAAAGCACAAGAATCAACGGGAACAAGAAGAGTATCGACTATCAGGAAACAACAACTACTGACTCGACACTACCTAATAACATAGACTCGCTTAGATTATAACTCCATTCAATAGTTCCCAATCTCCAATATATTCTAGTTTTATTTCCCAAAAACTCTCTCAAAACTGTTTTCTAGTATTTGGTATCCGCACGTGCGTGGTGTCGACTCAACAAGATTCATGTGAACACTCGCTACTCAAGAACTCAGCAAAGAAATATCACAACAAATCTATGTGTCAAGTTGTAGTCTAATAAGTCCCTTAAATATATTGTCAAGACTTATCGAATTCGTCAATTCGATAAAATTTACAATGTATTCGCCTTACTTATTATTCCAAAACTATACCACGTCCTAGGGCGTCGTAGGATATGTTGTCATTACTAAACTCTTCCGACATAACTAACGAGGTCTTACTCGATTCGTCAATCCAATAAGTTCGTTATTTAAGTAAGTTGAGTTTATTAATACCAAATATCCGTGACTAGCAAATAAATGGTATTAAATTAGCATTATTGGCACTTCTAGTTTTGCGTGCCCATGAAACATTTAGTAACCCTCTCATTATTTATTATACTTCTCTTATTCCTTTATGTAATAAAAAGAATTATAACAGGCATAATATACTTGTTTTTAATATGAAATCCTTTATTATTAGTTATTTACGTTATTGTTATCGTTATAGTTACTTGAGTAACTATTTGTTTCGAGTCACAAGTCTGAGTCATTACTTCTCGACTTATTAAGTTGTATCAAGTCCAATAATAGATATAGTCCATGTCACGGCCTTGTCGGAGTCAAAGATGACTAAAATGTCAACATGACACCGACTTGGAGCAAAGTTCACAAGTATATCATCAAGTCAATATAGTCAAGTCCAAATATCACAACTTCAACATCATGTGGTCGTCTACGACTCACGTCTAACCTATCTTCCGTCACTACTAACCGTTTCACAACGATTCCTATTTCAAGTTTCACAATACCACAACAAAGTCTAGTCGTGACCATTCGGTCTCGACTTTCTTTCCCTCTTCCAAACACAACAACAACAACAACAATATCACAACCTCCAAGCATTGCCGAGACCATAAAGGTCTCGGCCTATTGTTCCCTTCGACAACGACCAAACCAAACGACCCTTTCAAGGGCTTTTCCACTCGACAAAAACCAAAACCAAACCATGTTTATCATCGAAATCACCAACTCAACCTCCATCATCTAGGGTTTCATCCGAAACCCAAAACAAACACGAATAATAACAAGAACAACAAAAACATCAAAACCATATTATCAAGCACACAAAATGAGTCCTCACCGATAGCCTAAGCCCTCGGCTCGGCTGACGCGACACACGAACGCAACACGAGACACAAAGACATGGATACCAACAAGTTTTTACTACTTTTTATTATCAAAAATTCATTTCCCACATTTTTATAACCAAACCCGACATCAAGTGAGTCAACTCGTGACTCATACCACGAGTTACCAAAAATACGAGCTAAACTCGTGATTTTTTAACCTTACCTTTATCTTCTACACAAAATAAGACCGGTGGTGGTAATATGATGGTGGCTAGGTGGCGCGTGGGTGATCGACAAGAGGGAGGGGGAGGGTTCTGTGGCGCGTGGTGTTGTGGATCGGGAAGAGGAGGGTGTGGGGAGTCTTTTGAGGTGGGTGGTGTATGGTGGAGGCCGGCGGTGTGGTGGCGGCGGTGGTGTTTAGTGTCCGGCGGCTAAGGTATCAAGAAGAAGGAGAGAGAGTTTTGGTGAGGGTGAGGTGATATATGTGTTTGTATGTGTGAGTTGGGTAGGTGATATACCACATGGACGAATTTTATGTAATTTACCCTCAAAAATCATAAACAATTATAAATGGTTGGGAAGTTGGGGCGCGGCCGAATAAAACCACAAGGACCATTCTCGTAATTTTCTAAAGTTTCCACGATTCCTACATTCCCGAGCTCATAATTTCCGTTTAAAAGTCTAACAAGTTTTCACGACTGCGCCAATAGTTATAGTTATGGTTTTCCAATAAAATCGGTCATAAATATGCCTATGGAAATTAGACGAGTGGTTTTCTCAAGTTTTCTCAATTTATTAGGTTTTGCCTAGTGCCGAGGTCTAGTATTGCCCAGTTTAAAGTCGCAAACAAGGTCCAAGAATAGGATATTTCGCAAAATGTCAAAAGTTTATAGTCGATTGTTTAACTTGCTAAAATTTAAAGTAGTGTGGTATTAAAAATAGTTTTCGAAATTTACCAGTTGTCACAGTTGGTGTCTAATATAGTAATATGGAATTATTTTATGTTGGGAGTTGTTTCGCACGGGAATGCAATCGAACACGTTATTAGCATTCATGAGACTTTTGATAAATCATCCACTAATGTTCCAGTGAATAATATAATGCATGAGGATAGTGATAATACATGCATGGGAGATAGAGATATGCTGAATGTGACTGTTGAAATGATCAGTGCCAAGTCCCTTGAACCACAATTTCTTTTTGAAAGAATCCAGGCCAAACAGGTTACTACTAATCATATTTTGCAGGTGGATGATACTACTAGTGCCTAGAATGTAACCAAGCCACATGTTGCTATGGAGCCAGTTTCGTATGCAAGTGCAATAATTCCTAAAACACGAAAAGCTTAGGCTATATTTCATGCTTAGGAAATTGAAAATATATGTGATGGTGTAGAGCTTATTGAATGGTAAATCAGAGTACAATATATACAATTACAAGGATCAATTTAAAATTGGGCTAAATCCCATTACATTACAAATGTCGACCCATAAGATAAATATACGACTAACACTCTTCCGCAGTTTAAGCGGGAGGGCAACGAACGCTCAAGCTGTAACGAAATTCTTCAAACAGAGCCGATAGCAAACCCTTAGTAAAGATGTCCGCATACTGATAACGAGAAGGCACATGGAGAACTGTGACTTGACCAGCAGCAACAAAATTACGAACAAAATGTATATCTAGCTCTATATGCTTCGTTTGTTGATGTTGTATGGGATTGGAAGACAAATAAGCATCACTTACATTATCACAGTAAACAAGCGTAGAGGAAGACAAAAGTGTGTGCAGATCCCGTAATAAATTATGTAACCAACAAGTCTGAGCAACAGCTTTGGCAACTCCACAATACTCAGCCTCGGCACTAAACCGACTAGGAGTTGGTTGACGCTTAGCCGACCAAGAAAGTAAGTTGTTGACAAGAAACACACAATAACCTGAAGTCGAGCGTCGAGTAGCGGGGCAACTAGCCCAACCCGCATCTGAGTAGGCAACCAGAGATGTAGTTGAGGAGGAAAACAACTGTAACCCATGATCAATAGTACCACGAACATATCGCAGAATCCGGTTAAGAGCTAAGAAATGAGGCTCCCAAGGATCATGCATATAAAGACAAACCTGTTGCACTACATAAGAAATATATGGGCGAGTGAAAATAAGATACTGAAAAGAACCCACAAGACTCTATATAAGGTGGGATCGGAAACTTGATCACCCTCATCACCCAGTTAGACTCAGTATCAACAGGATTCCGACTGGGATTGCAGTTAACCATATGAGCCCAGGGCAAGGGGTAGGTTGTATGGTATGTCCAGGGCAAGGGGTAGGAGGGAATGTCAGGGTGTCTTTCTGAATGCCATACCCATGGTGGTTTCCAGGTAGTGGAGCGGTCTGTTTGCTATATGTAAAGTAATGTGAATAGAGACAAGTAAGATGGTACGTGTTTACCTAAGTTTTTTCCGATAAGCGTGTAGCATGACCCAAGTTGCATGTTTGTTAGTTCCTTTCCCTGACATTCTTTAGCACCCTTATCCACTCCTTGAACTTTGAACACTTGCAATTTTTGAGCTTGTACGGATGACCTGAGAGTGTGACGTCGCTCACAGAACCATGTGGGCTTCTTTATTGGGAATTACGTGTGCGGGACTACAAGGTTAGTTGTTTCATGCTCTTCCTCATAGGGTTTTTTTTGTGTTATTTCTATTTTTTTTGGTAAAAGGTTTACCCCCGTAAAATATTATTACTCTAAAAAACAATTAAGTACAACGAGTGTGGGTGAATCTCATATCTCAGCCCAAAAGGAAAACTAAACAAACATACAGTGCTTAAGAACTAAACTAGCAAAAGGGAAGACACACCAATATTATGAGAAACTACTATAAGGACAAGAAATAAACCTAATGTTTAAACTGACTACAAAGATTTATATCCATCAAATCACAAAACGCGCGTTATTCTGGAGTTAAACCTTGAAGTCACCAGTGTCATATAGATCATAATCTTCATCCTCATGTAAACTAGCATCATATGCACCTCCACTCGTCATAAAACGAGAAGTCTCATCATCACTATCACTATTTGACATAACCTAATTCCCAACCTTACAAAGTGGATTCCTACCTTTTTTCTCTCATTAACCTTAATAGGTGTACTATTAGAAATAACATAAGGAGCAGCATTGGATGAGCTAGGGCTATCTTCATTGTTACCCACATGTCCCACACTAGCCTCCTTTTGCAAAAGAAGGGACTTCCCATCATCACCCAGAAGCACAAGCTTCCCATCATTTATTTGACTTTCAAGCTTATTAATTTTTTTAACAAGAGGATAGCTTAGACTGTCAAATGAATCAATAGTAACACTTCCCTATTCTTTGCGTTGTTTCTAGGTGACTAGTGATTCTCTTTTTCGTATATTTGTAGGTTTTTCTCTAGGTGGGGAAAGTTGTCTACTCGTATAGGTCCGAGGTGGTTTTTGAGTGTCCCCAAAACTTTAGGGTCTTGTTCACCAGACATGTTTGGCCAATAAACTAGTGTCTAAAAAAACTATTTCTAGATTTTTGAGTGAAAAAGGAGTGAAAATAGGTGAAAATTTTTGATAAATTTTTGGCTATGTAGTATCATGTCCCCACGGATGGCATCACGTTTATGTATGGTATGTAAATCGGTTTAGAGATGGGATGGGAATGGTTTTGCTGTTTGGTTTCCCATGTTGAACGGTAAGGACCTGGTGAGATTGATATAGATCAAAAAGCTTGGGTAACATAAAAACAAGAACCATACTTCACCACTGTGAGACAGTATTTGCCCAATTGTGTGAAACTTGTGAAGTTGTGTATGTTTCTATCCTTTTATAGAAAGGCTTGTAGGGTTTAGAGATAAACCCTTTGGGGATGATCAATGGCTACTAGAGAGCCAGAGGTTGATCATCCGAAAGTAGACAAAGAGGACAGGTGTCGTGCGTCCTTTAACTCGTACATAGTAGTGTTTATCGTGCATCCCACTATGCAGTGTAAGATGATACATCTTAACTGCTAGTGACAGTTGGGGAGCAGTAGCACTATCATGTTTAGACTGGCCTAAGAGGTTTTACTAGGCCCTGCGTGGCCTGGATTTAAGCCGGATTTCTATCAAGTGTTGATGGGCTTTGGTAATAGGCTTGATTCGAGCGTGTAGTTAGTGGCCTTGGGCCACTAATATTGATACAATATCAGATAACGGTCAAACGAGATTGGATGATGAAAAATATGGAATAGGGACCTTGGGTGATGAAATCATTTTTGCCAAACTCAGCGTGATGTTTTGGTACAAGTTCAGGGATGAACGACGCATTTTACTCTATTATTTAAACATTTGAGATGTGTATTTAAAACGCAATTACATTATCAAGTAAGTCACAGATGATATCAATTTAGCATATGAAGGAACAATTTAATTACTTGCTTTTGTATGTATTATTACCACAACTTTTTTTCACTACCCTCCACCCTATCTCTAAGCAACCAATAACTTACTTGTTTCCAAATGTGTCAAAAAGCTATATCTATGGTTCTTAACCCAAAATGTAAAAGGAAAACAATAATTAAAAAAACAACATATTAAAACCCTAACCGATTCCTCTCTTTTGGCGAAAAAAGAACCCTAACTTCGTCTAATTGTTTTTCGCTAAATCTGCCTTGATTCTTGAGTTTTCTTCCACCGATATGTATCTGTTAGTGATTAAAATCCTTGTTAATTAGTTCTTTTACAGATTTGCTGTAATATTTCACAGGTTTTTTGGTGGTTTTTAGTGGTCGACTTTTAGGGTTCTTTTCGATTAGGTTTTCTTAGTCGCTACCTATTCTGATTTTTCTCTTAGGTCGGTTTTACACTCTTTATCTCCTTAATCGGTGTTAGGGACTTGTATTGATTGATTTAACATAACCTTGTATGATCAACATGATGGGTGTAGGGTAGTTCTTAGATCTTTACATTTGAAAACCCTAACTTTGTAGTTAGGATTTTTCTTTATTTATTATTGTTTGTGCATGCATGCTAGATTTGTTCACTGTTTCCTGTCTTTTTGGGTTATCTGCTGGTTGTGGGTTTATTGAGAGATGGAAAAGGGATTTTTAAACACCGATAGAGCATCTAAAAAGCAAAAATCTGATGGTATGGTGAGAAGTCAGGTTAATGATTCCTTTAAGGATAGTCTAAAGGTGGGTTGTTCAACTAAATTAGCCGATCAATCTAGTTCTGATGCTAGGTCTGCTCATGTTTCATGTGGGAGTGGTAAGATACCTGATATGGCTACTTCGATACGTGCTCATGGTTCTTGTTATGTTAATTAGGTTTCAAGTATAAACCCTAACAAGCCTTTGCACGATGATGCATCTAACCCTAATGGGTTCACATCTTGTAGTGGTACGCAATACCGCATGGCTGAACCTTCCAATCCGGTGTCTGATTTAGGGTACTCTACCTATGAATCGGTTTTAATTGATGGGGTCACTGTCCAATTGGAGGTGTCTCCTACTCAAGTTTTGAATAATGTTGGTACTTCTGAATCGTCTCAAGTTTTGAATCCAATAAGTGGTACGAATGTATCTGTACCAATGATGTCCTTTAATGATGTTATTGGTTCATTCAATTCATTGTCTGCTAATTTGGATGGTACGTACATGAATGTGAGTGGTAACTCTATGGTTTCTCCTATCGTGCATGGGGAAGCTACTCTTGGTCCAAATTTTAGTGGTGTGGGTACGAGTTCTATCCCTATGGTTACTAATAATGTAAAGGATACTTCCTTTGCAAATATTCTTAACCCGGAGTGTACCATAAGAAAGGTTAACTTTAGGCCACTAATCAATGAGACTCGGGTTGGAAACCAAGATACTATGTTACCTAAGGAAGCAATTAAGAGCGTTTTGGGCAGGTATGAGAATACACTTGTTGGTTTCTTTGTTGGAAAAACAGTTGCATTTCCTATTGTGCAAAATTATGTAACAAATACATGGGGTAGTTTTGGTTTGAAGAAGCTCATGAAAAATGACGTTGGTGTTTATCTTTTCAAATTAATTCTAAAGAGGGTGTGGAGAATGTTCTTCAGCGGGGCCCTTGGCTTATCCGTAAATCGCCTCTCATACTTAATAAATGGACTCTTAATGTGTCACTAACTAAATCTGACGTAACTAAGGTCCTGGTTTGGATCAAATTCCACAATGTTCCCTTACTTGCATATTCGGAAGATGGTTTGAGCTTAATTGCTACTTAATTAGGTAAACCTATTATGTTGGATACATTTACTAGCTCAATGTGTGCTAATTCGTGGGGTCATATTAGTTTTGCTCGTGCTCTTGTTGAACTAAATGTAGATTCTGTTTTGAAGAGTGAAGTTTCTATGGCCATTCCAAATGTGGAGGATGATGGTTATACTACGGAAATCATTAAGGTCAAATATGAATGAAAGCCTCCTCATTGTGGTGTGTGTAAAGTCTTTGGACAGGATCCTATCAATTGTCTAAAATGTGTTAAGGAGGTGAGTCGTAATGAAACTAATGTGGCACCTAAGGAACCTACTCCTTTAGATAATAATGATGATGGTTTTCTCGAGGTTAAGAATCGTAAGGATAAAGGTAAGAAGGTTGGGGTTCAAATGCCTCATAAAAAGCCATTTCGTGGTATTGATGTGGCTAAAGGGGCTAAAATTTAGCCCTTCAAACCCTAAGCAGAAGTATGCTCCTGTCTCGAAGAAGCTGGATGCTAGTAAGGAGGCAACTACGGGGATGAATATTGCTACATCAAACCCATTTGATGCTCTTGATATGGACGATACTGTTATGAATGGTATTCCTTGTACTACTCCTATTGTTGAGAAAATTGGGAAGCTTGAAAAGTTTATTATTAATGGGAAAGCTACTCTAGTGGATGATGATGGTAAGCCTCTTGATAAGGTGCAGGTTGCGGCTACTAAGCCTAGTTCTTCTTCTCTGTGTACGTCTTCGAAAAAGGTGGGTGAAGTAGTTGTTACTGACAGTGATGAAGACGAGGTACTTGAGCCGGATAATGATATGGCAAAGTTTCTTGCATCGTCTGGTGGCTATCATGAGCTTGATGATTATGCCGCTCAGGTCTATGATTCACCAGGGCCATTGGATGCTTTTTGCGACATGTATGATGTCAAGCTTCAAAGTCGTTGTAGGAAGTAATTTTATGTTTGTAGGTCGTAAGATTGGCATGTCTTTCTTATGTAGTGATTTTGGTTGTTGCATATTTTGTGCTTGTTCAATGCCCATGTAACGGGCCGAGATGAGAGACTCACTCTCATCCGTTGTGCTCAACACGTTTTTTTAGATTAATATATTTACTAGGGTGATCCCTTTTACCCAAAAAAAACCCAAAATGTAAAAGGGTTCAATCATTACAAAATACAATTGTTATTTAATAGTATATAGTTTTACTTATCAAACTTTGTAAAAGTTTTTTATAAAATATTAGTAATGAAGTTTACTAAAGTAAGGAAGTGCCAAATTTATAGAAAAGACGTACCACCCACCCATTCTCTTCTTCTTCTGCTAGCTAAAACACCTTACTGCAAATCTCATCAGTGTTTACTCATACAAAGCTAAGCTTAATATTGAAGTTCAAGTGGGATTTTCTTGAATAAGTAAAGGTCTAAAGTGAAGCTAATAATGGTACAGCTACCACTAATATTATCCCTAATTTCCATTTAAGGAAAAAGTAGTTTTTCCACAAATTTGAAAGGCCTAGAACAAACTCTTAGTCGTTGTATTATTTGAAGAGTTCTTTCTCTATATAAAGATTGCTTCGTCGTTCCATTTTTCAGAACCATTGGCTCTTTCATCCCTTAAATCAACTATTGCAAAAACATCTGCTCCATAAACAAAGCAATCTTGGCCGCTTAACTTCTTTATCGAAATGAATGCATTTATGTCCATCCTTGTGACAGTTCTATGTTTGCTAGGTACTTATTCAAGTATTTAGGATGTACCTCTTATTTTTCACATTATATTTAACATGAAATCCTAGATATCTAGCAAACATAGAACTGTCACAAGGATGGGCATAAATGCATTCATTTTGATAAAGAAGTTAAGCGGCCAAAATTGCTTTGTTTATGGAGCAGATGTTTTTGCAATAGTTGATTTAAGGGATGAAAGAGCAAATGGTGCTGAAAAATGGAACGACGAAGCAATATTTATATAGAGAAAGAACTCTTCAAATAATACGACTAAGGTATATAATATGTGTATTGCTATTAGAGACAAATAAACCATAACATAAAACATAAAAGTCTTGAGAAACGATACCGTAAATCTTTGAATTGTTGAGACACAAAAAAGACAAGTAAGGAAAATGTTGAGGCATGTGATGCTCACAGTTTCCTTAAGACATATTCGTCCTCTCCACGGTGCTTGAGAATCGTGAACGTCTATCTCCCAGGATACAACAACAACGGATAACTCCGTTAGCACAAACGGGTTATCAAGGCGAACCAAAATCGTGCCTTCCCTCTATTACGAATCAGATACACAAGAAATATGAATGGTAACACAAATGGAGAGGAGTGATGATTTATGTATTTTCCGGTGTCACTAGACAAATGAGAATAGCTCTCATTTATAGGGAGGGGGATCAAGAAAAAAACGGTCACATTAATTAACAAAATTAATCTTACTAATGTCTCATGAATTAAAAAAGTAACCTACATTAATTTTATTTTTAATTCACATTAGTATTTTAAATGACACAATCAATTGTCATTCATACATTTGACCAAAATTTCCAACAATCCCCCACATGAATGAAATTGATAAAAGGAAACAAATTTCAATGACTCGATGTTGTAATTGAGTTTTGCAGTTCATATTTGCATAGGATAGGTAGGTATTACCCTTTGAACCTTCCCTCGTGAAATATACTTAGCCTCCTAGCAGCCAGTAGAACTTGATGTCTTTGAACTGTCTGCTTTTTGTGTAGACGACAATATATATTCACACAAATATTTCCTTGACACATTTTGGTTCTCATAGTCATGTTCGTTATGGTCATGAACATTAGCCTGGTTCTCAGAAGAGCTTTTAAGAATTGCGCCCCCACAAATCCCTTCGAAGCGACCCCACTTCTCTCTCACATAGGTGATTCACCACTAATCATTAAAAGCCATATGCTTAACCTCATATTGTCACTGTCATAGGAATGGACTAGGAAGTTTACTAACTCCGTTAAATGAATATGGAGTGTATTACTCCCCCACAGTGACCTCGGTTTATACAATTAGGTTGTCCTATTGAACCCAGATCTTGGGATCTCCATTCAGCTGGGTTAGGTTTGCCTTCATATAAACTTTTCAAGGGCTTTAGTCACATTCCTTTTCACGACTTGCTAACTAACTCTCACATTTAGATTTTTGCTAGCGAATCCGCAAAGTTATTCTATGACTTCACATTGTCAATAAGGATAATCCATGCTGAGAGTAGTTGTAGTATCGATATAATATGTTTGAAAAAAATGAGTTCCGTTCAACTCTAAATATATCATGCTCCAGGAAATTCTTGAGTATTCCAACTAGGCAAGAACTTCATGTTTGTTGATGTCCTTTTGTACTCTAGCTAGGCCGGAATCCCCCACATGGAATTTATCTCAAGAATTTTATATAAAGGTTATCTCTTTCAATGTATTAATCTTGTTTATAAGATTTTTTAATTCACATGGATATGACATCAAGATCATTAGTAATTTGTAACTTCACAAGTTTCATATTTGTGTATGCACACTTTTTGAATGTCTTATGTTAATTATTTTCCGTATCATAATTAACAGATTCCAAATCTAGCATGCTATAGACCAAGGAATCAAGCGTATGACAGAAGATGCATCATTCTGATTACTCATAGCTTCATCTACCAACATTCTTCTTTTAGACAAATCACCACCTTAAACCACACATGTTCTAGGAGGATCTCATAAGTTATATGTGTAAGTGTTACACTTATATCATGTCATTCCAATTCACTTGTGAGTATATATATAATCACATTTAATCTTTTATCATTATATGATTATCACAATTTACTATGTGATTATAATCACATAAAATCAAGGTGTAATCATTTTACACAATCAAAATATGTCCAACTTAGTGAATGGACAATAGCTCACATTGGATGACAATCACACCGTTCAAGTTAGTTACATAAACCAACGTAATTCATTGTCATCTATATGTGTGTTCGTTCTTGACATTTCACAATGTCCTACACGGTTATATTCAACACATAATCATTTCTTACATAATGACAAACCGTAAGATTATTAACAATATGAGTTATAACAAGTCTTGACAATTATTCATCTTTCTAGAATAACAAGTAGTTTGATTATTCGCAACAATATCCACTGCAGAATATTTGCAACATCCAAACTCCCAATACTCGATACAAAATCGAGCGACTTGTTTATTCTCATGTTACAAAATAGTTGCATATTGCTAAACAACACCGCACCAAACAAATTTAAATAGGCACTACTTTGTTACAGTATTTTGCACCAAGTAACACAAACAATATTGTGTTAGAACATCGAACAAAACATCACATAATTATGCATTAAAACAGCCAGTAAATGTTGTACCAAACAACTCAAATGTATGCATCCAAATAACACAAAATTCAGCCAAAGGAAAAACAAAACCGTCTTAGAGGAAAAAAATAAAAATAGAAAGTTGTTGTACTAAAATACAAACTGCAATCAAATAATTTTTTTTTAAATTTTTCTTTTATTTTTTTTTCAGAAATCACGGTTAAGATGTTTCATTATTACCTAATCACCAGAAAAACACATAATCGGGTGCAAAACTCATTTGTTACCATGAAAACAAAACATTTTTTTTGGGATAAGTGTTTCTAAATATATCCAAGTTACCTCATTTTACTAAGTTGTGTATCAATCTATTA
Source organism: Chrysanthemum makinoi (assembly GCA_910596185.1). Lineage (NCBI taxonomy): Eukaryota > Viridiplantae > Streptophyta > Magnoliopsida > Asterales > Asteraceae > Chrysanthemum > Chrysanthemum makinoi. The sequence continues at coordinate 306,777,066 of OU343223.1, read as the reverse complement.
ATCCTGCTAAACAATGCAATCTTTTTACAAATCATATTAACATGTGTATCGATTAAGTCTCCCGTCTATTTTTGCTGATGTGGAAAAGTAGCAACGTTAACTTTGTTTTTCTTTTACTTGACTCTTGCTCAAGTGGCAGTCAAACATTGACCCCAACGGTTTAATAACTTTTAATATAAAGAAACAAATATCACCCCCAAATCCCCAAACCCCCAAATCAGAAACCACCACCACAACGACAACCACCACCATGTCTTATGCAAAAGACACTCCTCGTGTAATAGGGCAATACGTTCGACCCTTTTGTGAATATGGCCATCGATTGACAGTGAAAACGGCGTGGAAACCAGAAAATCCAGGGAAAAGATTTATTGCTTGCCCCATTTATGTAAGCCCTAATTTTATAATTGGGAATTTTTTGATTTTTTTGTTTTCTTTACATCTGATTTTGTTTTTGATTTAATTATAGGATAAGAAAAGAAAGTATGGTGTGTATCAGTTTTTTGATGAAGATTTACCAAGTGATTACTATAGAAAATGCTATTGAATTTGCATGCTAGGGTGAGGAGAGGTAGTCAAACAGTAGAGATGCAAGAGCATATTGGTGTGCTAACTATGGAGAAAGCAAGGCTTGTGCAAGAGTTGACAGTGACAAAGTCAAAACTACAATTGTATGACAGAATCTTTGTCATTTTGGTGGGTATTTTGTTGGTTTTATGTCTTGTATTAGGTATGAGGATGGGGTAGGATAGTGTAGGATTGTCTAGGATTGTGGTAGTATAGTTTTTGTTGTAATGGTATTTGACTCAAGTTATTAGCAATGAAAGAATTTGCAGATTTCTTATATTGATGTTTTAGTTTTGTTATATTGATTTTGCAGATTTCTTATGTTTTCAGTTTGCATGTCACATGTGTATGCACTTTAGAAAGTAAAATTAGTAACTTAAAATTGACTTTAGAAAGTCAATCTACATTATTCAGTTCCTAGGTTACAAGAGTCTTATTATAGGGCATTAGAGGCATACATAAACCACCAAGTACAACTAGTTGAGCTTTTGCCCTTGCCTTTTGAACCAATCGCTTTTGCCCTTGCCTTTTGAAGCACTTGCAGACTCATCTGTTGGAATTTTGGCTTCAAATGGCTTGATAGCAAAAAGTTTACAAGTTTCTTTGTTTGGAAGACCTAGAACCTTTTCCCTAGCATCATTAGCTTGCCTTGCAAGCAGTTTTGGGGTTAATTCTTCAGGTTCAATCTGGATTGAGCTTGCAGCTTCATGATTTGGATAGCCCTCTGGAAAATAGTGAAACCATGATCCCTCTGAAGTGTCACTACTATCACTAGAAATAACAATGATGTCTGCAAAAAAAAAGGGTTAATAATAAAAATTATAAATAAATAAATAAAATATGTATTGGTCACCATTGCGTGTTTCTTTCCTTGTTGGAGCTCATTGCAGTTTCACTTGCAATATGTTTTGTATTATTTTGTTTAAATGTTCTGCTTATGGATGAAGAGTGCCTGATATTTGGTTTATATAGGGGTTGAAGTGTGTCAATAGTTTAGTCAAAGTGGATGATAGGTTGAAAAAAATAGTGCATTTGCAGGAAAGATGCTAAAAGTGCATTTGCAGGATGATAGGTTGAAAAAAATAGTGCATTTGCATGAAAGATTCTAATAGTGCATTTGCAGGATTATAATGCAGTCTTGGTAGTCAAAAATAGTGCATTCAAACAAGAAAAAAATAGTGCATTCAAAAATAGTACATACTGAATACACAACCATAGCACAAATATGACTTTATTAAGTCATATAACGTCATACACAACCACAAAAGAGGGCATCTAGTTCTGTAGCTTAATACATATTGCAAGTTTGTCAATGCCCACGTTACTTACTACCTTAATACACAAAAGAGGGCATTTTAAGTTAATAAACAAAAGATTACATAATCAGTGACTAGTCTATGTTCATAGGAGTGTTTTGTGAGCTTCCTTGTCCCTGAACAGTTTTCGCCAACTTGTTTTTAATGATTCTTTCACTTGGACCCCTTTTTCTCCCTGCAACCTTTTGTATTGGTTGCTGCACTGGCTACTATGCTTGCACCTCAGCTTGAGTAGGAACTTCTGTTTGGCTTGCATTTTGATTAACTTGGCTAGCAGCATTGTCTTCATTTCCAAACTAGAAAGCAAATCCTCTTGATTTATTTGGTTGCAATGGTCTTTGTTGTGAACCACTTGGGTTACTTGCAAAATGAACACCACCAACCTTGTTGAATGCCCTTGTTGGAGTTGATGAAAATTTTAATCCTGGGATATCAGAACCCCTAACAACACCACTCTCATGTTGAGAAGTTGTAGATCCACTTGCTGACCCATGTTGAGAACTTGCAGACCCTCCTTGAGCATTTGCAGACCCACCTTGACCATTTGCTAACCCATGTTGAGAACTTGCAGATCCTCCTTGAGCATTTGTAAACCCACCCATTGCAGACCCATCTTGACCACTTGCAGGCCCTCTTTGAACATTTGCAGACCCAACAACACCACTTGTAGTTCCTTTTCTTGGCCTACCAGATTTGTTTTTCCTTAACAGGTTTGTGAAAAGTGGGATTCTTACAACCTTTTTTGTTATGACCAACCTGATAACAGTTTTGACAAGTTACAAAACCACCTACCTTTGATACCCTTGTTCCACTCCCACCTTCACCTTTTGCCCTGATCCTCTTCTTCCTTGGTCTTCTGGCATAACTATGGGTTTTGGTGGTAGAACAGTTGAGAATTGACTTTGATCAGGCCAGAAGTCAGTTCTACCAACTGGCTTTAAGAAGTTGTTATAAGTTGCATGGTATAGGGTTCTCCTAAACGAATTTGGAACAAACTTTTCTGGAACCATATTGACCTTGAAGATAGAAGATATGGCATGAACACATGGCAGCCCAGATAGCTGCCACAATCTGCATCTGCATGTTCTAGTTTGCATGTCAACCTTGAATGCATCACTTCCTGATCTAACTTCAAATGCATCACCACCAGCAGGAATCACCTGCCAAAACCTTCATTTAAGTTTTCAATTAATTAGTAACAGTTTAGTAAAAGTAAAGTAAAAGTGAAATAATGGAAAATAATGGAATACATCATACCTTGTGTCATCCTTCATTATGTCTAGTCTCTTCTTGATTGATGGACATATGTCATCATTCCATTTTGAAGAAATCTTCCTCATTGTGTTGAGCCTTTCAAGTACTATTACTCTAATTGAATCCAACATAGTGAAAAGAGCTTTGCTTCTCACACTCACCAACACTGAGTTAAAGCACTCACTGAAACCATTCTCAACAAACTTCACACCCTCTATCTAACTCAAAAAAGCCCTTGACCATGACTTTGGGTTTTTCTCTATCAAGTACTTGTGAGCATGAGGGTTTATAGCCTTGATATTTTCCATAATTTTATTGAACTTTTGAGGATATGAAGCTTTAGAGGTTCAAAAGCATTCCTAAACTCTAGTCCATGAATTGCTTCCTAAACTTTTCATAAATATGCCTAGCACATTGCACGTGCTTTCAACATCGTGCATAACCTGTTTCACAGCCTCAATGAGTCCTTTATGTTGGTCAGACATAAGTGTAAGACCTTGGCCAGTTGGCATTTCTAAGTCATCTCCAAGAAGTTCTAAAAACCAAGCCCAATTGTCCTTGTTTTCTACATTGACAATGCCCAAGTTATAGGGTAAATATGGTTGTTCCCATCTCTTCCTATGGCAGTTAAAATCTCACCTTGATTAGGTCTCTTTAAGAAACAACCATCCAATGCAATAACCCTTCTACACCCAATTTTGAAACCTTCTTTTAATGCAGCTAAACAGACGTAAAACCTATCAAAATAAGTCTTGTCATCATTCGAAACTCCTAGTTTGACTGTGGACCCAGGTTACTATCCAGTAATTCTTTGCCATATGATCTAAGCGACCATAATGTTGTTCTATAGTTTCTCATACTCACTTAATGCCCAATTCTTTGTAGCTTTACATCGATTAGGACTGACACTACATTTATACTTTTTCATTACAAGATCAGCTATATCTACTAGCTTGATATTTGGATTCTTTCTAATTTTATCACCAAACCTGTTTTTCCTATCCACTTATAGTCCACTAGTGACCCAAACTTGAAATTTCTCACACAATTATGTTCAGACTTTAAAGACATAATCACAAATGTTTTTTCGGAGTTGATCCTAGCATATAATCTGAAACTACATTTTGGTACATCTTCAGGTATTTCACAAGGATACCTGAATTGCTTCATTTGTTTGCCTAAATCAGGATCCTTAAGGTTTGGTGGTCTTTGGCCACAAACAGCAATTACCTTATTTGATGCACTCCTCTCATACCAAATTGAATATCCATTGGCCAAAGCATAGTATGTTAAGCATTCCTTCAATTGTGCAAAACTCTCAAACTTTTGCCCAAGCTGTTACATGAACACAATTCAAATCAATGAATCTATTAGCCAAGCTTTTGACCAAACTGTTACAAGAACATAAAAAAAAAACATTCATTACCTCTGGAAGCTGTGACCTCCAATGTGTGCAAGGATCATATGTAGGATATTTCTCTACCACATCTTCAGCACCAACAAATGGGTCATGCAAATCAGAATCATCACCATCACCCTTCAACTTTCTCAATAAATCTCCTATGAACTCATCATGCTCAATCAAGACTTCATTTTTGTTTGAAACTGCAGCCCTACTACTACTTGCAGAACCAAAACCAGCAATGTCTAGAATTGGTGTTGGTTTTCTCTTAGTTCTGTTTGCTTTCCTAGTTCTAAGCTCTATGAGCTCTTCTTCACCAAAGACTTAGATAATCAATGGACTTCTGAGAGTAATCACTATCATCACTGTCACTATCACTATTTCTATCACTATCTCCATCACTACCTTTATCTTTATCACTTTCAACCACCATTATGCCTTTACCCTTATTAAGCACACCCCTTGTTCACATCCTCCTCATTTCACCTCTCCATTTCTTCAATCTGTAGAACACATTGCAGTACCTCTTAATAGGTGTTCCTCTTTTCTTAGAGGTTCCATCACTAGTTGCACTAGGGTCGTTCACTAAATATCTTTGTGACAAATCAATGGCACAATGGTCCAAGTATACCTCTATTCCACCATGCAACTTTGAGAGGTCATACATGTGAATCAGGTCATAGTCATTACCTACTTTTACTAAACCCTTCTCTAGATCATGTTCTGGGATTCTATAGTATACAGCAAATAAGTGGGCACAATTTGTTCTCTCAACTACCATGCTCTTAAATTCTTCAAATTTAAGCCTACCAACATACATCTTACCCATTGTTCCACTGTCATACCTTAGTGGTTCGTGCAGGAAAATCCCATCAAACCAAACATCCAACTCTACACCATCAGACCCAGGAATAGTCATTCTAAAAGAAACAAAATACAAAATTAGGGTTAAACCCTAAACTGTAATTGTAATAAATTAACAATTTGTAAATTGGAATTAACAAAACACATACCTTAATACTTTAATTGCATTCGAATTATGATTCTGGAAAAGTTGTGTGTGTAATGTGTCAGGAATTAGGGTTTACTCATGATTATGGAAAAGTTGTGTGTGATTTGGGGATTATTGTGAGTGTATTGTGTGTTTTTGGCGGTAAATATGCCGCCCGTTGGGGTCAATGTTTGACTGCCACTTGGGCATGAGTGAAGCAGGAAAAAAACAAAGTTAACGTTGCTACTTTGCCACATCAGCAAAAATAGACGGGAGACTTAATCAATACACATGTTAGTATGATTAGTAAAAATATTGCATTGTTTAGGAGGATTAATAGATTGATACACAACTTAGTAAAATGGGGTAACTTGGATACATTTAGAAACACTTATCCCTTTTTTTTCGCGATGTTGCGGTTGTGACAACAAACCTGTCCAAAAAAAAAGTGTGACCAAAAGATTAATCCGTTTAAGCTCAAACTTTACAGAATTGAAGTTTAATGCCTTAGTTACGCCTAAAAAAAAAACAAAAAAAAAAACTTTTGGTACAAAACTCCTCCGTTTACTATGAGAACAACACATATTCTCACCACAACACAACTGTGACAACAAGTATTTTGGAGTCCAAATAACACCAAAAAATATCACTCTCCATGAACGTGATTAATCTCAATATTCCATCATGAAACCGTTACTAATTACACAAAGTAATACCACATAAGATTTCAACTGAAATGCTTAGAAAACTCTATTATTTAGCATAGAGTAATTATTTAGAAAGTTTCAAAACAATGAAACTACAATGTTATCTTTAAACACAATTCATAAATTTACAACTCTATAAATCATTACTATCGCAACAGCTTGAATACATTTTGAGGAACTACCACAAACTACAAGGCCATATTACACCTACACTTACAAGTAAACCTTTGTGTGAGCTACTTATTAGTTGAATACGTTTTCTTTATTTTTTTATTTTTTATTTTTATTTATTTATTTATTTTTTAAACATGTGTCAAAATCAACTATGTTTCTATTACATTTTACATCAACAGCCTCTCAAATAGCAACAATTAATCTGTCTTAAGATTGTAGTATATGATATGTGTATTGATATTAGAGACAAATAAACCATAACATAAAACTTAAAAGTCTTGAGAAACGATACCGTAAATTTTTGAATTGTTGAGACACAAAAAACACAAGTAAGGAAAATGTTGAGGCCTGTGATGCTCACAGTTTCCTTAAGACAGATTCGTCCTCTCCACGGTGCTTGAGAATCGTGAACGTCTATCTCCCAGGATACAACAACAACGGATAACTCCGTTAGCACAAACGGGTTATGAATGGTACGGTTTTGGTTCGTAATAGAGGGAAGGCACGGTTTTGGTTCACCGTGCCTTCCCTCTATTACGAATCAGATACACAAGAAATATGAATGGTATCACAAATGGAGAGGAGTGATGATTGGTGTATTTTCCGGTGTCACTAGACAAATGAGAATAGCTCTCATTTATAGGGAGGGGGATCAAGAAAAAAATGGTCACATTAATTAACAAAATTAATCTTACTAATGTCTCATGAATTAAAAAATTAACCTACATTAATTTTATTTTTAATTCACATTAGTATTTTAAATGACACAATCAATTGTCATTCATACCTTTGACCAAAATTTCCAACACTAATCACAGCGGCAGAAGCCAGTCAAGGTCATATTTCCTATGGGTTGTTAACACAAGGTTCATCTCCGGTGAATTTCAGATGTTATAGAAATGCTCGTGTTTCTGGTTATAAAAAATATAGTAAACAACATTCCTGGAATTCTGGTTTATCCACTAATGAAGGAAAGACGGATGGGGAAGACGACCATCTATTAAGCAACGCTCTTCCTCAACAGCCTCAGACTGCTGTTGCCTTTAAACAATTTGCCGGGTACATAAACATTGATCAATCTTCACTAAGGTCATTATACTACTACTTTGTAGAATCGACCTTTGATTCAGCAACTAAACCATTAATAATGTGGCTCAATGGCGGTAAATTACTCTTCTAATGCCCCCATCACCATATAATTGGGATATGTAGAATATTTTATGTAACACATCTTAATATGTCTCTCATCCCCATCACCTTTGGTGTTTACCCTGATGGCAAAACACTGTATTCTAGAGACGTTTTGTGGAACAAAGGTCTGTTCGTCCACTAACACTACCAATTTAAACTGTAAAGTTTTCTATATATCTCTTCTTGTTGTCGTTGACGATGAAACAATCGTGTACATAATGATGCAGAGGCAAATGTGCTCTTTTTGGAGTCTCCTGCTGATGTTGGTTTCACGTATTCCAATACTTCTGACGGCTACAGTTCATTTGGCTACAAACGGACTGGTATATATCTTAAACATTAATATCGTCTAGTAGATTACTGCTTTCACTTTCTATTAATTATATCCTTTAATTGGTGTAGCAGAGGATACCCATGCTTTCTTGATCAAGTGGCTCGAAAGATACCCTAGGTTTCTCGGAAGGGATTTCTATTTGGCTGGGGAAAACTATGCAGGTACAATATTTGTTACTTAGATGATTGTTGTTTTTGTTTTGATTGGTTATTTAACATGCTTTTTCTAATCATATTGTTTATGTCATTTACAACAGGGCATTGCGTTCCTTAATTAGCTGATATCATTCTGCCTAACTTCAATGGTCCAAAAGACTCGACCCCCATCGTCAATCTAAAAGGAATTATCGTACGTGGTTTGTCAATAAAGCTTTTTGGAAATGTTTGTTTGCCGGCTGAGTTGATGTTCACTGCTGCCTGAACTTGCGCCAAATCCAGGTAGTTTACCACAAAGAACAATCCGCAGGGTCTCCTAGTTACATTCATTAATGAAAGCTCACATACTGGGCTATAAACATTGATGTAGTTAATGGGTCCAATCTGTACAAGAAGCCTTTGATAAGCCTGAAAGCATGTTTCGTTTTCATGAATGCCACCCGTTGCACAACTTCTTAAGGAATCATGGTGAGTCTCAATGGACGTCAGAACGCAATTCAATGCAAAATCAACCGCTCTTCGTGAATCAGGGATTTTGGACGATCTAAGTGATTCACGAGGAGTGGTCGATTTTGCGTTGAATTACGCTCTGACTTCCATTGAGACACACCGCAATGCCTTGAGAAGTTGTGCAACGGGTGGAATTCATGTAAACGAAACATGCTTTCAGGCTTATCAAAGGCTTCTTATACAGATTGGACCCATTTACTAATTCAATGTTTCTAGCCCAGTCTCTAAGCCTTCGTTAATGAATGTAACTGGATGACCTTGCGAATTGTTGCTTGTGGAAAACTACCAGAATTTAGCGCAAGTTCAGGCAGCAATGAACATCAACTCAGCCGGCCTGCCCATCCATGGTCACCTTGAAGGTTGTTGAAGATATAAACTAAATATAGTACAGTATATTATAAAGTTTAAAGATACTTATGTAATAAACTAAAGCCTAAGGGCTAAACATGTATATTAGTTAGTTAATAACCGAATGGCGGTTATAGTTAGTGTGGAAAACTAGAAGCGGGGGAGGAGGGTGAATAGTTTTGCCGATTTTAAGTTAGTTTCAAAAACTTTAGATTCGTTAATATGTGAGATCTTATGGATGTAGAGAAAGTATATATCTAATGATAAAGCAAGTAAATAAAGTAAATCAAAGGGAAAGAAATGACACAACCGATGTATAGTGGTTTGGCTACAATGACACCTTCCTTGCCCTACTCCACTCCCCGAGTCACCTACTCGAGAGTTCAAGCACTATGTCAACAAACTCCTTCACTTGGCGGAGAAGCCTTCACAATGTTGCTTACACCTTTTTTCCGATACGAAGCTAGATACCGAGTCCGTAACACGGTGGACCAAACCAACACGACTATTACACAACAAATATGTGAAATATCAAATACAAGATCTTCGCTACAGAAATCTTGCGGAGTGACAAATCAATCAAGGACCCTTGCTTGGATGACTTGTAGAATGCTCGTGATCTCGCCTTAGAGAAGGACCTATATGAGGATCACAATAGAAAGAAAGAAGAACAACTCTCTAGATCAAGTGATCTATATGTTAGAAGAGAATGAGAGTGTTTGAGAGATTTAGTAAGAAGAGGGGTGAGTTAGAATGAAGAAATGGCTCTCTATTTATAGGCAAAATCTTCCACTGTTCCCCGAATCCCACGGATCCCTCCCACTTGGGATCCGTCTAGTGTAATCCTAGGGATCCGTGGGACGCTCCTCATTGCCCATGGGTTTTTTGGTTATGGGTTGGTCCATGGTTTTTCTTTAGATTCAATGTATCTAAGTATACATTGTATCTAGCCAACTTGGGTATGGGTTATGATCCATGGGTTATGGTCCATGGGTTGTGGTTTTTACCCATCCTAATAAACTATTACAACAAATTCTTAATTACTACATTTTTGTATTTAAATGGCTTTATGTAAATGCTTTACAAAATTAACATGTATCCTTAAAATTATACTTAAGATAACATTATATTTGTTATCAACAAAACACAAAGAGATCGCAAAATATTAATAAACGTTTTACGGTTTATTTGTATTAACAATCTCCCCTTTTTGTTGATGACAAAACATAATGTTATGATGAGTAAAACTTAAGAATAGATGTAAGTTTTGAAAGCCCTAAGTTTTACTTCTTCTCCCCTTTTTGTCGAAACAAAAAGTTAACCCTTGAAGAAATAAAAGTGTGGAAAAATTAGTCCACGTATTGCTAACTCCCCTTTGACGGTAGCTCCCCTAGTTTGGGGCGTCAAGTGAAGAAAAATAAAAAAAAAATCCTACAAAGAGAAAGGTTAGTAACATGCTTAAATAATCTTGTGATTGCCGAGAATCAAGATTGGGAGCCAAGGTATGTAAACAAGGCCTTGTAATAAAACAACAAATTGTAGTGGTATTTATGCCACCTACAAGCATGTAAAAATAAGAACAAGACTTGTTCTTGAAAATGACTTCAAAAGAGAAAGTACTAAAAATAGAAGATAGTAATAATGATTCCTTCCATGCTTGCATAAGGTTATGGATAGAGGTTTGGATGAGTAATGGTATTGATGCGATCAAGGATGAGGTTGAGTATGAATCGCATTTCTTCCCTAACTTCTATTGCAATTTCCCTAGTGGATTGGCAATGTTCACAATGTAGGTGATGTGGGTAATGAGTACGGAAATCTTCCAGTTTGTTTTGATTTGTGATTTGCGGAAGTTGTGGTGGAAAAATAGAAAAATACGGATCAAAGTCCGGAATGATTGGAAGTGGTGGTGGAAAAGAACCTAGATGTTCTTGTAGTTTAAAAGGATCTAAAGGTGGTGATGTTTTAAGATCATTGAATATTATGTTTGGAGAAGTTGGAGGTGTCAAAAAGGCTAATTCTTTTTGCTTTGGTTGTTGAGATCTTGTTGGAGTCGTAAGGAGTTCCAAAAGAGTGATTTTAGGTGGTGAGTGAGTTGGTGATGAGGTTGGTGTACTCGTTGGTGATGAAGGAGGTGCTATAATGGAAGCATCTTGTGGTGAGTTATTTGATGGTGATGAGCCACATGATGATGGTTTTTCTAAGCAACAAGATCGGATGTTAATCCGTGCGGATATCCTATAGTTTGATTTTGGTATCTTAGAAGGTAGAAGTACAAAGGTTTGGGTTTCATGGAGATGATTGTTTGTACTAGGTGATTCATCTAAAGGATTTGTGGATGACATGGTGTATTTTGTTTGTGAGGATGAGATGGATTATGCAAGCATTTTGGAAGTTCTATATATAGAAAAATAAAGCATTGTAATGAATGCTTGACCCAAAATGTGGATTAAAATCTAATGATTAGATATGAATTTAAGGCATATGATCATGAGAACACAATCATTAAAGAGCATACTCCCAAAAATAAAACAAATGTGGATTTTTCATCCAAAGTGAGACAAATAGAAGGTAAAAAGACTTACGTCTCACGGATCCCACGGATCCTTCCCTTGAGGATCCGTCGGCATGAAACCGGGATCCGTGGGATTGCGGTGATTCGAGCAGACACAAAATTTTCCTTTTGGAAACATTTTTGCCTAGTGTGTGCCTATATGCAAACTATTTGGAGTTGCGGTTATCTCGACCCCTAAGAAGAAAAAGAAAAATAAACTAGAAGTAGAAAAGCATCCTATTGAGATAACCCGAAAACACATATTTAGTACTTGAGTACGTAATTTAGTGTTATCAATGCTCCTAATTCATTGTGGCTTAAATGAATGTACCCGAAAACACATATTAGTTATGTGTCTCCTTTAGCATTCAAAAGACATGAGATGCAATGAAAACGGGTTTTACTTTGTATTAATAATGAAAAAGCGATTTGTCCTAGACGTGAGAAATTGCTTTTGTGAAATTGATACGGGAAGGTATCATCCTTTTAGAAAACATTTTGAAAAGAGGTTTTCTTTGAAAATGTGTATGTAGTTATGTGTTTGCAACCTTAAAAAAAATAAGAAAGCTATAAGTGGAAAACTTATCTTGGGTTTTGAAAATTCCCGTATTGTTTGTGAGTTGTGCGTGAAATAGAGATCCTAGACTCAGAAAGAAGAAGGCTAGTGTTTACATACCTTGTAGAGTCAAATAAGTTACGATGTTTGTTCCATTAGACCAAGACCAAGACGAAGTAGGTTGAATTGTTCCCGCTTCAACGGTTTGGTGAGGGCGTCGGCTATGTTGTCTTCGGATGCTACCTTCTCAATAGAGATGTTCCCCTTTTGAACATTGTCTCTTAAGAAGTGATGACGAATCTCTATATGCTTTGTGCGAGAATGCAATACCGGATTCTTGCTTAAGTCGATGGCACCTTTGTTGTCACATAGGATGGCTATGTCGCTTAGATGAATGTCGTAGTCGACTAACACTTGTTTCATCCATAGTGCTTGTTGGCATGCTTTGCCGGCGGAGACGTATTCGGCTTCGGTTGTTGATATTGCTAGTGCCGTTTGTTTCTTAGAAAACCAAGATGTTAAACAACATCCCATGAAAGTACATACCCCACTTGTACTTTTTCTATCAACGTAATCACCTGCATGGTCAGAATCTGCATATACAATTGTTTCTACTCCCGTGCCCTTAGGATACCATAATCCTAATTGTGTTGTACCCTTAATGTATCTAAATATCCTTTTTACGGCTTCTAGGTGTGATGTTTTAGGGTCTTCTTGAAACCTAGCACATAAGCAAACACTAAACATGATATCCGGCCTACTTGTCGTGAGGTAGAGAAGACTACCTATCATGCCACGATATTTAGTATTATCGACGGATTCGCCGTCTTCATCTTTTGTGAGTTTGGTGTTGGATGACATTGGTGTTCTAATTGGTTTCGACTCTTCTAGACCGAATTTCTTTAACATCTCCTTGATGTATTTAGATTGATTAAAGAAGATACCATCTTCTACTTGTTTGATTTGTAGACCAAGAAAGAAACTAAGTTCTCCCATCATACTCATTTCAAACTCGTCATGCATGATTTTAGAGAAATCATCACACATGTCTTGACAAGTGGATCCGAATATAATATCATCTACATATATTTGTACTATGATTATATGTGACTCTCTTTTCTTAGTAAAAAGTGTGTTGTCAACTAACCCCATGGTATAGTTGTGTTTAATTAAAAATGACTTGAGTCTATCATACCAAGCTTTTGGAGCTTGTTTAAGACCATAAAGAGCTTTCTTTAATTTATACACATGTTTGGGTTTTTCAAAATCGATGAAGCCGGAGGTTGAGCTACATATACTTCTTCATTAATGAAACCATTTAGAAAAGAGCTTTTGACATCCATTTGATAAAGCTTTAGATCATTAGCACAAGCATACGCAAGAAGTATTCTTATAGACTCTAATCTAGCCACGGGGCATAGGTCTCATCAAAGTCTATTCCTTCTTGTTGGTTATACCCTTGGCCAACGAGTCTAGCCTTGTTCCTAGACACTACTCCGTTTGCATCTAATTTGTTTTTATAAACCCATTTGGTTCCTATTATGGTTTGATTACTAGGTGGAGGGACAAGTGTCCAAACATCATTAGAAACAAATTGATTTAGTTCTTCTTGCATAGCCATTACCCAACTTTCATCTTTTATGGCTTCTTGTGTATTCTTAGGTTCTATGGTTGAAACGAAACAAAACAAGCTACTTTGGTTTTGAACTTGAGACCTTAATGTTCGTTCGTTTAGCTTTCCTATGATTTTATCTACGGGGTGATCTTTGGACTCTTTAATGTTTATGACTTCATCATTCAAAAGTTCTTCTTCTTCATTTATCTTTTTCTTTATTACTATAGCTTCACTTTCTATAATCTCGTCATCGACAAGAGGTGGAGAGGGTTTGGGTGGACTTTCATCAAATTTTATATTTAATGACTCTTCTACCTTCATTGTTTCTTTGTTTAATATGACGTAAGCTTTGCTATTTGGGGAGTAACCTAGAAAGATACCTTCGGTTGATTTAGGATCAAATTTTGTAAGGTAATCTTTAGTGTTAAGAATAAAACATTTGCTACCAAAGACTCTAAAGTGATTTAACGTAGGCTTTTTGCCTCGGGGTAACTCATATGGAGTTTTACCTAAGATTGGTCTAATTAAGACTCGATTGAGTATATACGTTGAAGTATCAACGACATTACACCAAAACTTTTGAGGTATGGATTGTTCATTAAGCATGGTTCGACTCATTTCTTGTAGGGTTCTATTCTTTCTTTCTACTACCCCATTCGATTGTGGAGTGCGTGGAGCCGAGAAGTTGTGAGTAATACCATTAGCGTCACAAAAGGCTCCAAATTGCACTTCATTATCGAATTCCCTACCATGATCCGTCCTAATAGACACTATAGGACTTCCTAGTTGTCTTTGGATCTTTTTGCTTAATATTTCAAAATAATTAAAGGTTTCCATTTTGTTCTTTAAAATTTTTGTCCATGTATACCTAGAGTAATCATCCACTATGACCAAAGTGTAGTAGTTGCCTCCATAACTTTGGATAGCGGATGGACCAAATAAATCCATATGTAGTAATTCTAGACACCTAGTTGTAGACACCATGTTTTTAGCTTTATGACTAGAATGAGCTTGTTTTCCTACATTACAAGCATCACAAAAGTGATGTTCATATTTTAACTTAGGTAGATCTCTTACTAGATCTTTGGATGATAGCGATTGAAGAAGTCGCATGTTGGCGTGACCCAATCTTCGATGCCATAAGGTCCAAGTATCATCCATAGAGGTAAGACATAGTTTGTCTTTAGGTTCATTACCGATTTTAATGACATAGACTCCATGTTTCCTAATTCCTTTTCCTATGGTTATGCCATTTTTAATATCTTACTACCGGTTTCGGTAAAAGTACATTGCACTTTTTATCACATATTTGTCCTATACTTAAGAGGTTAAAGTTTAGGTTTTCTACGTGACACACATCGTTAATGGTTAGAGATTTGTTAGAAATCGTACCTTTACCGATGATTCTACCTTTGCTATTTCCAAACACCACATTACCTCCATTGAAGGATTCATATGTGGAGAATAAATCTCTATTGTCGGTCATGTGCCTCGTGCACCCGCTATCCTTGACCCATTCATCCGGGTCTAGGTTGACCTTTAAGCATACCTAAGACAATAATAAACTCAAAAGTTTGGTCCCCATTTGTTCATGGGTCCATTAGTGTTAAACATTCCATTCATGTTAGACATGTATGGATAAGATGAGTATGCATTCCATGGAGCAAAGTTTTGAAAGGGAAAACCATTTTGCATATTTGGGTTCCATCCCATTTGATGGTTACTTCTTGGATAAACGTTATTAGGTCTCCTAGATGGATTATGTTTTGAAAAAGATGGAGCTTTGTTTCTTGCAAAAGTAGGATTATATTTTGAAGGTGGTTGTCTAGTGGTGACATGAGTTGGTTTCTTCCTATTAATGATAACAAACTCAGTTCTAGATGAAGAGGCTACGTTATTACCACTGTTTGCTACAGCAGATCCATGGATCCCTGGCTGTACACTAGCCGGTTCCCTTTTCAAGGGATCTGTGGGATCCGCCACAACAGTGGCTGGTTTTTCTAGTGCCTTAACAAATTTTATTTCTTTATTTTCACTAGTTGATGGATCAAGTTGTTGAATACCTAAACCTTTTTGGTTGTTACCGGTTTTAACACTATCTAATATCGTATCTAAAGTGTTCGTACTCATTCTAGCAATTTTAGAATCGTGATGATCAACTAGTGTTTGAAGTTGAACATAAAGTTCACATTCACCACTTGCTATTTTACCCTTTTCTAAACGTTTTAGTTTTGCTTTTAATTCTATGACTTCTTTATCTAAGCGTTGGTTTTGACTCTTTAAAAGCTTGTTTTTGTTAATTAGTTTTAAGCTAATATTGCATAGTTTGTCATATTCATTATGCAATGAGTCGTCATCAAGTGATGAGCTACTATAGTATTCGTGACATACCTCGTCATTTGCCATGAGACAAATTTCTTCGTCCTCCTCGTCGCTCATTCCCCACGTGCCGCTCACGAATGCCTTTTGATCATCCCGTTTGGGACACTTACTAATAAAGTGGTTTGGGTCCCCACATTTAAAGCAAGTACGATCATCTTTTGGCTTCTCGTCCTCTTTGCTTTTCCGAAAGCCTTTCTTATCATCATACGGTTGTTTGACGTATCTTCCCTTTCTTCTAAAGAACTTTTTAAAGTCCCTTACCGCCATAGCGTACTCCTCGTCGTCACTACTTGAAGACGAGTTCTCTTCATCGCTTGAAGCCTTTTTGGCTTTAAGGGCAAGAGATTTGTGTTTCTCTTTCACCTTTGAGGCTTCAGAGTCTTTAGCAAGGACAAGCTCGTAGACTTTTAGGTTGCCTATGAGTTCATCGAGGGTGAGGATTGTCAAATCTTTTGACTCTTCGATCGCCATTACTTTGGATCTCCACTTCGATGGAAGTGCCCTTAGATATCTCCTAACATGGTTAAGGCTAGAAAAATATTCATCAAGTGCTTGTAAAGATGTAATAATAGTATTAAAGTTAGCAAATGAATGATCTATAGTTTCCTCATCCGATATTGAAAATTGTTCATATTGTTGAACAAATAAATCAATTTTATTATTTTTAACTTGTTGGTTGCCTTGATGAGTTACAACTAAAGAATTCCAAATTTCTTTAGAGGTTTTAAGCATAGAAATTCTTTCGAATTCCTTTTTCGGTAAAGCATTATATAAAACCATTTTTGCTTCACTATTTTTAGAAAGCTTTTTCTTCAATTCATCATTTAGTTTATCATGAGGTATGTTAACTACATTCCCTTTATCATCTTTTGAGGTAGCCTCAAAATCGCCTTCAACAATAATGCACCAAAGATCAATATCTTTAGATTTCACATATGTTTAGAATCTATTTTTCCAATATATAAAACCATTAGTTTCAAGTAGTGGTGGTCGTTGCATAGATTGCCCGTCCTTATAATTTTCAGAACCCATAGTGATCGAAAAGTTTTTAAAATACAATTTTACTTTAAAACTTTTATAAACTTAGCTCTTGATGCCAATTGTGGAAAACTATAAGGGGGGTTGAATAGTTTTGCCGATTTTAAGTTAGTTTCAAAAACTTTAGATTCGTTAATATGTGAGATCTTATGGATGTATAGAAAGTATCGATCTAATGATAAAGCAAGTAAATAAAGTAAAGCAAAGGGAAAGAAATGACACAACCGATGTATAGTGGTTCGGCTACAAAGACACCTTCCTTGCCCTACTCCACTCCCCGAGTCACCTACTCGAGAGTTCAAGCACTATGTCAACAAACTCCTTCACTTGGCGGAGAAGCCTTCACAACGTTGCTTACACCTTTTTCCGGTACAAAGCTAGATACCGAGTCCGTAACACGGTGGACCAAACCAACACGACTATTACACAACAAATATGTGAAATATCAAATACAAGATCTTCGCTACAGAAATCTTGCGGAGTGACAAATCAATCAAGGACTCCTTGCTTGGATGACTTGTAGAATGCTCGTGATCTCGCCTTAGAGAAGGACCTATATGAGGATCACAATAGAAAGAAAGAAAAACAACTCTCTAGATCAAGTGATCTATATGTTAGAAGAGAATGAGAGTGTTTGAGAGATTTAGTAAGAATATGGGTGAGTTAGAATGAAGAAATGGCTCTCTATTTATAGGCAAAATCTTCCACTGTTCCCCGGATCCCACGGATCCCTCCCACTTGGGATCCGTCTAGTGTAATCCTATGGATCCGTGGGACGCTCCTCTTTGCCTATGGGTTTTTTGGTTATGGGTCATGGGTTATGGGTGGTCCATGGGTTTTCTTTAGATTCAATGTATCTAAGTATACATTGTATCTAGCCAACTTGGGTATGGGTTATGATCCATGGGTTGTGGTTTTTACCCATCCTAATAAACTATTACAACAAATGCTTAATTACTACATTTTTGTATTTAAATGGCTATATGTAAATGCTTTACAAAATTAACATGTATCATTAAAATTATACTTAAGATAACATTATATTTGTTATCAACAAAACATAAAGAGATCGCAAAATATTAATAAACGTTTTTACGGTTTATTTGTATTAATATTTAGTTATAAGTAGTTAAAGGCGGTTATGTATGAACCATTGTGTTGGTTCATGAAGCGGCATCATACCCTTTCATGTAGTATAAATAGGACAAACAAACAAACAGAAACTGTTTGTATTCATACTTGCAATTTCATAATAAAGTTCATAGTTTATATATTATAAAGATTGTGTTATTGTTCGTGAATTTCCAACAGTGGCATCAGAGCGGTTTATTCGATTCGGGGAGAAAAAGGAAGATCAGAAGGGCACTGAAAACATGGTAGTTTAAGATCAACAGTGGAGAAGAGGGTTTGATTGTCAATAGTGGTGAAGCGGACAATAGTTGTCATTAGCAGGAAGCGGACGTGACAATTAATTGCTAGGCGGATTTGACTTTCAACAGCGAGGCGGGTTTCATCACATACCCAGAAATCAAAGAAACCAGGATTAGTGGTTTGGAAAAACCCGAGTAGAATTGCGAGTATAACCTATTTTTGGTTCCCACGATCTGAATTGCCAGTATTGGGCATTGCATTTATTATCTCACTGCAATTGATCGTGTTCTTGATGTATTATAGGATCTTGACTCTCGTTTGGAGCCTGGGTTACTGTTTTTGATGTATCATTGGATGTTGTGTCCGTGGTTCATTTACTACTGACACATTACTCGTTGAAGATGATCCTTGCCTTGGTTAGGGTTTCTTCCTGTGTTGCTAGCTTCAATGCGGATTTTTGGATTGCATTGAAGTTGATTGGAAGTACTATAATGACTATGGCTTAGCGTTTAATTCATATTTTTATATCTTCTTGTATAGTCGTTGTAGTTGTAAGTTATAAGAATGGCATGTCATTCTTATATAGTGGTTACAACTAAGTTGCACTGTTTGTGCATTTTTTGTTGCCTTGATCGGGCAGAGGGCATGGGAGTCACCCGTGTCATTTGTACTTCAATGTTTTTTGGTGTAATTAAATTTTAGCGGGGTAAATTAACCCTTTTACCCAAAAAAAACCCGAGTAGAAAGTAAATTTTTTTCAATCAGATCAAGATTGGAAAAGGAATGAAGAATAAGAAAATGACAGGTGACGGATCCAATAAAAATAAGAACGAACTTACGAAGGATAGTGGAACATCAATGACGTTCCAATGCCCGGTTCTCAATTCAACGAATTACACGATTTGGGCAGTAAAGATTAAAGCAATATTTAATGTCCATGGAATCTGGGAAGCAGTTGAACCAACAACGGACGTTGAAGTTGATAAAAAGAAAAACAACATGGCAATTGCAATGTTATACCAAGCAATTCCAGAAAATATGGTATTGCAAATTGCAAGTCTTACTTCGGCAGAAGAAATTTAGGAAGCATTAAAGGTTCGACACGTGGGAATTGAAAGGGTTAAGGAAGCACGCGTTCAGACACTCGAGTCAGATTTTGAATCTTTAAAAATGGGTGCAAATGAACCACTAGATGTCTATGCGGGAAAGATTAGTGAGATTGTTTCACAAGCGAGCAGTCTTGGACATACTTTGGATGAAAAGAGACAGGTTCGAAAACTTCTAGAATCGGTGCCAGAAAAGTTTATTCAAATAGTAGAGGCGATTGAGCAATTTGCGGATTTGAATAAAATGTCGTTTCAAGAATCCGTGAGGAGACTAAAGGCTTTCGAAGAACGCACAAAGAAGAAAACTAACGAGGAAGACATGACTGGTGAACTTCTATTTACCACGGAAGACGCTAAAGAGAAGGGTAACCACCATAAATGTGAGCATTGTGGTTGTGGAAATGCAAGCTAGAGAGACTTTGGACGTGACCAAGGACGAGGTCGGGGGTCCGGGAGAAGTCAATGCGATGGTCGAACACAACGGGACAAGAGCAACGTGAAGTGTTTCAAATGCAATGAACTTGGGCATGTTTATCAATGAATGTCCAAAATGAGAAAATAAAAAAGATGAGGCAAATCTGATTCAGTACGAGGATGACGAGCCAACGTTATTATACACCAGTTGCAAAGATGAAGACGAAGACCTCATTTAAACTATATTTAGTTTAAGGGGGAGTGTTGAAGATATAAACTAAATATAGTATGTTATATAGTTTAAGGATACTTATGTAATAAACTAAAGCCTAAGGGCTAAACATGTATATTAGTTAGTTAATTACCGAATGGCGGTTATAGTTAGTTATAAGTAGTTATAGGCGGTTATGTATGAACCATTGTGTTGGTTCATGAAGCGGCATCATACCCTTTCATGTAGTATAAATAGGACAAACCAACAAACAGAAACCGTTTGTATTCATACTTGCAATTTCATAATAAAGTTCATAGTTTATATATTATAAATATTGTGTTATTGTTCGTGAATTACCAACAAAGGTTAACTTCCTATTCAAATCTCATCATTAATTCCCTATAACTAATAGATAATCATACTAATAAATAAATTTTCTTGAAACAGTGAGTCGATAAGCCAACAATGGAGTGATAGTCCATCATGTATGATCCCTACATACAAAAGAATTATGGGTCACGGATTGCGCATCCTTATGTATAGGTAAAACAACATCATATTAACTATATGCATCAATTGCATTCATTTCTATTGCTTATTGAATATGCTTGATTAATCTATGCATGACATGCAGTGGCCATCTTGTTGCATCTGCTCCGCGATTTGGCTACGAGTTTGCACTTGCTGCAACGAATCTGAAAGTAATCAAGGCAAGGAAATAGTGGAGGATGCCGGATACACAACTGGTATTTAGTTAACCCTGTCATATAATAAATCATGTTAATCACATTTAGCAGTCAGTTATTTATCCTTGTTTTTTAAACACTTCGGTTTTCTAACAGGTGGTTGGCCGGATATATAAAGTGGTTTACGAGGGCTTGTCGTATTCTACTGTCCGAGGGTCTGGGCACGAAGTTTCTTATCCTCAGTCGGATAAGTTTTATGCCCCCTTTTGAAAGACTTCATAAATAATTAGTAAACTGTGGCCATATTACTCCATATTCCCTTCATTTCAGCCATTTAACTAGTGGAACACTAGAGGTTTATTCTTCAATAGCAGAACTCTCTTCTTTGTATGCATGTCTTTTGGATGAATGGATTGTAAATCTAGAAACTTTACTTTTGTGTGAAGTTTATTAATCTTTTACATTTTGTTTGCCTCATTCGGGAACAAGCATACTTTCGGTAGAGACAAATGAGACTAGATGTTATATAAATCTACCTGATGAAAGAAAAAGAGCTAGCATGGGTGATAGCGGTAGTTATCATCACATGCATTATCTTGATAATTTATATAGCACAAATAATAAACATTTTAAATCTATATCCCACCTAGATGTATACCATCTGTAGAAAATTGGAGCAGTACTTTAAGCAGATGGTTTATTCATGGGTAAAAGCCAAAAATACTCTATGTACTTCTCGTGAAAACTCATTATGCTTTCTCAACTTTTTTTATTGTCATTATACTTAACGTTGTTTCCATTTTCGACTCATTATGCTTAATTACTTCTTTATGTATAATGACAATAAAAAAAGTTGAGAAAACATAATGAGTTTTCACGAAGTATATAGAGTATAATGGACTGACACTTTATTGATTATAACTAAAGTTTGATCAGTTTATGTGTGGTATTGCGAGTAATCCACATTTTGTCTTATACATGTTTTACAATGGCATCGTCATGTTCATTTTGGCTTCTAGGATTCCCAGCCCGATGGCGATACGACACCTTGTGCTTGTAGGTGAATTAATGATTTTCAATGGATTCTCCTCGAGTATGTTTACTTCATCCCGTCGTTGCATACCTAGTAAGCAAAAGTACAAAGTTTGCCGGGTCAGGCACGTTTTGGTTACAAGTCTGGGTTGAAACTGTGATTTTTAGTATGGGTCGATATGAGTAAGTCTGACCCGCTAGCAAAAGTTGCCTTTTTATCTGTTTTATTCTATCTGAACAAGATGATTGAGGTTGTATGCGTTACAGTGGGTCAACTTTTAACCCGTTCAACAAGTGCCTATATAACAGTAGACATAACCAATTAAAATGAAAATGGTTATGTATAATGACAATATTTGAAGTACATAGAGCATAATGAGTTTTTGGGGAAAGTACGTTAAGCATTTATAGCTTTTTTCCTTTATTCATCTGTTAAACATTTTGAGAGTGACCGTAAGTCGATAAATATGATCCTTGCTCATTAAAATGTTTACTAGTTGAAAACACTCATGCCAAATAGTTGAAATTCAAACTAAGATCATACAAAGTCGTTTCTTCATGAGCAATCAAAAAAATGTAGATCATAAAAGAAATGGGTTTCTTCAAAAGGTCTAACTGAATGATATGGGCATTTTATTTTGGTCTTAGACAATTGATATGTCGATGTTCAAAAAAAACCATTCCACGAATGAGTTCTTATTGAAATTATTGGATCATTGGGTCACAAATTTTTGTATTGAAGCTCTTTATGTATTAGAAACAAGAAAGATTCTCAAAGGTTGTCTGCTACTAAAATGCATAACTTCATCATCCAAGTCATGTGCGTTAAATACAACTTCCGCACTGCTCCATCAGCCATGGCCAATACTTTTCACCAACATCTCTCTAGTAATTCGTAAAGGACGTATAATTTTGATTGCAGAATTAATTTTTATATTATATCATTTTAAACATTGAACTAACCTCTATTAGTATGATGAAGAAATCAACTAGTTTTCTTGAAATCAAATGTATAGTGCTATAATTGTCTATAATTAATGAACATACCTTGTTATATATTCAAACACTTAGAATAGAAGATTCTTGTTGTTGGTAGCCATTCTTTCATCTTTTTCTCCTCCCATTATATTCTTCAACCCTGCTATTTGTCATTAAAAGCGCCTATGCTTGCATCTACGGCTGTCATTAAAAGCGTCTATGGTTGCATCTACAGCTGTCACTAAAAGCGCTTAGCATAGTGGAAATCTTGTCAAACTTTTTCATGGATATGGTAAACCATGGTTCATGTACTCTTCAGACCATACTCTACCAACAGTGTGGGTTTTTGAAACTTCTACATCATTCATCATCGGGATACTAACAAGCTATTGTGCCAAGTGGCACACGACGCGAAAGCGAGTATTGATACAACCCTAATCCAAGGCCACGAGAATGAAACCTCGAAAGAGTATAAACCTTAACGGAAGACGCACTTTTATTTAATAATCAAATGATCCAAAGATAAAATTTACAAAACCCTAAGCTCTATATTTATATGGGATGTTATCTTTGGCAAATAATCAAATGATATGAATGAGAGCGAACCATTTAAGAAAAAAAAAATACCAATCTCGTCTTAACGCAAACTTTATGGAATGACAAGCTCTTCAAATATCCATGTGTGCCGCATTGTGGGAGCTATGAGTGATCTAGTTCTTTCGATTTCTAAATAAAGGAGTTTACTCCAACCGTCACTTGAGATTTCAATATCTGTCTAATTGTGATCCTCCGAGGGCGAAAAAACATTAGTTTCGTGTATCTACTCAATGAGATTAAGGAAAATATATGATATATCGAAATCGATAATAATTCTTGATAATGCGAACTCAAAAAAAATTGTTATGTTCGGTTTTCGTGTACTGTGTGCAAGAGAGTACATTTTTTAAAATTCAGTCCATATAATGGATGATTAAGCCCAATATATTAACAGCCCAATTCCATGATTTCTTTTTTCAGTATAGTTAAAAGTAAAGTATATAAAACAAATTGTACGTTTTATTCGACACCATAAAATAAGAGATGGGATCGTTTGAAAGCTAAAGTCAAATGATCGAAAGTGTATATATTCATACTAAGTGATGACCGTATCTCAATATGGTGCACATGGCAAGTTCAGTCAAGTTTGGTTTACTCTTACGAGTTTAACAACTTTGACTCTAACTCATAGCTATAAAGCCTTCATTACTTGACAATGTACGCCTAATGTAAGTTATAACCGCGTAGCTCCTGGAGGAATTCACACTCAAAATCAAGACATATGTGATTTGTTTGATGTGTAGCTCGACTTATGAGTTATGTCTATTGACTACTGAACTACTGCGCTAAACAATCAACTTAATGTGTTAAAAGTAAATCAATCTTAAACGTTTTTTGGTTAATATATTTACCAGGGTGCAGGATTACTCCTCTTTACCAAAAAAAAAAAAAAAAGTAAATCAATCTTATGGTGGCTGTGTTTATATGAATGACGGAAATTAAAAAATTGTTGCTAGTATATAATAACTAGCGTTTTCATGAAATGAAGACATTCATAGATTGATACAGCATGCTTAGTAACAAATAGTAAAATCGATCATAAAAGCTTTTTTGAATTCTGTATAAAATTATTTTTACTTGAGGTTGTTGAATTTACTAACCCGTGTATTGTGAGTTTGTCTCATCGTAGTAAAAAGCAGAACAATATAGAGTGTGAAAGCTTGGACCTTTTTAAAGCGATTAAAGTACTAAGTAACTTCAAAAATAAATGAAAAAAGTAATTGCTTAATATATACTTATATATATCGGGGTGTAGGCTTTGATCGTTTTCTTGAAAGATCTTTGCTCTCGGATGTAAACGCTACCCTAATTTTTCGGCTATTCGTTTATAGCGAGGCGTGTCTAGGGTCACATGCGTGCGTTGCAGCGGCGAAAAGGGCATATCAAACGAGTATTATAGATACAAGGCATTATATATGTAATGTGTCGAAGTATTTTTTTGTCAGTTGTTGCAGTTATCTTTCAGCCTTAGAGATAAGCCTTCTAGATATCTGCCAAGATGAACAACGCGTTAGTCTCGCCCCGGGTGTTATCCCAGGACCCGACTCCGGCGTAGGAATGAGTATGTGTTTTACCGAAAGGTATAGTATAAAATGTGTGTGTGAGAAAATGATACCTTATTCCCAATTACTGTCTGCGTATTTATACTACCTGGTGTCACTATCTGGTCCCTGAGACTGTTGTACTTCATGGGACTGTTGGTGTTGTCAGGGCTGACACTGTCTCTGGCGTACCATCTGACGTTCAGGGGAATGAGACGAATTGTATCCAGATGATGCCAAAGGTACTGTCAGGTCAACGAGCCCTTCGGATGGTAACCTGTCGGTACGCCTTTCGGTAGAGTCTTGAGTCCTTTCGGTGGAGCATAAAGTCCTTCGGTCATTGGACCGATGGACCATATACGTCGTCATGTCCCCCCAGTAACATGTTATTTGTTTTTGACAAGTGACGTGATACTTAGTCCGGTCGTCCGTTGGATCCATTCGGATTGATTGGACTTGCTCTGGCTTCGCGGGCCTCCCCACAAACAATGGGCCCAAGCCCATTGAGTAGAAGTAGGTTAAAATAATTTTACCGAAAATTGTGGGATCTTGCCACGTGGCAGACGTGTCGTGGTTGACGGTTCAGATTCGCCCGCGTCGCTTCCTGACACGATGGGACATTTCGTGTCCCCACCCTTTTGGCCTATATAAGATGTTTTTACCCCCATTTGTAATTTCTACTTTTTACTTTCGATTCCTTCGTCTTCCGCTTGGCAAATCCTTCGGCTAGCTCAGGTGAGTTCTATCCCACTATTCCTTCGTCGTTTGCATTGCACCTTCTTGTCAATATCCAATGGCTTCTAGCTCCGTGGCACCCGCCGGCGATACTGCCCCCAAATCCGATATGCACGTATATTCTTCTTTGCTTTCTGAAGGGGAGCTTGAGCATATTGTCAGCGAGTACGGTATACCGGTTGATTTACATCCTCGTTTACCTCCGGCGGAATTTACGATGAACAATCTCCCCAACAATGCTGTTAATACAAATAAGCCATAAAAACGTTTATTTATATTTTACGATCTTCTAATGTTTTGTCGATAACAAACGTAAAATCATTTTAACGAAACAAATAGAGTACGTAAATAGTTTAAGTTAATAGTTTTCTAACACACTTACGTTTTCACATAAAACACTAAAAATAAGCCTAAGTGATTTTATGATTTAGATACATATGTACAACAACTAGTGTTTACATATTGGGTTTACATATACTTAAACTAAGTATACTAAAATGGGTGAAAACATGTAAATACTATAATGGGTAAAAACATGTAAATACTAAAATGGGTAATAAACTAGCTAATGGTTTTGATCCATAACCCATGGTTTTATTTATACCACTTAACCAAGTTCATTGAATCCTTAAGATACATTGTATCTATAAAGAAAACTATGGATCAACCCATAACCCATGACCCATGACCCATAACCAAAAATACCCATGGGCAAAGAGGAGCGTTCCACGGATCCCTGGCTTTGTGCTAGTCGGATCCCCAAGTGGAAGGGATCCGTGGGATCCGGGGAACAGTAGAGAATTTTCTCTATAAATAGAGAGCCATTTCTTCCTCTCTAGATATAACTTTACACACATACTTCCCCAAAGTATTCTAACCCTCTAACCTCAGATCTAAGTGATCTATGTAGTTTGTCTTTTGTTTTTGTGTCATCTTCTAGGTTCCTCTTAAAGGAGAGATCACCACTTCTTGAAGACGTGCAAGCTCAAGTCCATGAGTTGCCATGCTTCGTCATCATCAAGACTACTAAGGTTCTCTTGTTGATAGTTCTTCCTTTCTCCATAGATGTTGGGTTGAAGGCATTAGTGAAGAATGCCGAAAGTGTCAAGATGAAAGCATTTGTGAAAGGTGCTCATCATCCATGTCAAAGCATTAGTGAAGGATGCTAAAGGTGTCAAGACGAAGGCATTAGTGAAGGGTGCCAAGCGTTGTGTCAAAGGCATTAGTGAAGGATGCCAAAGAATCAAATCAAGTGGTATTTTTGAAGAAATGCCTAGGTCGTATAATCGATGAGGTGCATCGTTATACATATAAGTATTTGTTTATTTACAAGGATGGTGATATCCTTAAAGGTGTTGTAAGAAGGAGTAGATCTCCTTGAGATTAGGTGTTGTGTCGTGAAGGGTAGTAGTTCCTCCATAGTAATGGAACTAGGTGCTTAGCCTAGTACCTAATAAAGGGTAGGCGACGTTGTGATAGGATTAGTTCTCCTAAGGTGTGAAAGAACTCGGTGGTTAGCCTAGCACCGTATAAAGGGTAGGCGACGTTGTGTTAGGTGTGGTTCCCCTTGGTGTGAAATAACTCGGTATTTAGCTTTGTACCGGAAAAAGGTTAAGTGACGTTGTGAAGGCTTCTCCGCCACAAGGAGTTGGTGTAGTGCTTACTAACTCTCGAGTATGTGACTCGGGGAGTGGAGTAGGGCAAGGAAGGTGTCCTTGTAGCCGAACCACTATAAATAACTTGTGTCGTGGTGATGTGCTTCTTACTCTTTATCTTTCATTACACGCTTATATATCTATCTATCAACGTCCAACATAAACAACCAAATAGATTGACATAAGTAGATCTAAATATTTAAAAAGGAAGTTTTAAATTGGTAAAACTATTCAACCCCCCTTCTAGTTTTCCACAATTGGCATCAGAGCTTCGTTACCAAGTTTCTTAGAGTATGTTGTACTTTAAAAACTTGATACTATCCATGTATGTTTGAAAACTACAAAGAAGGATTATATTTGTCATATCTTAAAATCACTATATTGTTTATTGTTGGACAATGATAGAATGCTCTAACATTCTTTTTCTTAAGCATTATCTATACTTGGATTTGGAGTTACCAAGAATAGCATAAAGAATTTATATAAATATTTCCTTTCGCAAAAAGAATGTTTAGTATTCTTACAACAAAAATCTGGAATTTCCAAGAAGATCACAAAACATCTAAATACTTCTTTTCTTAAAAAGAATATTTAGCCAAGGTATGATTACTAATCACTTGCTTTTAATTCTATTATTGAAATCTTAATTGCATGATTTATTAGTAATTGCTTTAGTAGTTATCTATATTAAAGTCATCATCAAGAATAGTATTCTTCAACGAGACTACACTATGATTTCGTAATAATGACATTTTGGTTATTTGATAACCATTATCATTATTCATCACAAAGAATTTATTGACACTTCATCTATGTCAATAATATTCCATGTGAAACTTCTTATATTATAATAAAATGGGATTTTATTATAATGTTTGAAAAGCTTCCAAAGAATTTTGACTAATTCTTAAAAAGGGAACCTCGTTTAATAGGAATAGTACTGAATCTTCAAAAACCTCTAATCACAAGTTTTTGAACCTTAACACCGAAACATTAGGTTTTTTAGAACTCCCAAACCATAGTTATCAAGGAATGTTTGAGCTGATTTTTGCTTTTATGCCGGATCCCTCAGTTTACACTAGCCGGATCCCAAATGAGAGGGATCCGCGGGATCCGTGCAACAGAAGACATTATAAGCTAAAAATGATCACTGTGGATGTTCCACAATCATACTTTCCCCTTAAAGACTCATGAACAAAAACCTAACTACTGTTCATAGGAGCAACTTGATCATCTCTCTCAAGCATAACAATCACTTGTGTAAGTATAATCTTCACTACATTGTTGATTTCATTCTTTGATTACTAGGATTACAAGTTCTTCATTTTAGAGGTTGGGTTCAAGTGGGTTTGTCATAATTTGTTATCACATTGTTTTCTAAGATATCTCAAATCAAAGAATTAACATTGTTAATACAAATTAAACTCATTTCTTGAATTCAATAAAAATGAATTGAGTAAAATTGTGATCAAACCCTCTAGGTTACTATTTACAATTAACACCACATTGTGGTTGCATTGTTTAGGAACAATCATGCCAAGCTACAAGCAACAAGATTACCAAGACACCGCCCACTACATACCCATGTATCATAGGAAAAATGGTCTAAGTCCGGACGATAGAAAGGCCTTTAAGTTGCTTGAAAGGAGACTATTTCATGAAGGGAGAGTTGTTGATCCATCATTTGTTGCAAACACCGACGTAAGGGAAGTTTTTGCAACTATTGGATTTGATTGTTTATTGGACATAAACGAGGAAATTTTCCTGGTCTTTGTGCTTGAATTCTACAAGACAACGGGTATAATTAGAAATGATGATGGGACCATCTCAATTGAATTCACCATCAATGAGCGAGAGTTTAGTCTTTCACTTATAGAGTTTGGGAGAATTATAGAGGTTCCGTATCAAGGTGTTTGTATGTACTCCAATGAATGGTCTTTGGAACAACTACACACAATGGAACAACAAGGTTTATGGTGGAAGGCAAGAGACCACACCCACCCACGGACTCCTCGGACGAAAGGGAAAGGCAAGGAGAAGGTGGAGGTGAAGGGAGTAGTAGCAACCCACTCACAAATATCGATCTTGACCCCTTGGACTACATCAACCAATTGCCAAACATCCCTAATGAATCACCCGAATGGCAACAAACCAAGGGAATCTTCAAATGCTTCGCCAATTTCTTGAAGAAGAAGTAGTGAAGATAGTTCGATGAAGAGTGGAGGACGGGTGAAGAAGTGAAGAAGGAAGAGAAAGGTAAAGTTTGAAGAATCAAACTTATGATGAACAATTTCAAGACAATGATTTGTAAACATTTTTAATTATGCTTGTAGTTTGTAGGTATTGCCATATCGTGGCATTAGACAATCCTAACGTAGGTACTTGGGAAATGAGATTTTACGACCCCTAGAGTGGTTGTCGTCACTCATTCTAAGAATTCTAGCTCTTCCTACCTTGGTATACACTATATTAGTTGCGTTATTGTATTTAGTCCCCGTAGAAACAACTAGGAAAAGCATTTGATATAAAGTGCAAAGATGCACATTTCCTGAAAGCTCTCTGATCTGCAGTAGGCGGATCCCAGCTTTTGAACTGGCCGGATCCCTCCCACAAGGGAACCGCGGGATCCGTAGCATCTGATATGAAATACAGATTTGGCTACATCAAAACAGTCTATTAGATCACTTCTAACAAGTCAAATATAAGATACTAAGAGCCAACTAAGTCTTTATCAAATAGTTGAAAATCTCACTCTCATCCATGGCTTATCTAGGATACATCTTTGAAATATCTTTGATTTTTCAACTAGTCAAAACTCACTATAATTCCGCTCCAACACTCACACATTATCTATCACGCTTGATAGCACTTAGTAAGGTATATCTTTCAATTTTAGCAAATTGATCTCAACCATCTTTTAATCAAAATTAGGGTCAAAAATTAGCTTTTCATTTCTTCTTATTTTTAAGGATTTTAGTAAATTCCTATTAGGACATCATCTGACTTCTAGGACTTGTTATCACCATTTCTCCACATCAAATTAAATGGAATCATTGTCAAACATATAGTTAGACTACCCAAGGTCAAATTTTCTTGGCCAAAACCATCATTAAGCACCATTTCTTGTTATGGTTAAGGATTTGAGATATCTAATAGCTAAAGACTTCAAAATTAAGTCAAACACTCGAAATCCATTAATAACAAACCTTACAAAAGCATAATGATTTCACCTAGACCTTGTCTGATAGCCGGATCCCTGGTCTTTAACCAGGCGGATCCCTACTGAGAGGGATTCGCGGGATCCGTAGATGCAGAATGCATAAATCAACTTCTATATTCAAATTCAAGTCACCCTTTGGTTCTCTAACCACTCTTAGCATACATTAATTGTCCTCCTAGAGCTGATCAAAATCTCAAGAGCATGCTTAGTCTTCTAAGTGGTCAAGAATTTAATTCCCAAATTCAAATTATTCTTTATAAACCAAACAATCTTAGGTTTATGGCACCATCCTCAATTACCTTTCAAAAATCAGAAATTAGAAGCTCACATTAGCACTTTCATCACCATGACAAAGGCTCTTAGCAACAACTCCTCAAACATAGGATCATCCAAAAGAAAGGGTCAAATGATCCATGAAATTTCATCCACCGAAACATCTCCCATTAGAAATAATGACTCTAGAATCCCACCTCATCAAAACCATCCAACAAAAGCTAAGAGAACCGCAAGGATTAGCATCAAACCTTTCCAACTAGAAAAAGGAACATCTAGTTCTAAACCAAACATGGCTAGTTCTAACAAGCCATCAAAACCTTCATTCATTAAGAATGGATTACACTCCTTGAATGAGCCTCTTCCTCATCCAAACATATATTCATTGTTCCATTCACCACCAAGAACCTCCCATTCACCAACCTTTTGATTGAATCGGGAACCACCTACAACACCAACTAGCCCATCATGGGAGACAAGGAACAACCTTGATCATATGGAAGAAGTTTCATTACCACCCTCATTTTTAGAACCTCTCCCTACTTCTCAAAATGAAGACCCTCAAACACACATTGAGCCCCCTCAAAACATCCATTTCCCTCCGGGGCCAAACCAAGACAATATTTGCCCAAATTGTCTAAAAACTCAAGGACTTGTTCAAGAAGTACGAAATGAGATACATTTCATGTTCAATCATCTTCTTGCAAAGTTGGATCAATTCAACAAGTCCACTCATCCCTAGACTTAAGCACATTGTCACATTCTAAGTCTCGTAATGAGATTAGCATTAGTAGTACTTGTATGGCTAAAGTTCATTCTCTTAGATTTTAGAGATTTGGTTGTGTATCTCTTGTTTTATTGAATGAATACCTATATGCTATGATTATTTTGTGTGTTGTGCTTATTGTACATATATCTCATCCTTTCAATAGCATTGCTTGACATTTCTTCATTGCTGAAGAAACTATCATCAGATAGCCGGATCCCTCCTTGAAGGGAACCGTGGGATCCGTGGTACAGAAGCACAAATTTCTACTAACTTGAGTTTTATTTACAGGAAATTTTGCACTATACTCTTGTTTTCTAACCTTTGTTTTGTAGTACACATGAAGATATTGACACCATAAAGCTAGGGGGAGCTTTGTGTCAAACAACATTGCAAAATCATTTGCAACTTAATCCAATTTTGGATTACACTTCATGACACCCCATTGCAACATTGCAATATTCAAGGGGGAGCACGCTTTCGTCACTTAGACGAACCATTTGCAAACTTAATTGCAAACACAATTAGTTTATTTTACGTTATGTCCTTGACGCCTTTTTCAAAAGGATTGACTCGTCAAGGGGGAGTTCAGACGAGTGCCATTCCCGTCACTTGCTCTCTTTACATTTTGACATTTTTTCTTATAAAAATTGTGTTAGTTTCTTTTAACACTTTTTGTTTCGACAAAAAGGGGGAGAAGAAAGTAAAAACTACAAATTCAAACTTTTACGAATTTTAGATTTTTCCTTAAAATAATTTTATGTTTTGTCATCAACAAAAAAGAGGAGATTGTTAATATAAATAATCCGTAAAAACGTTTATTTATATTTTACGATCTTCTAATGTTTTGTCGATAACAAACGTAAAATAATTTTAACGAAACAAATAGAGTACGTAAATAGTTTGAGTTAATAGTTTTCTAACACACTTACGTTTTCACATAAAACACTAAAAACAAGCCTAAGTGATTTTATGATTTAGATACATATGTACAACAACTAGTGTTTACATATTGGGTTAACATATACTTAAACTAAGTATACTAAAATGGGTGAAAACATGTAAATACTATAATGGGTAAAAACATGTAAATACTAAAATGGGTAATAAACTAGCTAATGGTTTTGATCCATAACCCATGATTTTATTTATACCACTTAACCAAGTTCATTGTATCCTTAAGATACTTTGTATCTAGAAAGAAAACCATGGATCAACCCATAACCCATGACCCATAACCAAAAATACCCATGGGCAAAGAGGAGCGTTCCACGGATCCCTGGCTTTGTGCTAGCCGGATCCCAAGTGGAAGGGATCCGTGGGATCCGGGGAACAGTAGAGAATTTTCTCTATAAATAGAGAGCCATTTCTTCCTCTCTAGATATAAATTTACACACATACTTCCCCAAAGTATTCTAACCCTCTAACCTCAGATCTAAGTGATCTATGTAGTTTGTCTTTTGTTTTTGTGTCATCTTCTAGGTTCCTCTTAAAGGAGAGATCACCACTTCTTGAAGACGTGCAAGCTCAAGTCCATGAGTTGCCATGCATCGTCATCATCAAGACTACTAAGGTTCTCTTGTTGATAGTTCTTCCTTTCTCCATAGATGTTGGGTTGAAGGCATTAGTGAAGAATGCCAAAAGTGTCAAGATGAAAGCATTAGTGAAAGGTGCTCATCATCCGTGTCAAAGCATTAGTGAAGGATGCTAAAGGTGACAAGACGAAGGCATTAGTGAAGGGTGCCAAGCGTTGTGTCAAAGGCATTAGTGAAGGATGCCAAAGAATCAAATCAAGTGGTATTTGTGAAGAAATGCCTAGGTCGTATAATCGATGAGGTGCATCGTTATACATATAAGTATTTGTTTATTTACAAGGATGGTGATATCCTTGAAGGTGTTGTAACAAGGAGTAGATCTCTTTGAGATTAGGTGTTGTGTCGTGAAGGGTAGTAGTTCCTCTATAGTAATGGAACTAGGTGCTTAGCATAGTACCTAATAAAGGGTAGGCGACGTTGTGATAGGATTAGTTCTCCTAAGGTGTGAAAGAACTCGGTGGTTAGCCTAGCACCGTACAAAGGGTAGGCGATGTTGTGTTAGGTGTGGTTCGCCTTGGTGTGAAAGAACTCGGTATTTAGCTTTGTACCGGAAAAAGGTTAAGTGACGTTGTGAAGGCTTCTCCGCCACAAGGAGTTGGTGTAGTGCTTACGAACTCTCGAGTAGGTGACTCGGGGAGTGGAGTAGGGCAAGGAAGGTGTCCTTGTAGCCGAACCACTATAAATAACTTGTGTCGTGGTGATGTGCTTCTTACTCTTTATCTTTCATTACACGCTTATATATCTATCTATCAACGTCCAACATAAACAACCAAATAGATTTACATAAGTAGATCTAAATATTTAAAAAGGAAGTTTTAAATTGGTAAAACTATTCAACCCCCCCCCCTTCTAGTTTTCCACAAATGCCATCGGACTTTATGAGCAATATTTTGCGTTTTCAGGCGTCCGGGTTCCCTTTTCTACATTTCTTTTGAGGGTGATCCGATACTTCAAGGTTCACATTTCTCAATTGGTGCCCATCGGGCTAAACAGATTGGTTATGTTCGAGATCTATTGCCGTTTTTTCTATACGTTGAACAAGCAGGGACATTTGTTTTCTTTCCAGAGAAGGACCGGCGGAGAGTCTCGTCCACCCCTCTTTAAGGAGACATGTTCAAGTCTGAAGAACTGGAAGGATAGTTTTTTCTTGATTGACCGGAGGGCTGTCCCTGATGCCATGCCTTGGAGACATCCGGACTCAAACGTTTCGGATAATGTCTCCGCCGGTGGTTATGAGGAAGCCGATGTCCAGAGGCTGTGTGAAGGGGTGGTAGAGCTCCGACCGGTTCATTCCGGGCTTTTGTTTTAGGTTGGGTTGACCAAAGTTTGGAAGCATCCTGGGTTTCGCGTGGAGTTCAAGGATATTGACAAGAACGGTAATGCAATCGTCTAAGTTTATTTTGCCTTTTCCATGTGATTTCTTTTCTTGTTGGTGACCCTTTTTCTTTCTTGTGTGTAGTTATTACTATGTCTCAGTACCTTCGTTTGAGGTCAGAGCAGGGATCCCGGTTGGGTAGGGGACGTCCTTTGGTTGAAGGAGAGGAAGTGCCTCAACATGTGACTCAACCGTTGAGAGCCGACCAACCTATTCCTGAGACGAGCAGGATTCAGAGGATTGTGGAGAAGGCCGATCCGGCAGTGTTGAAAGCCAAGGAGAAGAAAAGGAAACAGGCGGAGAGGAGGCCAACTGGCGGAGCGTCGTCACTACTTAAGAGGAGAAGGCAGGAATCTCCTTCTATCAAATTGTTGTCCAGTCCTGAGAACTCTCAGGATGCTCATTTGGCTTCTCCTGTGAATACTTTGAGGCCGGAAGATGTTGTGGATGACGTTGGGCGGGAAAATGAGGGTGGTCAGGAGGGAGGTCATCTAGAGGAGAGGAGCCATTCGGTTGAGGTTCCCCCTGTTTTCTTGGGGTCCACTCCCTATCTTGTCGCTCAAGGTATACTTTTTAGCTTGGGGAGTATGCTATGTTGTCTGTTATATGTTTTTTTGTTTCTGACTTCTTTTTCCGCAGGGGCTGAGGTGGGGGTGTCAAGAGTGAATGCTGAGGAGACGGTCCAGCATCCGGCTTACACCGGGGAATACTCAGGAGGTATCCGTTAGCTTCTTTCCTTTCTTCATCAATTTTTCGTTTCTCTCTCCCTTTTGTAAAGACAATTTTTTATTTTTTTTATATTTTTTTATATAGGTATCTTTGGACAAAGGGGTTCTGGGGAACCTTTTATTCCTGGTTGGGGTTTGACGGCTAACACAAGCCTGAGTGATGCTGTCCTCTGTAGAGACATGATGGCCAATCTTGCTCCCCCTTCCTCCGCGCCGAACAGGAGGATCAGACAGATGAGAGGGCTCTGTATAGGGGATGGTTTGAGCTATGTCATGGGTCTCTCGCTGTTGCCGAAGTTTTCAAGAGGTTTGAGCGATTGAATCATCAATATGCGGAATTATACCGGGTTCATTCTGCTTGCTTCGGACTTGAGCCACTGCTTTCTGAAACTCAAGCTAGCCTTCGCTCCCAAATTGTCACCAATGAAAAACTAGTCGCTGATCACCAGGCCCATCAAGAGGCTCACCGAGGCTATGGTCAAAAGGAAGGGGAACTGAGGGCGAAGTTTGAGGCGTTGGAGGAGGAAGTTAAGGTGTTGAAGGCTAAGGACGAGGAACAGTCGGAGAGGATCAAGTCGCTGGAAGAATCTTTGGAGAAGAAGACCTCTGAGCTGGAGGAATTCGAGAACGAAGCTTCAGATCTGAGGAAAAGTATGCAGGAGGTTGCTATTAGAGCTGGGCTGGAGGAAATGCTGCGTTTCAACTATGTGAAAGAACTTATCCCTACAGTTATCCGTCGGTTGCAAGGGAGTAAAGAGTATCAGCAGGCGTGGGGAGCAGTATTCAACACTGCTATAGACTCTGAATGGCTGGATGGAGTTAGGGAAGGTCGAGATGAAGAGGAGGTCAATAGGATTGTCGCGGAGCAGAATGATTTTGATATGGAGGTTGTTCGGGGTTTCACTAAAGCCTATGATGATATGTTTACCCGGAGCTTCGCATATATTGAGAAGATTAAGCGATCCTATCATCTCCCATTGGCGGATCTGATGAACATCCTTCCGGAAGGAACAGGGGCTACACCCGGAGCTAGCACTTCCGGGGGGTCTTAGCAATTCTCTCTGTCTGGACATTTGAACAGTATTTTTATTTATGTCTCAGCGGGCCTGCGTGCCTTCAAATGATGTAATCAAACACTTTTATTCGTGTTTTTGTGGTTGATGCGTGTAGCCTTGAACAATATTTATGGTTTATGCTCAAACAGGGTCGTTCATATATCCGGATGGCCATTTTGATTATTTATGTTTGCATACTTTGTGTTTGTATGTATTTTGTTGTCGCCTGTTGGTAAGTATACATGGGGGCTCATCCCTGGCGTCGTCACGCTTACGGGGTATATGCGTGCCGTTTGGGCATATATGCCTCGGCTCTTCCCTTAATGTCTTAGCATTATTCGGGGGTATGCAGTTGCCTTACCGACTGGTACGAGGGCCTTCCCTAGTGTCGTTGCACTTACGGGGGTAAAATAATTATAACTGTTGGGTTTTTTTGGGTGCACGGTCGGAGGTAGCTAATCTCCGCCGATTGCACCCTCTCCCTTTGCATGAGACATAATCATGGGAAAATTTTCCTCCTCCATCATAGGTAGGGGAATATGCCATTACTTGGTGAAAGTAAAAATATAATATTTCATGCCCGCAGGCTTACATTCCATTTGCTTAACACTTAAAGAAAACATTTTTTCAAATTCATGGCATGCCACTTCTGGGGCACCTCTTCTTCGTCCATGGTTTCCAGCTTGTACGAGCCGTTGAGATTTGCTTCCTTGACTCTGTAGGGTCCTTCCCATTTTGGTCCCAACTTGCCTTGATCTTCGGCTCTGCTAGTTTTATTTTTTCGGTACACGAATTCTCCCGGTTTGAAAGATACCAAACGTGCCTTTCGGTTATAGTACTTTTCCAGCTTCGTCTTATACCTAGCTTCCATCACGGCTACCTCTTCTCTCCGTACTTGTAGTAGGTCGAGATTGAGACGAATTTCCTCTTCGTTCTGTTCTTCTATTCGACGGGGGTCTTCCTCCTCGAGACCTTCTCTTATTCTCCTTACTCTATATGTCGGCATGCCTATCTCTGTCGGTAGAACCGCTTCACTTCCATAGGTAA
This sequence comes from Chrysanthemum makinoi, assembly GCA_910596185.1. Classification (NCBI taxonomy): domain Eukaryota; kingdom Viridiplantae; phylum Streptophyta; class Magnoliopsida; order Asterales; family Asteraceae; genus Chrysanthemum; species Chrysanthemum makinoi. The sequence continues at coordinate 306,739,584 of OU343223.1, read as the reverse complement.
GGCTGAAAGACGTTTCTCCGTTGCTCGTCTTAATGGATGTCCGGTGTGCCCAGAGAACATTCGGTAGCTCATCCACCCATCCTGCCTTTGTACGCCCCAACCTTGTTTTGATTCCCTCCATCAAGCTTTTGTTTGCCCTTTCTACCAATCCGTTGGCCTGCGGATGGGCCACGGCTGTGTTATTCTGCTTGATGTTGAGTTTTTCACACCAGTTCTTGAAGGGTTGTCCACGAATTGTTTTGCACTGTCCGTGACAATGATGGCAGGGAGACCGAAGCGGCACACTATGTTATCCCATACGAACCTCGTGACATCCTTGCCAGTGATCCTTGCTAATGGTTTGGCCTCCGTCCACTTAGTGAAATAGTCGATTGCTACCAAGATGAATTTGACCTTTCCGGCTGACGAAGGCAAGGGACCCACTATGTCCATTCCCCATTGGTAAAAGGGCCATGGAGCCATGATGGGAGTCAGCTTAGTTTTCGGAAGTTGCGGCACTGGGGAATGGATCTGGCAGGAGTCACATTTAATTATTTCGTTTCGAGCATCCCGGTGCATAGTAGGCCAATAGTATCCTTGCCGCATGGCTTTCGCCACGACCGAGCGAGGACCAGAATGCATTCCTCATGCTCCCATGTGTATCTCCCTTATAACGTAGTTCGCCTGCAAGGGACCAACGCATCTCATCATGGGCACTAGGTAGGCTTTTTTGTAGAGTGCTCCATCTTCCATGACGTACTGGTTGATTTTCATCCTCAGGGTGCGAGCTTTGTTAGGATCGTCCGGCCAGATTCCCTCCTCCAGACATCGGATAATAGGGGTCATCCAATTGTCCCATTCTTCTTCAACAACGTGATTAACCTCCTTTCCTTCCGTCGACCTCTCTCTTAGCACTTCCACCAGTACCTCCTTCGTCAAGTGGCCGAAGGCAACCGTGGCTAGTTTACTGAGAACATCTGCTTTCTGGTTCTGACCTCTGGGAATGTTCCGGATGGTGAAATTTTCGAAGCCAGCTATGTACTCCTTTGCCTTTGCCAAATATTTGATCATACTTTCATTACTCGCCACATAATCCCCGTTTATCTGATTGGCCACCAGCTTGGAGTCCACCCGGACTTCGAGGCTACGGACGTGCATGCTTTCCGCCATCCTTAGTCCTGCCAGTAGGGCCTCATACTCAGCTTCGTTGTTAGTTCTTTCAAATTCAAGTCGGATGGCGTAAGTGAACTCCATTCCCTCTGGATTAATCAATACAAGACCTGCTCCGGAGCCCTTGTTGTTGGATGCTCCATCCGTATACAAAAGCCACTTCTCCTCTTCTTTTTTCTTCGCCGATGGTGGCTCGAAGTATTTGCCATTGCTTTCTCCGATGGGAGCTTCTGACAGAAAGTCCGCCAAAACCTGGCCCTTAATTGCATTCCGGGGCTCGTAGGCGATATTGTAAGCACCTAGTTCCACCGAGTATTTGGCCAGCTTTCCGGATGCTTCTGGCTTGTTGAGGATCTGCTTTATAGGTTGGTCCGTGATTACCTTGATGGGGTGTGCTTCGAAATATCTCCGGAGCCTTCTTGACATGTGCAATAGACAGAGTGCCAGCTTTTCAATCGGAGCATAGTTCCTTTCTGCTTCATTGAGTGTCCGGCTTACATAACGGACCGGCAGCTGTTTTCCCTTCCTTTCGGTTAGCAGAACCACACTGACTGCCTCCTCAGAGGCTGCAAGGTACACATACAGTGTTTCCTTCGCCATCGGCGTTGTTAGCGAGGGAAGGTCCGTTATCAACTTCTTCATTTCCTGGAACGCCTTTTCTGCTTTTTCCGTCCACCGATATTCCTCCTTGTTCTCCTTGGTAATGTTCTTGAGCGTTTCGAAGAAGGGTAGGGACCTTTCGGCTGAACGGGACAAGAAGCGATTAAGTGCTGCCAATTTGCCGCTGAGGCTCTGCATCTCTTTCAAGGTCCTAGGTGACTGCATGTCCATTATCGCCTTTGTCTTCTTCGGGTTTGCCCGGATCCCTTCTGAAGTTACCATGTATCCTAAGAACTTCCCTTCTTCCATCCCGAAGGAGCATTTTTTAGGATTCAGCTTCATATTTATCTTCCGGAGGTTGTCAAATGTTTCGGCTATGTCTGCTAACATTCCCTGCTCTTCCTTGCTCTTGATGACCATGTCATCCACGTATGCTTCCAGATTCCTCCCTATCAGCGACTGGAAAGCGGAGTCTATCATCCATTGGTAGGTGTCCCCTGCATTTTTCAGACCGAATGGCATCTTGGTGTAACAGTAAGTCCCTTGCTCAGTGTAGAACGTTGTTTTCTCCTCATCTTACCTTGCCATCTGCACCTGATGATATCCTTTGTAAGCATCCAAGAAACATTTGTACTTATACCCCATGACCGACTCGATCTTCCAGTCAATCTCCGGCAAAGGGTAGTAGTCCTTGGGGCAGGCAGAGTTGATGTTCTTGAAGTCGATGCACATCCGCCAGCTTCCGTCGTACTTCTTCACTAGAACAGGGTTGGATATCCAGGTAGGGTATTTCACTGGTCTGACAATGCCAGCTTTGACCCACTTTTCCACCTCCTTTGTGACCGCTTGACTTCGATCCGCCGCTAACATTCGACGTTTTTGGCATACCGGGTCCACTGAAGGGTTGGCATTCAGCGTGTGCTCGATTATTCCCCTAGGGACTCCCGTCATATCCGCCGGCTCCCATGCGAATATATCAAGATTTCTTTGCAGCAGCTCTCTGAGACGTCTTTTGCATTCGGAGGTCAGGGTACCTCCTATCATCACGGCCTGCTCAAGAAAGGCTGGATTGATCGTCACTTCCTCCGTCAAACCCACCTCACCGGTCTTCACTTCTGCCTCATCCTGCACAGGAGGATTGGCCTGCAATCTTTCCAACCTTCTACATACCGAAATGATGACGGAGCGAGTGACAAGTGTGGCAATTCCCTGAGGGGTTGGGAACTTCATCATGGAGTGAACTGTGGAAGGTATGGCTCGCAGGATCTTCAATCCGGTCCTTCCTAAAATTACGTTATACGGCGATGGTGCCCGAATAACCGTGAACTTTATTCTGACCTTCCTATATAGCCCTTCATCTCCGAATGAAACATCCAACTCAATCTTTCCCAGTGGTCTGGTCACCTGTCCGGCGAACCCAAGTAGATATGTCTGTGTCTGCTTCAGCCGAGATCTTATCTCCAGAGGCAAGTTGTTGAAGCAGTGCTCAAACATCACTTCCAGCGAAGCTCCTTCATCCACAAAAACCCTTCTTACTAGATATCCCTCCATTGTGGCTTCAACTATGAGGGGATCGTCCGACACATCTCCCTCGGGAAGAGGGGGAAATGTTACATTCATCCATATTTCTTCTTGCTCTGATGACTTCCTCTTCTTTCGTTCAGGCCACGCCCAGATCATGTTGATGACCTTATCCTTGGCTCCCGTTTCATTCTTGGGGGGCTCTCTCCTTCCCTTCTGTCTGAGGTCCCTGATCAAATGATTCAACTTCCCCGACTCCAAGGCCAGTTCTAACTGTTTTTTAAGCTGATAACAGTCATTCGTGTAATGCCCTTTCTCTCCATGATAATCACAGTACTTATCATGGTTCTCCTTCCGGGGTGGGTCACACATCGGCTTCGGAGGAGGTAGGCGCAGCTGGTGCTCTGTGGCCAAGATTTCTTTTGGGGGCTTTATGAGTGATTCTAATGTTAGACGGGGGTTGCTTCGGTTCAGATGATCACCGCGATGGGGTAAGTAAGGAACCGACCTGTCGCCGTGACGATGGGAGCTCCCCCGATCCTTTCCTGAATATCCGTATCGCCCTTCATTCTTCCTATCCCCTCCGTAATTACCTCTGGCAACCCTTTCGTCCTTTCTGAAGGGTCTGGTTGAGGCCCTCCTGGTTGTATCATAATGCTCTCCCCGGGGCAATTCGGTGCTGGCAAAGGCCTCTTCCGACCTTACAAAGTCATCCACCCTGACCATCATCTCCTCCACGGTCTTAGGGATTGTATCGGCAAACCGTTTGGCCAACTCGGGACATTTGCACCCATTCATGAACGAGGAGATCCTCATGATCTCCGGCGCTCCCTGTATGAATCCCATCTCGGTGGTCCATCTTTCTTTGAATTCGGGTAACGTTTCATTAACCTTTCTCACTATCTTGGCAATTTCGGTAGGGTCCTTGTCACAAGCCTTGTGTAGGGAGAAACGAGTCTCGAACTGGTCCCTGAAAGCTGCCCATTCGTCTATGCTGCCCGGAGGGAGTCCATCGAACCATCCCCTGGCCTTTCCATCCAAAGTCTGTTGGAACATGCGACACCACACTGGCATCGGCCATTCTCCATGCCCTGCGGCTCCAGTGAACCTGTTGAGATGATCTTGAGGATCCGTCGACCCATCGTACAGCTTGATGTGAGTGGGCATTTTGTGCTCCGGCGCGGAGAACTCAATGATTCGCCTACTGAAGGGAGATTTCGAGACTTCCTTGAAGGGCTTCGCTAGATCTTCGTCTTTTACTTTACTCCCGGTTACTATTTCCTTCTTCTTGTCCGCCGGCTCACCCTTGTCAAGAGCCATTTCGTCCTCAAAATCCAACCGTATCGGCTCAACAGTGTCCCTTCGGCTGTTGTGTTCTTTTATCATAGACTTGAGCGCAGTTACATACCCTTCCAACTGCTCTCTCGTCATTGGGGTGGAACTTCCTTCTCCTCCTCCAGAAGTTACCGGAGGTGTCGAACCCGTCATCCTATAGCTCTAGTAGATTGAATGCGGGTCCCACGGATGGCACCAATGTCGAAGTATTTTTTTGTGAGTTGTTGCAGTTATCCTTCAGCCTTAGAGATAAGCCTTCTAGATACCTGCCAAGATGAACAACGCGTTAGTCTCGCCCCGGGTGTTATCCCAGGACCCGACTCCGGCGTGAGAATGAGTATGTGTTTTACCGAAAGGTATAGTATAAAATGTGTGTGTGAGAAAATGATACCTTATTCCCAATTTCTGTATGCGTATTTATACTACCTGGTGTCACTATCTGGTCCCTGAGACTGTTATACTTCATGGGACCGTTGGTGTTGTCAGGGCTGACACTGTCCCTGACAATGTCTCTGGCGTACCCTCTGACGTTCAGGGGAATGAGACGAATTGTATCCAGGCTAGATGCCAAAGATACTGTCAGGTCAACGAGCCCTTCGGATAGTAACCTGTCGGTACGCCTTTCGGTAGAGTCTTGAGTCCTTTCGGTGGAGCATAGAGTCCTTCGGTCATTGGACCGATGGACAATATACGTCGTCATAATGTAAATACAATAGTTTAGTGATTGTGCAAATCATATATTTATCTATTAAATAAAATATGTGTATGTCAAATACAGTATAAATTTTAATCATTGGTTTAATTTGTCAAACAAGAGCAGCATATATCAATTCTATTTATGTTGATAGCATCTATGAGTTTGCCATCATAACAATAAAAAACCATTACTTAATCTATGTTTTTATATACAAAGTATACAAGAATCATTATAACATTCTCAGAATGTTATCATATCCTCTTCTTTTAAATAAAGAAAAAATATGATCAAGGATAAGCAAAAGATTTTTAAAGACAAACTTTTATAAACCCTAGTTTAATGTTCCACGAACTTTCATGTTTCTTTTTTCGTTTTTATTTTATTATAAACTTTCATGTTTTGTTTAATACTATGATTTAAGATCATTTGAGGACAAAAGATTATTTACATACCAAGGGATCAATCCCCACCCTTCATTTTTATTTGATCTAATGGATGACATTAATCTCAACAATTTAGAAAACCCACTTTTATAATTTTTTTTCAAATATTATTATCTTTCAAACCGTTAATCGTTAAGCGGAAAAAAATATATCATTGCGACGAGCATTTAATTATCTTTCTATAGATAGGCACTTTGATATACTTTCGACAAAAAAAATTTTTTCGTATTTTTCACGTTTTTTTTTTTAAAGTTTTTTTTGTTTTTTTACGTTACTGAAATTTGCATTAAAAAATCATATATGATAAAACACTAATTTTAATATCACATGTGATATTAGTGTAATATCATATATGATATGTAATATCACATGTGATATTAGTGTAATATCACATATGATATTAGTGTGATATCACATGTGATATGAGTGTAATATCACATATGATATTACATATCATATATGATTTAACATTAATATCACATGTGATATTCAATTTAGTGTTTTATCATATATGATTTTTTAATGCAAATTTCAGTAACGTAAAAAAACGAAAAAAATAACGAAAAAACGTGAAAAAAATGAAATTTTTTTCTTTTTTCGAAAGTATATCAAAGTGCCCGTCTATATAAAGATAATTAAATGCTCGTCGCGATAGTGTAAATATTTTCACTTAACGATTAACGGTTTAAGAGATATTTAATATATAAAAAATAGGTGAAATAATAAAATGCTTATAATCTTAGCCATTGATTTATTTTTAGATGGATGGTGGAGATGAGTCTCTTAATATGTGAGAAAAGTTTGGTATGTAAAATAACTCTTCTCTAATACTATTATGCGGTAGGTCAAATGATCTACATTCGTGTTAGATAAAAATCATAAAATTATCAACTACATATATTTAAACACCGTCATTAATAAAATACTTTACGAATATTATTTGTATAGTTACTAAATTATAAAAACAAAACGGTATTTTTATTGATAGTCATGATGAGGCCCCTGCCTTTCTAGCTAGCACATTAAGCTGTTCGCCTGTATTAATAATATTTATATATGTGTATGATCCCAAACTACGGAGTAGATAATAAATTTGATTATAGGGTACAACTTTTTTTTATATATACTTTGTTATGCAAGTCATGATTCCAATATATATAGGTCCCCATCCGTAATACTTAAAAGCTTCCAATTGTTTCATTTCATCATAACATGGAGATACAAACTATGACACCCTCACCGGATGCAAGCACCACCACCACCCCTTACGTGACCGCACCGTCCACCCCTCACCGCTTCCCGACTTTCTTCTATAGCGCCCCCACGAGTCCTACACACGGCCTAGTTAACTTCCAATACCTCGACAATGATAACAATAACGAAAATGATTTTGCATTCAACTTCATCAGCGGCGGTCAGATGGAAACACCTTCCATCTCTGCCGCTGATGAACTTTTCCACGGAGGAAAAATAAAACCCTTAAAACCCGTCCCTAGCGAGAACCAAAATTCATTTTCTCCTAAGTGTAAGAAAAAGGACTTTAATTCTTTTATTGAGACATCTCACCCGAAATCTGACGATACATATCACGCTACTCAAAACACGCCGAAAAGAGGAAGAAAAGTCACTAAAGCAAGAACCATGCACAAAGTATCACGATCTTCATCACCTTTTAGGATATCAGACATCTTATCTGATGAGGAAACAACTCAAAAAAACTGGTACAACAAATGGAACCTAAAGAACTTGCTATTGTTTCGTAGCACATCCGAAGGGAGTGGGGTACGAAGGAAAGATCCCGAGAATAAATATTCAAGAATAACGAAAAGAGACGAAGATGTGAAGAATGCAAGTTTTAGAAGTATTGAAAGCTATAACTCGGTTGGAGAGTCTAGCGGGAGAGTGATGAGGAAAGTTTCGGCCCATGAAATGCATTATACCGCGAATAGGGCCGTTGCTGAGGAGATGAAGAAGAAGACATATTTGCCGTATAAATCGGGGTTGTTAGGATGTTTAGGGTTTCATAATCATGGGATTTCAAGAGGGATTACTTCTGTTATGAAACAACAAAAAGGCTATTGAGATGTTTTCCTTTCTAGCTCCTTGCTAGTTTTCTAAAAAATCGCCGTAAAAAGAAAAAATCTCGAGCTCAAAGAGTATATCAATTAATATGTGCATGTGTTAATAGGTTTTAACATATTTCTGGTAGAATTTTTTTTAGTTCTTTCAATGTTCGAAGAAGGTTTTGAACATGCCCACGTCGTTTCGTTTACAATTTTGTGTTTCTATTACAGACATGGTTCTGTGTAATTTTTGATTGTTCATAATATATATCTGTAAATCTTCAAAAACTTCTCCATTCATTAAGCGTTCTGTTTATCTAAACAAATTGTAATATAATAACACATTTATAAATAATCGCCTGTTAAACAACGGAAATCATACAGTGCTAATTTTCCTTCGCAATGTTAATTTTCATAAAAATCTGGAATTTTACCAAATGCTGCCGGTCCAAAACATTGTGTCTCTATTACTTGATTAGCTAGTCAATTGATATGAGAAAATTAAACTCGATTTCTATTAGACTCAGTTGTTTTAACAGTAATTGTTCTTTTTGTTCATTTTTTTTCCTTTTTTTTTTAACGGTGACTTTTATTTTTTGGGCAAGAGTCACACCTACCACACGGTAGGCCCTCATCCACCACATACCCAGACTATGTTGTCTGAACCGGGTCCACGCTGGTGCAGTGGGGATTATTGGCGGCGTCGGCCCGGAAACCGTACCGCCTCCACACGATTATTATCGCTGGAGTAACGGTCGGATGAAAACCGGGGCCGGCTTGGATTCGAACCTGCGGAGCTAATGGCTTACAGGCTCTCCTCTTCATTGCCTAAGTATCAGCGGAGCTTATGGTCCTTTAGTGAGGACTTCCCGGTAGGTCACCCACCCGTTACTACTCTCACTTGTGGCTCGCTTAACTACTTAAGCTTCATTTTTTTTCCTAGCACTACAGATTTAAATAGATTGCGCACCACTGTTATGCAAAAACAATTCAAGAATATGAGACTTCAATCATCAATCCATATGAGTGAAGTTATAAATTAAGTCGTACGTCATGTCATCGATCGAAAGGCATTTTTTTTTTCTTCATATATAATAGCACTATGGTATACGTGTTATAAACGCTAACTAGGTACTCTAGCTAAAAGAAATGAAAGCATGAATCATGCCGTTCTCAAAGAGTTGATTCTGTCAATTGGTATGTATTGGGACAATATTCCAAAGAAAAATATAGGCAAAAATGCATATATATCCTTCCCAAAGTGAATAAATGCATATATATCATTTGTACAAGCTTTTTATGCACATAATACGATAGTTTTTAAGCATGCTTTAGATATATATGCAATTTTGCATTTTCGAAAACATGTATATGCAAAAGCCCCAAAAATATAAAACCGTTCAAAGGGTACTTAAGTGTGAATGGATAGGATGGTGTCAAACTGTCAACTATATTATTCATATTTACTTAGTAAAAGGTTAAACAGAGCTTTTGAATTACTGACACAATTTATGTAAAATGTTGTGACAAAATGTCAAAAATCTATTCTTACTCTCTTCAATACAATAACAACAACATACTCTATCTCGATAGGACGAGGTATGAGAGAGATAAAATGTAGCAAATCCTACCCTTAACCTAGATTAAACCCGAATGTAGGGTTTCACTCTCTTCAATTCTTATGTGTAGGAAAACCCTCAGCAATTTTTTTTGACTATGTTTTTTATACGACCCGGTTAGGAAGTACCAACCAATAGCACCCCTTTTAGCGTGGTGCAAGCTCCTTAAGAAAATAAAGAAGAAGAACAGATATTTGTTTGGCTAAAACTTGAAACTTTCATTAACCGTAATTGCTTAAATAGACACCAGGAATAATGACAGCACACATGACCAGGGCATAATCCCACACAAACACAAACACATATCCTATAATGACAGTAAAACAAATCCTAACATGACTCAAACGACTCAAACATATCCTAATAACATAAAGATAAAGATAGAACATGGTGATAGTTATCCTATCCCATAATGAAGTCCTTGTGCCACTTGGGCGCCACAGAAACCCGCTTAACCAGTCCTGCGGTTAACAAGTCTGGCGTATCATTCCCTTCTTCTTCAGAAATGACCTTGTCCTCAAGGTCATAGGCTGGATAGGCGGCTTGAAATTCGGACAAAAATTCCCAAGTTGCCTCTTCTGGGGATCTTCCAGCCCATTGCACCAACACTTGCTTTACGAGGCTTCCATCCCGCAAAACAAAACGAGACCCACAAACAGCGAGGGGCTGTTCCATAACAAAACCTTCATCGGATTCTCCGGGCAAGTCCGCTACTGTTTCACTCCCATTCCCCGAAAACGGCTTGAGAACTGATACATGAAACACGGGGTGTATCTTGCTAGTAACTGGTAGAGCGAGGCGGTAAGCCACCTTCCCAATACGCTCTAAAACTTCATACGGTCCATAGTACCTCTTGGCCAATTTGTGAGATAAACGCTTAGCCAAAGTGAGTTGGCGATAAGGTTGAAGTTTGACGAGTACTTTATCTCCCACGTTAAACTCCACTTCTCGACGCTTACGATTAGCCTTCTCCTCCATCCGATTCTTGGCTGCTAATAAGTTTTCCCTAAGCCGCCGTAGCAATTCATCCCTCTCAACTAACACGTCTTCCACAGTACGCCACTTTTGAAGATCCAGGTGGGTACGGAATGATAGATAACGGAACCTTCCCATACAATGCTTGGTAAGGAGTCATCTTAATACTACTGTGATAACTAGTATTATAGCAATACTCGGCCCATGGTAAGAAACGGACCCAATGGTCAGGTCGGTCGATGACCATGGCACGCAAATACTGTTCTAACCCTCGGTTCACCACCTCAGTTTGCCCATCCGTCTGGGGGTGATAAGTTGTGCTATGTTTTAACTGTGTTCCGCTAAGTTTAAAGAGTTGAGTCCAGAACTGGCTAACAAAAATAGGGTCACGGTCCGACACGATCGACTTAGGTATTCCATGATGTTTAACTACAGCTTCTACAAAGACTTCAGCCACCTTGTGAGCATTAAAACTGGTTGGTAACGTGGCAAAATGCGCATACTTTGTAAATCGATCCACCACCACAAGAACGACCGAAAACCCCTTTGATAATGGCATTCCCGTTATGAAATCCATAGAAACGTCTTCCCACACGGCCGTTGGTGTAGGTAAAGGCTGCAAATATCCACCAATAGCCTGAGTTGAATACTTTGTCTGCTGACACACGAGACAACTTTTAATAAATTCTTCTACCGACTTGCGCATTCCTTTCCAAAGAGAACAAAGCCGATAAGCCCACTAGCATCTTCTTGACGCCCCCATGTCCTGAAAGAGGAGTATTATGAAATTCCTGTAACAACCGTGATTTAAGCTTTGACTCTGCCCCAATAAAATAACGATCTTGAAAAATGATCATTCCACCCTCTCGTCTAAAACCAACCGCGACGTCCCCAAGATCCAGTTGCTGATGCAAGTCGATCAACTCTTCCAAAGTCTTATTTTCCTTCCTTATTTCTTCCATAAACGAAACCAAAGGCCGACTGAGAGCCATGAACGATGCAGTTAATGGTTCCTCATCCTCGTTCACGCGTGAAAAAGCATCAGCCACTTGGTTTAACACTCCCGGTTTGTATTCGATGGTGAAATCGAATCCCATTAGCTTACGTACATACTTTTGTTGAATCAGTGTTTGAATCACTTGTTGCATCAACTCCTTAATACTTTTGTGATCCGTTCGGATAATGAATGGTCGTCCCAACAAATATTGGCGCCATTTGAAAACTGCTTCAACGATGGCGAACAATTCCTTCTGATATGTAGCCGCTAAACGCATGCGAGGTCCTAACTTCCGACTAAAGTAACAGATAGGCTGGTTATTTTGCAAAAGAACAGCACCTATTCCCCCTTTTGACGCATCCGTTTCAACAATGAATGGTTTATCAAAATCGGGCAGGCACAATACCGGAGCAGTCGTTAGTTTTTGCTTGAGAGCTTCGAAGGCCTCGGACTCTCGGGCTTCCCATTTAAAACCATCCTTTCGCAATAAGTCAGTTAAGGGAGAAGCCAATGTCGCATATCCCTTAATAAACCGCCTATAATACCCGGCTAACCCAAGAAACCCACGCACCTGACGTTGCGACTGAGGTACGGGCCATTCACGGACTGCAGATATTTTTTTAGGGTCCATCTCCACACCATGATTTGAGATGATATGTCCAAGATATTCCAAAGTTGACGCCCCGAATACACACTTAGATCTTTTCACAAAAAACGGGTGCTTCTGTAAACAATTCAAAACACACTCCAAATGTTCCAAATGAGCCGTAAGTGTGCTACTATAAACTAGAATGTCATCAAAGAAAACAATTACGAACTTGCGTAAATAAGGTGAAAACAACCTGTTCATGGTCGCTTGAAAGGTAGAAGGCGCGTTGGTGAGACCGAATGGCATAACCAAAAATTCATAATGCCCATCATGTGTTCTAAACGCGGTTTTATAAATGTCACGGTCATGAACCCGAATCTGATGGTACCCGGCTCGTAGATCAAGTTTGGTAAAGATAACCGCCCCACCAAGTTCGTCGAACATTTCATCGGCGGTTGGAATGGGAAATTTATCCTTAATCGTGACCGCATTCAAAGCCCGATAGTCTACACAAAAACGGTAACTACCGTCTTTCTTTTTAACAAGTAACACGGGGGATGAGAAAGGACTCTGACTAAACCGAATAATTCCTTGGCCTAACATCTCATTGACCAGTTTTTCCATTTCCCCTTTTTGATAGTGAGGGTAGCGATATGGTCGAACATTAACTGGTTTGGTATTAGGAAGCAAATGAATTTGATGGTCAATCATACGATGGGGTGGCAAGGTAGTAGGTACCTGAAATAGAGAATCAAAGCGCGTCAAGAGCTGCTCTAGCTCAGGATGAAGTTGCTCAACGTCCTTTGGTGCAGTCACGACTCCCTCAGCCTCCATGGAGAGGTTGTGAAACTCGTATACACCATAGACATCCTCGGTTTCTAACAAGGCTTGCATACGATGTAGGCTAATTTTCTTCATCCTCAACGACTCATCTCCTTGCAAGGAATACTTAGTATTGGCCAGGGTGAATTCCATGGTCTGTTGAGCATAGTCGTGAGTTACCTTCCCGAGCTTCTGTAACCATTGGATTCCTAACACTATATCGGGACCCTTCATTGGTAAGACATAAAGATCAACCTTTATAGTTAACCCCTGCATGCTAAGTGTTACTTGTGGACACATTTTTTCACATAGCAAAGATTCCCCACTCCCAATATAAACCTTGAAAGCCTTGGTCGTTTGTACAGGCAAACACATTCTTTCCACTATGTCAGGTTGAACAAAATTATGAGTACTTCCGTTATCAATAAGAACATGCACATCACCTGATCCTATCGTTCCCCATAGTTGAAGAGAGCGAGGGCTTCCGTGCCCGATCAATGAGTTAAGGATGGATATATCACCGCTTTCCACGGCGTCCACTGCATCGGCTTCCATATCTTGCTCCGCAACATCGCCGTCTTCAGCCATTAGCAACAAAAATCTCCCCGGACACTTATGACCACGGACCCACTTATTATCACAATTAAAACATAATCCTTTGTTAAGGCGTTCTTGACGTTCCGCTGGAGAGATCCATTTAATAGCAAGTGGTTTCGAAGTTGTATTGATGGTGGTTTGGGTTTGGGATGGTGTTGGTAACAATGCATGCTTAGCAGCACCAAACGAGGTTGAAGAAACCCCAAAACGAGGGGTCGACTGTCGCTGTCCCCCAGTACTCATAACAGCTTTAGTTGCTGTAACAGAAACAGACGATACCTGGTCATCCAAACGTGCCTCTGTAATACGTGCTAACGAAAACGCGTCACCTAACGTTGTTGGCTTAGATACTAACAACTCGCGCTGCAGATGAAGCTTAAGTCCGGAGATGTAAAAAGAGATAAGCAAATTTTCTGGTATATCAGTAACCCGATTCATTAATTTCTCAAATTCACGTTGATATTCCTCAACTGTACCTAGTTGGAGAAGCTTCGACAAAGCACCTTGCGGGTCATCGTACTTTGAAGGTCCAAATCTGCTTTTGACACTCTCCACAAATCGATCCCAATCGGTGATCAAACCATTCTTTGACATCCAGCGAAACCATTCCGCCGCTGCGCCTTCGAGGTTAAAACCCACAATCCGCAAACGTTGATCCGCGGGTGTGTTAAGTAAAGAAAAATATTCCGTAATGGCGAAAATCCATCGATCAGGATCATCCCCGCTAAATTTGGGAACATCCAAACGCATCGATCGCGGCAATAACCCTTGATCGCCACCACCTCCAGGACGATTCTGAAGTAATCCTCGTGTGGCCTGCAATTCAGTACGCAAGGCATTAAGCTGCTCCTGAAAACCCGCAGCTTGTTGTTGTGCAATCTGTTGAACCGTGTCGGCTTGCTCTTTGAGCAACAACCGAATAGTGTTTTCGTCGATGCTCATGATAGCAATGAAAGCACCAATTGATACGACCCGGTTAGGAAGTACCAACCAATAGCACCCCTTTTAGCGTGGTGCAAGCTCCTTAAGAAAATAAAGAAGAAGAACAGATATTTGTTTGGCTAAAACTTGAAACTTTCATTAACCGTAATTGCTTAAATAGACACCAGGAATAATGACAGCACACATGACCAGGGGATAATCCCACACAAACACAAACACATATCCTATAATGACAGTAAAACAAATCCTAACATGACTCAAACGACTCAAACATATCCTAATAACATAAAGATAAAGATAGAACATGGTGATAGTTATCCTATCCCATAATGAAGTCCTTGTGCCACTTGGGCGCCACAGAAACCCGCTTAACCAGTCCTGCGGTTAACAAGTCTGGCGTATCAGTTTTCCAGTGACATTTTGAAAACTCTCTAGTGACGTATATCGAAATGTCACTAATTGTCAAAAAACTGAAAACATTTGTCAAAATATTTTATAGAAGTAACATTGTAAATATTGACATATACTACATCATATGTACAAAGTCACACCTTCCTACCTATTCTTTTCGCACTCATCATTGATTTATTGTTTTTTAGGCTGTTACATCATGAACATGACAAAAGAAATTTACATGCGCACAAATTATTAAGTAAAATATTGTACGTTATTCCGTCATTTTAAACATACAACATGCTCAAAGATCAATATTTTATATGTGATGTTGACACCTAGCTATTTCGTCACACCATTCATGGCTTTTTGGTTTTCACTTTATGAGTTAAATCTCGAGTGCTATTGTTTGGCACCGCCAGGACAGTGAACATAAAAGAAAAAGGGATTGACTTTTAGTTTATAGAAGAGATTGTGAATTTATATTCAATAAATTAATTTCTTTTTTTCGAAAAATATTTGAAAAAAACATCAATTTTCGTACGCTTAAGATGCAACATAACATTGATTAAATATCTTGTGAACCATTTTATAAAAAGTTTGTTTAATTATTAATGAAACGAACATGTATGAACGTACATAAACACATGGACAGAGACATGGGGGAAGCTAGGAGGTGCTCGGCCTCCTCCAATACGCCCAATCGCTTTCCTGTTTATTTTAAAAAAATTAAGTCTATGACCTAACTTTAGGCAAATGATCCCCCAACCTTAAGATGACGAAACAATTAAGAGAACGTTATAACCATTTCACGCACAAGGTGTCAATGTGTCTTTATTATCCAAATTTTAAGTTTGTAACCTAGCGTATCTAATCATTAGAACCTACCATTTAAAGTTTTAGTTATATTAGTTCGTTAGTTTGAGAACAAAAGTTTGACCCCTTTATTGCTAATTCCTAACTCCGTCCCTGCATAAACAATTGGTTTGTTCGTTTACATACGTTTGCAAACGTTTGGTAATCTGTTTGTTTCCGTCCAAATCGTTTACAACCCTAAACAATATGCTAAATCCTTTCAGTTTCATTATCGTTTATGCTCACCAACAATTAAATAAAAAACACCTTTTTTGAGGAAGCATCATGTTCATCCATCATGATACACAAGAGCAATTATTGGAAATCACTCATAATACTATCTTCATTAGTATTAATATAACATAAAGTATTGTTTATAAAAGGTAAGGTTTGGTGTGATGATGATGATCACGTATATGCTAGTCTATATGCATCTATGCAAGTTGTCGTTCAATAACATTCATGCCACATGCCAATTTGTGGTACAAAGAAGATGCTAGTTCATTTTAAATTTGAAGTATGAATCCCTAATGCCAAGAGTCGACTCTTCTGTAATCATAAAGATATTATGGGTTAGTAAAACGGCATTTACCAGTGTATTTGAAGCTTATTATCACTCACACATAAAAATGTTGCATGTGTTTCTATTGTTGGTTTGTGGGAGTTGTAAACACGACAAAACAACTAAAAGTATGTGAGCCTATGGGGGAACACATGATAAACACGAGTATACGTGTCGAACGTAATTTATACTTGAATTATTTACCCGTTACATGCATGCAAGTTTACCCGATTAATATGTCGACCCATAACTGTTCTTGGATAGCTAAATGGGTCGAATGTGGATGCCATGGGCCTAGGGTTTCACTAATCGGGCAAAAGAGCTGAGGGGTGCTTGGGCTTGAAGCTTGTCGATCAAGCAACAACCCAAGACAAAGGGCGGTTGGATTGGCTATAAAAGCACACTCATACCTCCTCAACTTGTACGCAATATCATACCTTAAACCTCTCCCCAAACGATCCTGTTTTCCAGCTTTAAGTTCCAGTCGAATTTCTATAAGATCGATTAGGGGTTTGTTTGTTTCTTAAGTTATAAACTTGCGTCCTAAATTTGATCCAAGTGTTTAGAATATTGTTTGGTGTTTACTGCTGGTTCTCCTTGTCGACAAACAGCAGCAACAAGGTTTGGGTTTTTCTGGTTGTGTTCTATTCCTCGGACAGAAAGCGAACAGAATATATCGGACACCATTGTCCGATATCGGGTAGAGTTAAAAACAACCTTTTGTTGTTTCTTTGGTTCTCGGACAAGAAGGCAAGCAAGTCTTGGGTGTTTTCTGATTCGGGTTATTCAAGTGTTGGTGTCAAAGGTTGATTGGTTAACTACGTTCTCGACTAGCTTCTATATCGAACGTATACGGTTATCGGGTTTGTGTGTGATACTCATAGAGGTATCTAATTTAGATCCTCGGGGTTTCGTTTGGTTTTCTTGTTCGTTTACTTAAGTTCAATTGCCAAGCAAGGTTAAGTTTTCTATTTTCCATTTCATTCATTAATGTTTATTATTACGTGTTTAACCTAATTGCAATTACTAGATCCATATCCGCTGCGTACTCATAGAGGTTAATTGGTTAAGTTAGTTCTAAAATCCCAACAGTGGTATCAGAGCCAACTAGTTTTTGCGATTATGGGTTACACGTTTCTTATTAATAAACATGTTTAAAAGGCTGCATGAAACTAACTTAGTTATTCGTTTTATTTTTGTTTTGACAACTATATGCAATACTTGTCAATTTTTAATAAAAAATAATGAGTCACACACACATTAAATTATATTGATAATTAGAATTAATTTGTTCATTAGAATTACTTGTTAATTAGAGTTACATGTTAATTAGAATTACTTTGTTAATTAGAATTAAATTTTTATTTGAATTAAAAGTTAATTAGAATTACTTGTTAACTATAATTAAAATTTAATTAGAATTAATTAATAGTTAATTAGAATTATAATGATAATTAGAATTACATATTGTTTATTAAATACATAAAATTGTGTAATTACTTGTTAATTGAGATTCTCATGCTTTTTATGTGTTTTCCAACCACAAGACCCACTCAATTGCTTTTTGCGATGTATGGGGCGAATCTAGGTATTGTATCCAAGTGACTGTCTTATGGTTCTCTGTTTGGGGAAGACTCGCAAGAAAACTCAGAACAATATGTGTTTATTATATTGATGTTTATGCTTATATGTTTGTGATTCCTATATTTGTATTATTGTTACTTGCTTTAACACCTAATTGCATGCAATATGGAATAATATATATCGTAACCATAACATTAATATTGGTCTTTATTTACACGCATAAATATCATGCTCAATTGTGACTTGCTATTTGATTCGTGGAAAATCGTTCTTGTTAAATAAAGTGACCTAATATACTGAAACACGTTTTCAAGAATTTAAAAACTAGACGCTATGAAAACTTGGGATGTACGGCTCACCCACTAGAACAAACTAAAAAGGGGGTTTAAAGAGGTGCGCACAGTCGCACCGAAAGGATGTCTAAGTTATGCTTCAGCGCTTACCTGGTCCTCTGCCTCCCTGTGCGTTCGATTGGAGCTACCGTGAACCATGATGATCACTACAGTGTCATTACCAAAAGTTTTTAAAATTAGTGTTACAAAGTTGTTTTGCATGCTTCTTTGTACATGACTTTTACCACATTTATATGTGCATACCTATTTGTTAACTTTAAGTCTATGCCATCCAACTATGAACACGTGCATTTGGATTGACTTCTCTGGTCAGACCTAAGGGCCTTTCCAACCCATGGTAATTATTTCGCTTTGGTCAGACCTCTGGTAATTTTTACACGTTCATAATTGGTCGACTTATCTCGAGTTGGCTTGGTCAGACCTTGAACCCGAGGCATAAGATGAGAACTAAACATGCTCATGACATTATTACTTGTCTACTAATGTCTTGATCAGTCTCATAAATCTAAGAGTTGCATTATGCAATTAACGCTTGTCGCTTATCCCTTGTCCTATATTTTTACCCTGGTCAGACCTTTGGTAATTAAGTAGGAGTGCAAGATGGATCTTAGTCTTAATTAGTTAATAATTGGGTAGTTAATTCTTTTAAGAATGTAATTATCGAAAATACTAGAATTGAAATTTTTATGTTCTGATTAATTGTGTTATTGCAACATAATTCGTAAACAAAGTTGTTTTTCTTTAAATGACAAACTTAGTCTCTTTTCCTTGTAAGAAGAGTGAGATTTATTCCTATCGTTTCTCCTTAGTTGACAAACTGAGATAGGATTATAAATTGTTAAACTCACTTATGATCCTTCATTACTCGTTTGTGGTCTAGAAATTATTGAAAGATAGAATATTTTGTGTAACTGGAAACATTGTGTTTAGAGCTACCAAAATAAATGACATCATGCACTTGTCACGATGTATGAGTTTAAACCGCAAAGAGTAAAGTAATTACTAGCATATTTGATAGGTAATCTTCTTGGACTCTTATTATTCCTAAAGTACTAAATACCCTTGGGGCTTTGTAGACGATAAAGGAGGAATTGCATGCTAAAGATTCAAGTTAATTAATTGTAAGAATTTCTGGTCCATCATCTACATAAGTAGAACTTCATATACTCTGTTCAATACCTAAGTACATTGCTACTTGTAGGCATTTGAAGAGAATGGGAAAGTGTATAAACTACTATATGCTTTCTACAAGAAATGTAACACTTGTAATGTTGACAAATCCAGTGGGAGCAATTGCATTTTATTACTGAAATAACATTCTTGTAATGATGTCAATTTCAGTGGGAGCTACGGGATTTATTTCCTTATTAGTCACCCATATCACTTCAAACTTGCTTTGAAATGATTCATCACTTTCCGAATATGAACGACCATTGCTTAAAGGAAAATTTCATTTTATTTTATAAGATAACTCGTTGCCTTCCGGCTGTTGCTCTCTGAAGCATTATCTATAGAATAATAATCCACAATTCCTTATTTAAGGTTATGGTTCTAAAACTACTTATGAAATCTATGACATTATCATATTGTTTACACAATCAATCACGTGTTGTTCGTTTTCATAATATGATGTTGTACGTTACACAAGTGGGAGAAATCTCAAAGTGTGTGCAAGGAACAACAATATTATTGGTATCTCTTGACCGCAAGGTAAAGGAAACTAATAATTCTACTAGGACTTAAACACGTGAGATGTTTATTGCCCTACTACATTCTAATAATGATTCTTCTAGGACTTGAACACGTAAGATGTTTGTTGCCTTACTACATTCAAATGTTATGATATAGTATAAAGATACTTCAACATTTGACTACATGTTTTAGTCAACATAATTATGGTTATATAATAATGACCATAATTCTGAAATATAAAATTAACTTGAAATTACTATAGAACTCAAGAGTTTGCGTTCGTGATTGCATTTTTTAATATAAATTATGCTTACATGTTAAGACATAATTATAAAGTCCTTGAATTAATCAATGACTTATAACATACAATATATATAGTATAATGTTATGTCTTCTAGTTAACACATAAACATGAGGCCTTTGAATTATTCAAAGACTTACAATGTATTATTGACATGTTATGTTTTCTTGTCAACACATGAACATATAATTCTTGAACAGTTCTGTCTTCTTGTGAACACGTGAACATAAGGTTCTTGTATTGTTCAATAAATATACATTATTGCATGCACTTGGTTCGTAAATACTTTATATGCAATTTGGCTCGACCCAATTGACAAGTATTTGGTCCAAAAAAGAATTAAGTTATCTATGGAATTCTGATATAGTTTCACAATTCTAATACGCATAGAATACCACTTCATTATGGTATGACTAATGTGTTGAAACAAACCTTATTTATATTGTTTGATTCATGATAGCTTTAATTGCTCTACCTCCAAAAACATGTCAAGGATAGAAAATTGCGTGTGTCATGGATACACTCAATATAGTTCAAACCAAGAAGGTATTCAAGACAAACCATATCTGAAAACCCTAATTCATTAGGGATTTTAGGTTTTCCACTCAAACCAAAAGAATCCTAAATCCTTTTTTACTTTTCTACACTTCCTAGCTTGAAGATTGTAGTTTTGGTGTTCTTCCTAGCTTGACGAAACACAAAAACTGTTGCTTAGATTTTTGGTTAAAGAGTGATACTAAATTAGAGTTTTTCTATAAACCCTAATTTGAGTTGTTGGAAGGAATTTCATTATGTCTTGATTTAAGTTTTGAATTTGTTAAAATCTTATGAAGCATTTTATTAACAAATCTAGAGATAAGAACTTAAAATGTATTTTGTGGTTTCCAATAAAGAACAATTTATTGTTGCTTAAATACTTAGTATTTAGAGAATTGTCTCTACTTTCAAAAGTAAGTGGGAGCATATACAAATATCGAAGTTATTTGAGAACAAAATACTTAACCTTCTAAAATCCACTTATTAATGCCATACTAAGGTTAAACATGAAAATGTCAACCGAAGTATAATGATTACTCTCATTCATAAATCCGAAAGGATGCCTCATCACTTAAATGATATTTTTAATATTAATTCTGAGGGATATAAGTTAGAAGATTCTTGTAAATCAGCTAACTACTAAAATGTATTATCACATCTTGAATCTGATAAGTGTTTTTGAAATATGAATGATAAGATGCAGTTCTTAAAAGGCATATCAAGTTTTGAGCTTGATTGTTATTTCCCCTAACTGTTAACCTATGAGGTTGGAATGAATTTCTTTTGAAGAAAGACTCACAAGGACAAAATGTATACATATTAATGCATGGCATTTAATAAAAAGTTTTTAATCATACTTAAGCAATTGACTATGATTAAATTTTCTTATACAATACATGTATTAATTATATAAAGATAATTGATTGTCATACATGTTCACTTGTATATGGAATATGGCAATTAAAATTTATAACTCTTTCTTTATGATTACCTTTTGCGAGGACGGTGTGTAATCAAAAGGGTTATAAATCTATATTATCTTCATGCAATATACAAATTTAAGCAATCCATATTTTGGATTGGATCATGCATATGAGAGCTGAAATCTTGAATTTAATTACAATATGATTCTGATTGAATTAAGATAACTCATGAGTACATCTGACATTGAGTGGGAGCTATGTGTTTTTAAGATAACTCATGAGTTATATGTTGAAGATATCATTCCAATTTAAGCTAGATATTGATCCTTAAGCTTTGAATGAAACTTCACTTGGAATTTAGGGAATAAAACAAACAACCTTGAAACAAATATTTATATGGAATAAACGGATGCGGAAAATTAAGTCCAACACAAATGCAATATATCATTCAAGCAAGTCTTAAATGGTATATTTCACTTGCAGTAACTTATTACATGGATGGAAACCTTATGTTGTTTTAACTAAGGATTTATCATGTATATATTATATTGTGTATAAGACTAGTTGTTGCTTTTGTACAAGAACAAGATGAGCTGACAACAACAATATCTAATTGGGAGTGTTTAGATTATTGTTATTATTGATGTTTACGAATTATAAAGAATAGTGTTGTATAAGTACAAATGATGCAAGAGAATTATTAATACTAGTTGTAGTAGGATTTCATCTTTTATGATAAATCTGCTAACTAGTTATGCTCAACATAGAGTATTGTTGCATTACACATTAAGGAATGAGAATACTTTACACTTTTAGAAACTGTAAAGATGACAGTCAGTATGTCGTTGAATTCTAATACCTCATGCAAGGTAGGACAACATCTTCATACTATAACTCTTGCAATAGTATGAGCATATGAGATAAGACACTCATCTTATATTTCAAATCTCTCACTATATGTGAAATTTCAAACAAGTATTCGAAAAGTTTAATCAGATAACTATTTAGTTTTTCTTGTAAAAGAAAGGTTAAGAATGTTGGAAACATTAGGCTTCAACTTACTAAATGAGTTTCATGCATATCTGTTTTAGTATTTGGATAATTGGGATTGAAAGACAATTTTTACTTTATGATGAATAAAGATACTTGGTATTTGTTATTCATTTATATAATAATTATTATCCTATATTTACATGTTTAATCCTTGAATGATTTTATTGTTCTAAATATGTCCTATGTAAGGCAAATGTGAGTGTTGGTTATATTCTAACAAGAATTTGGATTGTTCCCGCCAAACTCATATGTATTCACTAGAGATGCATATTGGATTCCCCAACTTTCAAACATTTACTTTTGGATCCTTGTCATAAGTAAAATATTGAAAATGGTTTGTTATCTTTGTCCTCATACTTGAGATGCAAGTAAGTTATGTTATGTGTAGATATCATTTTTTGTATGTATACGCAAAACGCTATCTGAATAAGGTAGTTATAAAGGCTATATTTCGGACTGATGTGAAGCAGCATCCATAACACTTGTAGTCAATAAAGGATTTGTTACT
Source organism: Chrysanthemum makinoi (assembly GCA_910596185.1). Taxonomy (NCBI): domain Eukaryota; kingdom Viridiplantae; phylum Streptophyta; class Magnoliopsida; order Asterales; family Asteraceae; genus Chrysanthemum; species Chrysanthemum makinoi. The sequence goes on along the minus strand of OU343223.1, from coordinate 306,716,474 downwards.
CCACTTGATATGTGCAGAAAGATACCATGGCGCCTCTCCAGATTTAATCAGATAACTGTCTGGCTAGACCCAAAGGGTAATGCAAGATGATTCTTAATTACATTTGGTATATCTGAATTAAAATCTATAACGAGATTCTAAATGGTTAAACTATATGGAATGATTTAAGATCCATATCCATGGTTTAATGATGTTAGGATCGTGTTTATGGATGATTTGGTGAATCGGGAGGTCTTGGAAGATGGAAGAACACCATCTTCAAGTTAGTGAGGGAAACTAGTAGGTGTTTTATTATTGATGAAAGGAAAATTACACTAAGAGTCTCACCTTCATAGGAAAGTCTAGGAGGGTATTTATACCTAAACACATACAACTATGGCAAATTGACATAACAAACCTATGTGTTTAAGCTAACAAAGATAGAAAATGTAATCCAGTCAATGTCATTCCATTTACGAGTTCGGAGCGATTTCAACAATCTTCCCCAAATGGGACGACATAAGGGATTACTTACAACATTTCCTACAAGTATAAAAAACAAATAAAGAAAGGTCTTCATAAGCTCTTCAAATGCTGAGGATGATGAAATTTTACGCTCTTTGTCTTCCTCTTGTACCTCGACTTGAGAACCATTTTCTTCACTTGTAGGAAAATGATGCAATATGCCTGAATTGGATTAACTTCCCCCCAAATCATGCTGCATGTCTTTAGCAGCTTCTTCGTACACTTTTTTTGGGCGAAGTTTCTGAATCAGCTTCCCCCCAAACTGACAACCGTCTTTAGCAGATTCGAAACTTTGAAGTAGTGAACATTTCCTCTAACTTTTGAAATTTTCAGTACGCAGCGGAATTTGTAGATGAGCAGTAAACCACACAAGGTAAATCTTTCTTATTGAGGAAAATCCGTTCGGGGGTAACATGCAAGAAATCAACAAGATCTTCTCACGTATGTAGATGCTTCACACCAAACAAACCACGAAAGATGAACTAAAACGACTTCCCCTGAATGTTGCAGTCTATCGGAATAATAATTACCTGTGAATCTGCAATTACTCGATAAAATGACCGTGTGTGAGGCATCACAAACGATAACTCTGTGAAAGTGAGACGATAACACCAAAGTGAGAAATTTGAACCACAAATCGTCTCATTTCTTCCCCCTAATTGAAGAAATTCATGAAGGGAAACGGGTTTTCGAAAAAAAAACAAGAAGAAGCAGAACCCCGTACACTCTCTTCCCCTCGATGTTTTCAATGAATCAGAATCATACACCACGTATGTTGATGATGAATTGGAGACTACGAAACCATGTATGTCCAATTAATCGAACAATTGTGAAGTACCGTAAATATCTTGTGAGAATCAATTGCTGATAAGACTTCTCTACTCGTGTATACTCTTCTCAGCTAACTCTTTTACCGACCCCATTATCATTCTGACGGCTTTTTGTAGTGACTACTGATGGAGAAAACCCAATATGACGAACTTGAAACTGAAGTAAAATAACCCGAACTTTTGACTTAAACTTGCACTACTATCAGACGAAGAACCCTTTTTCTTATCACCATCGACAAAAGGGTAAACTTAAAGTTTCTCAAATTATCCACACTTTAGTGTGACACTTGAGCACAACAACGTAACTCCTTAAAAGTGATAGTTATAAGCTGTGAGCACAACAACGTAACTCCTTACATCAAGTTCAACTAGACAACTCAAGTCTTTGTCATTCGTAACGGTTAAAGCTCGAACAAGGATCTCGAAGAATCATGCATCCAACCAACCCCGATATCTTCAGATACTAAGTACACGCATCCTTGATATCCCACTTCAACCTCAAATAAATAATAATGAATTCTCGCCGTAATCACATCGTGCGGTTAAATGCCCGAAAACTAGCCTTTGTTAACGGTTTAAATGAATTTGATAATGGTTTCCCGATCTTGTCAAAATTGTATCCTCGTGAAAATTTTAATACCAAAATACCACTCGTGTTTGCCAAACGTTATACCAAAAAATTAACACAATGTATTAAATACATTAGTTAATAAATTCAGCTTATGGGATAAAAATCTTGGATAATAACACCAGCCCGTCCGTTTACCTTTAGTACAGTCCACGAATCATTTTACCCAGCCCAAAGACCACACACGAAATCTTAGCCCAACACCAAATAATATGAACTGCAGCCCATCCATGTCCAAGTCATACCCTAGTAATACCATATAAAGCACCCACTTAATTACTAGTCATAACCCTAAAAAAACACAAACCCTAATCACCCCTTAAATCAGACGCCACAAAAACTCCTTCCATCATCAATCTCCTTTTATCATCAAACGTTTCCAGTAAATATCCCACTCTCATCCAAACTTAGTTGTCCTCGACACAATCCGAATCTTGCAAAAAAACCATACCCTAGATGTCTTAAATGATTTACTCAACCAAAAAATCAAGAAGAATGAGAGAGTCCTTCAAGATCCTAGGTGGTCTCGGGTAGGTTTCAAGATTATGTACTTCTTGTAACAAGTCGAAACAAAGAATAATTATAACAATTTTGTTATAGCTTTATCTTATATAGTTTCGAATAATGTCATTTAATTATTGTCTTGTGTTTTTTGAACGAATAAGTGGAAGAGATGATGACGAATGTTATTGTCTCTTCCTTTTAATTTCGAATATTAACATGAAGTTTGTCTTCAAAAAAATAATCGAAGATGAAACATTTTCGATTGTGTGAATGACCTTTGAAGGTCTATGGACAATGAATAACACTCGAAGATGTATTTCTGAGATCATATGTATGTTTAATTTTAGTTACTGAGTCTTGTTGAATGCTTGTGAATGAAAGTTGATTTAGTGATTAATGCGGGTTTGAAATATCAAGGTTATCATTAGTTTAGTGAATGTTTTGGGTGTGTTAAGATATGGCAGATTCAATCATAAGATGTGTTAGGATTTAGAAAATCCAGTCATTAAAGAGTCGGTCACCTCAAGTATATGTAATCGTTAGAAAGCTCGTAGTCGTAGATTGTTTAATGATAAGTAGTATTTAGTTAAGTAACACCGTGGAGGACGGACGGGTCTTTACCTACTGTATGCCTGATCCACAGCCCGTAGGTGGCGATTTATGTAAGGACTATAAATACTCTCTAGCTCCCAAGGTAGAGAGTTGGGGCTCATAATAATACTTTTACTTTCTCTCACTAAGTTCCCAAACCTCTAACTCTTTCTCTCTCTAAAACATCATCTTATACGCCACTTTTATCATTGGTTTAGTGTGTTTATGAAATCCAATATCTAACAATTGGTATCAAGAGCCATGGTTTGATCATCTCTCTTACATATCCTTGGATTTCTAGTGGTTTTAGGTGGTTTTTGAGTTTGAAAAAGTTTAGTGGTTTTTGCATCATTTGGATCATTTCTAGTGTTAAAGTTTGAATTTTGGGTGTACTTTTGTGTTTAGAATCATTGTAAGTGCTTGGGTTTTGATTTGGTAAGCTTGAATCACTGTGGTTGAGCTTGTTTTGGATTGAAAAGTGTGTTTTTGAAGTTTTTCATCGTAGCGACTTGGTTCTCGTTGTGATTTTCATCGTAGCGACTTGCTTCAGTAAAAGTTAGCGAGTTACAGTGTTAGTTGTTAGCGACTTGAGCCTAGCGACTTGTCTATTGAGACAAGCCGACAAATAGTACAAGTTAGTGGATTCTCCACTACGGCTAGCGACTTGGTGAGGTTAGCGACTTGCTTCAGGAATTGTTAGCGAGTTGTAGTGCAAATTGTTAGCGACTTGATACTAGCGACTTGGATCTTAGCGAGTTGTTCTTTAGCAACTTAACTGTGTCTAGCGACTTGGTGCTTAGCTACTTGCTGTCATAATTCTTAGCGACTTGGTGTTAGCGACTTGGACCTTAGCGAGTTGCTCTTTAGCGACTTGACTGTGTAGCGACTTGGTGCTTTAGCGAATTGACTATGTAGCGTGCTCTGGCGACTTGTATCTAGCGACTTGGTTCAATAACTCTTAGCGACTTGGTTGATTTCTGCTTGTAATACGGTTTTCTCTTGATTTAGTAAAATCCTGTGAAAGAATCTATATCCCGGTTTAATCATAGAGTTATAAAATCCCGTGTAATTTGTTAACATGTCTACCAACGTATCTACAATCATCTCCACTGTTGCTGAGGATGTTCAAGCAGCTGGTTCTGATACTCGTCCACCCATGCTTGACAGAACTGACTACGACTCTTGGGCTCAACGAATCAGATTTTACTGTCTTGGAAAGGAAAATGGGGTCAACATTCTCAAATCCATTGATGAAGGACCGTATCAGATTGAGACTACAAGAGACATAATTGATACTGCTGCAGATGGAACCATGATCTTTGGATTGGACAGACCAAAGACGTATGATAAGGAGAAAAAGAGATTCGATGCTGATATCAGGGCCTCAAACATCATACTACAGGGTCTTCCAAAAGACATCTACAAGCTGATCAATCACAACACTGAAGCCAAGGCAGTTTGGGATAATGTCAAGATGCTTCTCTCAGGTTCTGAATTAACCAAGGAAGACAGAGAATCACAACTGTATGATGAGTTTGAGCACTTCAAGATGAAACCAGATGAGAGTGTCTATGAGTACTACGTGAGATTCCATAAGCTTGTAAATGACATGAGGAAAATCAAAATGACCATGCCAAACATTCAGCTGAACTCAAAGTTTGTGAACAACATGAATCCCGAATGGCACAAGTTTGTCACCTCTGTGAAGCTAACCAAAGGATTGAAGAACACCAACTATGAGCAACTGTATGCCTTCCTTATCCAGAATGAGAGACATGCTATGTTTGAGAAAAGGATTCTAGAACAGTTCAAAACCAACCAGGGAGAAACAAGTTCCTAAAATGACTCAACAGCCTTTTACACAAATGTTGGTATTACTACCAAAGCTTCTCAAGTCATTCCCATGGGTGATGGTAATTACAAACTCATCCCTGATCCAGCATATAAGCCTCTAGACCCAAACACATTCATGGAAAACTTCATCAATCAACTGTCTCTCATGGTCAGTCAAAACATGAACTCTCTTCCACACACCAACAATAACCTCAGAACAACATCCAATCCACACAATCAAGCAACTGTCAGAGATGGGAAGGTTGTGGTGCAACCAGTTCAAGAAAGGCAGTATAAACCGGGAAGAAGAGGAGTGGGTAGAGGATATGTGGTAAATCATAATAGGGGAAGGAATGGGAATCAAGGTCAAGCAAAGCCAATTAAGTGCTACAACTGTGGTGGTGAGGGACATATTGCTAAGAACTGCACATCTCCAAAACGTCCACAGAATGCAGAATACTTCAGAGACAAGATGCTGCTTGTGTAAGCTCAGGATAATGGAGCAGCTTTGGATGAAGAGGAGTTGTTGTTCCTTGCTAAGGGAAATGCCCGAACCTATGATGCTGATGTTGATGAACAGCCAATTCAGGAGATAGGTTATAATCATCAAAATGCATTTCAAGTAGCTAACTGTGATGCATTTGACTCTGATGTCGATGATGAACCTACTGCCCAAAAAATCTTCATGGCTAGCATCTCACCTATGGTCTCTCCAAAGGTCTCTCCACCACAACATGCTGGTCCATCCAAAGACAAAATCATTTTAGAGGTATTAAAACTATATGATGATGTTGATGGGCAAAAGATGCATAATAAAGTACAAAATCTTGAAACTTATGAATCAGATATTGATGATGAGGGTAATAGCAATATTGTCCCATATGATCAATATGTGAAGCAAAGTGAAAGTGAGGTTGTACCAAGTAATGCATCTTCCGCAGTCAATGATGATTATGTTTTTGATGAATACACTGCATGTGCCCCTGATGATTCTGTTATCTCTGAACTGAATGCCTATAAAGAACAAGTTGCTATTTATGAACAACGTGCTAAGTTTGAGTTAACCACCCGTGAGCAGGAAATGGATGACCAAATGCGTACAATTATTAGAAAAAGTAATTTTAGAGAAGAAGTATTAAAACAAGAGTTAAACTCCTTACAAGAAAAGCTTTCTAAAACTGCTAAGCAAAAACAAGAACTTCAAGAAAATGTTAAAATGCTTAAGCAAGAATTCAATGCTAAGGAATCAAAACTTTTGAATGATTTTTCCAATCTAAAAACTTTGAAAAACAAGCTTGAAAATAAGTTGTACGTACAAGGGAATACCATTCAGACTGCTCACTTGATCACTAAGCATAGGGTTTTAAGCGATAAGCACAATATTCCCCTTGTTGAGGAACCAAATCCAGAGGTCATTAAAAAGGCTAGAGCTGCTAATAATGTAATCTATGATGGAAATGAGATTCTTAAACCTAGACAGAAACCTAGTTGCATTGAGTGCACTGAGGAAGATAGAAAATTAGATGATGCATCTAGGGAGAAAATGAATAAGAAGCTAGAAGATCCTGAATGTAAAGAGAATAACATAACGATCAAACCCCATGATTACAAAAAGGAAAATTGGATTTCCTTGAACAAGTTTAAGCCTCAAACGTTGTTAACGCCCGAACAAGTGTTCTGGAAAAAGGATTTAGATAAGCAAAAAGCAGAGAATCTTGTTGTAACAAACCCTCCTCTTAGGGAAATGCCTTCAGCGACTGTGTATCCTCCGAATACACCAATGCATTTAGTTCCTAGAACTATTGCCACTAAAAGCAAGACCTTAATCAGTCAATATGTTATTTTTCAATTATTTGTTGATTTTGAGAAAACTTGTAAGAAAAGGATCACACCCACTGGGATAACTGAAGGGAAAGGGGTTTTGAGCAAACTAAAGAATGCTATTTAACTGAGGTCATGCCTTTCTTTAAACAACTAAAAGGTCAATTTGAGAGTCTTAAAAAGGGAATGGATTCAGATATTAAAGAAATGGAAAAGGAATTTGATGCAATGATAGTAGAGGTTAGTGACTATGAGCGAGAATTAAAATATAATGAAATTGAGAGGAAGAACTTGCATACCTTGAATGAGAATCTTATTTCTGAATGTATTACTCAAGATGTATTTTACACTGCTACGAATTGTTCCATTAATGCTTCTCAATTTCATGAATTATCTGTTGCTCTGAAAGTCTCCCATGATCGTGTCATTGAGCTTGAAAAAACTAACTCTAAACTGCATGATAAATTTGAACAGGATGATCATGATAACCTGGTAAAACTGTTTTCTAAATTGGAAGTTGAGCATCTTGCTTTGCAATTAAAATATCAACATCTAAAGAAAATGTTAAAACCTCAAATATCAAGACATCCTTGGATGCTCCTGAATTTGATGCAGTTTTTGAAATTAGCAAACGTGAAAGCCCAAATCTCTCAATTAAAGGGTGAAAAGAACAATGTGACTGGATCCCAAATGCCTCCTCCTTTAGATTCTCAGTATTCTCAAACTTTTCATCTTCAAAACTTAGTTAATACTTTACAAAAGAAAAACGAGAGTTTTCAAGAAGAAAATGAAAAAGTTAAACGACACTTTAAAGAGTTATATGATTCAATGAAAGTCACTCGTGACAAAAACAACGAAAAAATAACGTCTTTACAAAAAGAAATTGAGAATCTGAGGAGTCAGGAAAAAGGAAACTGCCACTTGTTTTTAATGAGAATGTTGCATCAAAGTCATCCTCAGACTGCAAATATACTGTGACTGTTAAATACATTCCTCCTCATCTTAGGAATAATGAACCGGTGTTTCATGACTATTGTGCTCACCTTAAGGATAGTCTAGAATGTCTCCGTGAGATTGTAGAAGAGGATTTCATTAATAAACCTCTTGATAGAGAAATTAGGTTTGCTTGCATTCAGGCCAAACGATCTCAAGAGCTGCTAGAATGTGTAATTGCAACATGTCCTAAATCCTTAGGTGCGAAAGGTAAAGCTGTGATGCCTTGTTCCATGCCTAGTGCCAAACATACAAATCATTCTATGCCCAGTTTTAAGAAAGTGAACACTAATGTGCCTTCAAGTAGTTCAGATCCCTGCACATCTAGTTCAGGAATGCAAAAAGTAGATCAACCAACTAATGTTCCCATAATTCCCTCTACTAGAGTAATCAGTGACATTAAAGCAAGCGGGTCAAAGCCTCCAGGCAATACCAAGCAAGATAGGACCTCGCAAGCTAAGAATGTGCATTGGAAGAGAGTAGAAGATCACCCTAGGAATATTAAGTTTGAGTTGAAAAAAACGAATCGTGTTGATTCTAGTATTAGCTATAAGCGTACTGTAATTAATTCGAATTCTGCTACTATTCGCAAACCATGTAATGATGACTGCTTGATTTCTGTTACTAATCATGAATGTGGTGTGAATGCTTTGTCTAATGCTGTCAAATCCCCTGATAAAACTTTTAATGTTAAAATTCAAGCTAAGAAGGCTAAAAGGCAAAGGCGAAAGAAAGTTAGAAAACAGTGGAAACCCACAGGAAGGAAATTTAGTAATATAGGTTATCAATGGATACCTACTGGCCGTAAGATTAATGAGCTTTGCCCTAAAGTTGCTAAATCAATGCCCACTAGAAAATGGATGCCTACTGGTAGAACTATTCCCTTAAGAAGTGAACATACTTTGAATAGGTCAAATATGGACACTAGCACTGCATCTATTTCTAATGATTCCATTGTTTCTACTTTTGATGTGGGTGTTCCAAACATTGTTACTAACCAAGTGGAACCCATTCTTGCATGGGGATCCCAATTATCCAGTTATCCATTCATGTCTGTGTTCAACTACAGATCGTTCAAATCGTTCTGTGGTACCTGGACTCAGGCTGTTCCAAGCATATGACTGGAGACCAGTCGCGGCTCATGAACTTCGTGAGTAAATTCATCGGGACTGTGAGATTCAGAAACGATCATTTCGGTGCAATTATGGGCTATGGAGATTATGTTGTCGGTGATAGTGTTATCTCCAGGGTATATTACGTAGAAGGTCTTGGTCATAACTTATTCTCTGTTGGTCAATTCTGTGATTCTGATCTAGAAGTGGCCTTCAGAAAACATACTTGTTTCGTTAGAGAACTTGATGATAAAGAACTTTTAAGAGGAACACGTGGTTCAAATCTATACACCATCTCTATCGAAGATATGATGAAGTCTTCTCCAATTTGCTTGTTGTCAAAGGCTTCAAAAACAAAGTCATGGTTATGGCATCGTCGTCTCAATCACTTGAACTTCGGCACCATCAATGATCTCTCCAGAAAGGACTTAGTTGTAGGTTTACCTAGACTAAAGTATGAAAAGGATCATCTTTGTTCAGCATGCCAATTGGGAAAAGCAAGAAGTATGCCCACAAACCCAAACCTACAAAATCATGAAGTTCTTCATACAATTCATATGGATTTATGTGGACCCATGAGAGTGCAGAATATCTTTGGGAAGAAATATGTGCTAGTTGTGGTTGATGATTACTCTCGATTCATTTGGGTTAAGTTCTTAAGGACAAAGGATGAAACTCCAGATATCATCATCAAACTTATCAAACAGCTGTAGGTTCGACTTAACAAAACTGTCAGAATCATCCGAACAGACAATGGAACTGAGTTTGTTAATAAACAACTTAGTGAGTTTTATGAAAGTGTTGGAATCAGTCATCAAAGAAGTGTTCCACGAACTCCTCAACAGAACGGTGTAGTTGAAAGACGAAATCGAACTCTTGTGGAAGCCGCAAGAACAATGCTGATTTACTCAAAGGTTCCAATGTTTCTCTGGGCTGAAGCCATTGCCACTGCATGCTACACTCAAAATCAATCCCTAATTCACACTTCTCATGGAAAAACTCCATATGAACTTGTCCACAATAGAAAACCTAATCTCTCATTCCTTCGTGTGTTTGGTGTATTGTGTTATCCAACTAATGAGGGCCAAGATTTAGGTAAACTTAAAGCTAAAGCGGACATTGGAGTTTTTTTAGGATATGCACCAAACAGAAAAGGATACCGAATCTACAACAAAAGAACCCGAAGAATAATGGAAACAATTCACGTTACGTTTGATGAGCTGACCGGTCCAATGGCTCCAGGACAAACCAGTTCTGGACCCGCATCTCAACTTTCATCAAGTAGTCCTATCAGTTCTACTCTCATTTCTAATCCCTCACCAGCAACTCCTTATGTACCTCCATCAGAAGATGATTTAAGAAAATTGTTTGATCCAATGTTTAATGAACACTATGAGCCAAATGCTAATGAAATGTCATTTCCATCATCAGAGGCTGCTCCTATCCCTGTCAATGAAGTCAACCCTTCTGTTTCAATATCATTAAGCCAAGAAGAGCCTGCTGCTGATCACTCTGTCTCATCAACAAATCATCAATCATCGAATGTACATCATGGAATTGTTTCTGGCACCCATGATGAAGTTAATCCCTTTGCTACTCCCGAAGATGCTCCATTTGAAAACATATTTGCTCCTGAATCATCATCAGAACCATCTTCATCAGGAGACATCGACTCTGCTACGTCAGTTCCTCAACAACAACCACATGAACACATTAGAAAGTGGACACATGATCATCCATTGGACAACATCATTGGAAACCCTTCTCGTCCAGTATCTACACGGAAACAACTTGCAACCGATGCCTTATGGTGCTTCTTCAACTCCGTACTCTCTAAGGTCGAACCAAAAGATGTTAAAACTGCCATGAATGAAAACAGCTGGTTCAATGCCATGCAAGAAGAAATTCATGAGTTTGATCGACTAGATGTATGGGAATTAGTACCTGCTCCAGAATTTGCTATGATCATTGCTCTAAAGTGGATCTTCAAAGTGAAACTTGATGAGCATGGTGATGTTTTAAAGAATAAGGCTCGATTAGTTGCAAAAGGATACCGTCAAGAGGAGGGTATTGACTTTGAAGAATCATTTGCTCCTGTTGCTCGTATCGAGGCAATCAGAATCTTTTTGGCTAATGCTGCAAGTAAGAACATGGTAGTCTATCAGATGGATGTAAAGACGGCTTTTCTTAACGGAGATATGAAAGAAGTCGTATACGTCAGCCAACCTGAAGGCTTTGTGAATCCAGAGCATCCTACTCATGTCTATCGCTTGAAGAAAGCTCTTTACGGTTTGAAGCAAGCTCCAAGGGCATGGTATGATACGCTATCAAAGTTTCTTCTATCTACTGGATTCAGCAAAGGAGCAGTTGTTCCGACATTGTTCACCGTAAAGTCGGCAAACATTTAATTCACGTTCAAATATATGTTGATGATATTATTTTTGCCTCGACCGACACCAATGAATGTGATCGTTTTTTAAATGAAATGTGTTCTAAATTTCAAATGTCAATGATGGGACAAATGTCATTTTTCTTGGGATTACAAATTTCACAAAGTCCCGGAGGCATTTTTATAAATCAATCTAAATATGCAAATGAGATTTTAAAGAAATTTGGATTTGATTCTAGTGACCCTGTAGACACTCCCATGATTGAGCGTACTAAACTGGATGAGGACCACTCAGGGATCATGGTAGACCAAACGAAATATCGTAGTATGATCGGATCCCTGATGTACCTCACAGCCAGTAGACCAGACATTCTGTTCGCTGCTTGCATGTGTGCTAGATATCAGGCTAAGCCTACCAAAAAGCACCTTGAAGCGGTTAAACGGGTCTTTCGGCATCTCCAAGGAACCATCAATATGGGACTTTGGTACCCGAAGGACATCGGTATGTCACTAACAGCCTATGCAGATGCCGATCATGCAGGATGTCAAGATACACGCCGGCACGCCTGGAGGTGCTCGTTTTTGGGTGATAAGCTTGTGAGCTGGTCTTCAAAGAAGCAAATGAGTACTTCTATTTCCTCTACAGAGGCTGAATACATAGCCATGTCATCTTGTTGTGCTCAAATCCTATGGATGAGATCTTAATTATCTTACTATGGCTTTGAATTCAACAAAATCCCTCTGTACTGTGATAATAAAAGTGCTATTGCTCTCTCATGCAACAAAGTTCAACACTCAAGAGCAAAACACATCGACATTCGACATCATTTCATTAAGGAGCAAGTAGAAAACGGTGTGGTGGAACTTTATTTTGTGAGGACTGAATACCAGTTAGCAGACATCTTCACCAAAGCTCTTCCTAGAGAACGTTTTGAGTTTATCCTCCCACGACTTGGTCTAAAGAGTCTTCAACCTGAAACACTTAAACGTCTTCAAGAGGAAGAAGAGGAGTAAAAGGTCTTTCTTCATCCATATCTTGTAAATATTTATTCGAAAAGCAAAATACAAAATTTCAAAACCTTCAAAAAGCAAATAGAAAAATATAAAACCTTCAAAAATCCATAAAAATCTGAAAAATCTGAAAAATCTTAAAAATTTTCAAAAAATATTGTCATTTTGTCATGTTTTTCTCAATTCGAAAATATCTACGGTCTTTGTGTTGTCATTCAAAGAATGACTCGGGACTTTAGATATTGTTCGAATGTTCTTTAAAAAAATAAATAAAAAAAAATTAAAAAAAAAAATAACAATTTTGGGAGAAAGTGAAACTATGGTTTACTGTCATTTCAGGCAATAACCCGTTTTTCAAAAAAAAGAACAGAGCCATGCTTTATCTTGTTTTTCAAATCTCATGCTCTGATTCTTTAAAAACAATTACTTACCATCTAATGAAAACTAATTGCTTTATCAAATAACTCGAACTCTATTTTTGAAAATCATCTCGACTTAACTTTTGTCAAAATATCTATCTCTCAATCAACAACTTATGTCATTAATTGAGGGGGAGAAAGATTTCAATTAAATCAAAAGGTTGTTCGACATACAATTGTTTTCAAAAAGATAATCATGCATGTTTAATCAATGGAGTGTAAAGTTTCAAAATCCGATCCTTATCAGTTAAAATGTTTTCATAATCAAGTCACAATTCTCCTCGAAAGCTTTCAAAATCAATTTAAATCTACAGAGATCACAAATCTCAAATGATTTAAAAATTGTGATCGGGGGAGAATTTGTGATTTAAATTGGATTTAAACTGATAATTTGATAAATGGCTTCGTAAGTGTTTAGCAAGCTTTCCTCCCCATATGTGCCAAACGATTTCAAATTTTCCATGCACATGTTGAGGGGGAGCATCTATTTCAAACCACAAAGAATTGAAACGTGATTGATTTGTATCTAAGTGCAGGTTCCTTCTAATTTGTGCAAATCTCTTTCAAACCTAGAGGCACATATTGAGGGGGAGCAAATTTATGAAAACCTCATCCTTCCTTAATGTACTTTATCTTCTTGATTTGATCAGGGAAGTGATGTTGATATCTTTTAGAAAATGGTAATCAAAGAAGTTAATTCTTCCTCTTACCTCCGTGTGCCAAAATGATTTCAAATACATGAGGCACATGTTAAGGGGGAGCTCTGTTTCTAAAATTATCAAAAATAATTCAGGTACAAAATGCTTTGATATTATATCACAAGTATCTGGATTGATTTTCAAATGGTTTTCGATTGGTTCCAATGGCAGATGAACTATACCAAATAGACCGACCAAATTTACTTTATGTATGGTGATATAAGGATGATAAGGTTAGGTATCTGTTCCCATGAGCTGCCAGAACCGGAGGGATCTACCCAGGGACAATCTACTAGATAGTGTAGAAGTCCTTAGGTTTGATGAAAAAAGGAGAAAAGTGAGATATGGGAAGAGTGCGGACTAATACTGAGCTAGTACTGGAATAAACCCAACAAGGTTCTGGTTATGAAGTCTTGGTAAGCACTGAAAGGGTTGAAGAATGAAAAAGAAATGAAATGAGAAAAGAGTGAAAAGAAATAGCCCTCAATTAATTCAACCTTAGGGCAGAAACCGGGTTCAATTCATATGTTACTGGTGGTTACCAAGGTAACATCGGTATTGAAGACAAGACGTCATAGACCCAGTGACGCACTGCATTACAACTTCCCAAGCTACTCAAGTTCCTCTTAAAAGGACTTGTTTCATTCTCACGGGGAACCGACATCATCTATCGACTTTCTCTTAGAGTTTGTTGATATTGAAGAAGGAGACCCTCTCCCTAGTCTCCGGCATGGGAACCAAATGTGCACTATTGAGTCTAGAGCCACGAGATCATCAAATAAATCTCCTTAGGACACTGTCAATGAAGACTCTCTGTTTCACACAATGTGGAAAGAGAGATTATATCTTATGAGTCCTACGCATTATCCTTGTGGTATTGCCAGAACATCTGAGTAATATGCTAACATATTCACAATGAAGATGGAAAGCCTTCTGGAGCCAACATCAAACAAGCTCCTGGTGGGTGGCATGTGAGATCTATCTAATAGATCAACCATGTGACAACTGAACAGAAACAATGGGGAGATTCAATTTTTTTTAATCAATCCTGGTTCAGGTTATGGATTGACGGATACCTTTGAAAAACCGGTTGTTGTGCTTAAAAACACTTTTCTTTAGCACATCGACTGTGTACTAATATTTCAAAATAAAAGGTGTTTATGATTGATAATTGATTTTCTTTAAAACCTTCGTTGTATTGCAAAAACAATTTCCATTGTGCGGTACACGATTGTTTTTCAAATCTCTTTTTATCAATCAGTGAATCTCAATTCGCTGGTTCACTCACTCTGTGTTGTCTTCTTTGAGACGTTCCGGTTTGAGAACAGCTAGAACAGCTGCGAAACCCTGTCAAGGAGATTCTTCGGAATTATACCTGATCACAGGCAGTACTTGTACTGATCAACGGGAACCGTGGGCCGTGTACCTCAATTCAACGAAAGTGATCAAAGACACTTTCGCGCGCTTTATTGCTAACTGTTGTATGCAGTACGCCCAAGTTTGCAATGATCGAATGAAGCGGTCAATCCATAGCCGCATGCTCACACATCACATTCATTTAAATCATGATTAGTGCATCAATGACTCTGATATTCTCACTCCATGCTTCGCTACTGTTGCCAATATCATGAATCAACGAAAGCTTCCGCTACTCTGATGAGAAGAAATCATGATCCAGAATGTGAGCATGTCGGTCCAAATGTCACAACATCACATAATACCAACACCACAATGGAAGAGTCCGAGATTTATGATAGCTGATGATCTCAAAGCTGGCTCAAAACTCATTATCACGTGGATCAGATAAAGACCTCCACTTGGATTAACCAAACATGCAAAAATGAAGAATCAATGACTACGAGCTGCAGAGCAAAGAACTTTAACAAGAATCCAAGAACAATCTTATTGTAATATCTGTTTGTATTCAATGTATTTTTTAGGTGACCTCCCTTAGGGGGAGATTGTTAGGATTTAGAAAATCCAGTCATTAAAGAGTCGGTCACCTCAAGTATATGTAATCGTTAGAAAGCTCGTAGTCGTAGATTGTTTAATTTTAAGTAGTATTTAGTTAAGTAACACCGTGGAGGACGGACGGGTCTTTACCCACTGTATGCTTGATCCATAGCCCGTAGGTGGCGATTTATGTAAGGACTATAAATACTCTCTACCTCCCAAGGTAGAGAGTTGGAGCTCATAATAATACTTTTACTTTCTCTCACTAAGTTCCCAAACCTCTAACTCTTTCTCTCTCTAAAACATCATCTTATACGCCACTTTGATCATTGGTTTAGTGTGTTTATGAAATCCAATATCTAACAAGATGATATGGCGTGAATCTCATGTTTGGTAAATGAAACGAGACTAATGAAGTTAAACTGAGGTCACGAATACTTTTGGTATTTTGGTTTGGTCGATTCTTGGTCCATCTTCATCTTAACCTTATTTTTCTGATCATATGCGTAAACCAAAAAACTTTAGGCGTAAGAAATCTTACACGTAAGACCTTATGCGTAAAAATCTCATAAGTAATGGCTTATGCGTAAGGTTGTAAGAAACCCTTATGCGTAACCTGAGTTTTAGGCGTAAGCCAGGGTCCTTACGAGTAACTTTCCAAGTTACTCGTAACAAATCTGAAGATCCTTAGGCCTAAAAATAGGGTTTTGACCCGTGTTGACCTTTTTTTCGGCGATGTATTCCGACCAAAAATCTGTCCAGATTCATAGTAACCCAGAAAAGGCATAAAAACTTTTCATTTTGACTCTGTTTGACCACAAACAAAATTCTGACCAGATGACCACTTTAACCACAGATTCATGAGTTTGACAAAACAGGTTACAAAAGTTGATAAAAAACTTTTATATACTGTGAGCAGTTACAAAACTGTTTTGACCAAAAATACAATAAACTTGTATAAAAAAATATGTTAAACACCAAAAGTTAGTAAAAAAGTTAACAACTTTTATAAAAAAACAGATTTCAATACATGATTTTGACAAGATAACATCACAAAAAATAAACCCATGATAAAAATCCGACCTTGCTCTTGATACCAATGTTAGGATCATGTTTATGGATGATTTGGTGAATCGGGAGGTCGTGGAAGATGGAAGAACACCATCTTCAAGTTAGTGAGAGAAACTAGAGAGATAAGGGAAACTAGTAGATGTTTTATTATTGATGAAAGGAAAATTACACTAAGAGTCTCACCCTCCTAGGAAGGTCTAGGAGGGTATTTATACCTAAACACATACAACTATGGCAAATTGACATAACAAGCCCATGTGTTTAAGCTAACAAAGATAGAAAATGTAATCCCGTAAATGTCGTTCCATTTACGAGTTGGGAGCGATTCCAATAAATGGCATCTATAACAAAGGAAGATTAAAGCAAGACATTGAATGACCATGCTACTTAGAAACTTTTACGAAACTATTCTCTCAGACACTTTTAGTTTTAAAAGCGAGTGAGAGCATTTGCTAGGCGTTTCCGTCGTTAGTTTTGTGTGCCATTCAACACACCAACTCCCAAGTGGGAGCTGTTGGTTTGTGGGAGTTATAAACACGACAAAACAACTAAAAGTGTGTAAGCCTATGGGGGCACACACGATAAACACGAGTATACGTGTCGAATGTAATTTATACTTGAATTATTTACCTGTTACATGCATGCAAGTTTACCCGATTAATATGTCGACCCATAACTGTTATTGGATAGCTAAATGGGTCGAATGTGGATGTCATGGGCCTTGGGTTTCACTAATTGGGCAAAAGAGCTGAGGGGTGCTTGGGCTTGAAGCTTGTCGATCAAGCAACAACCCAAGACAAAGGGCGGTTGGATTGGCTATAAAAGTACACCCATACCTCCTCAACTTGTACGCAATATCATACCCTAAACCTCTCCCCAAACGATCATGTTTTCCAGCTTCAAGTTCCGGTCAAATTTCTATAAGATCGATTAGGGGTTTGTTTGTTTCTTAAGTTCTAAACTTGCGTCCTAAATTTGATCCAAGTGTTTAGAATATTGTTTGGTGTTTACTGCTGGTTCTCCTTGTCGACAAACAGCAGCAACAAGGTTCGGGTTTTTCTGGTTGTGTTCTATTCCTCGGACAGAAAGCGAACAGAATCTATCGGACACCATTGTCCGATATCGGGTAGAGTTGAAAACAGCCTTTTGTTGTTTCTATGGTTCTTGGACAGGAAGGCAAGCAAGTCTTGGGTGTTTTCTGATTCGGGTTACTCAAGTGTTGGTTTCAAAGGTTGATTGGTTAATTACGTTCTCGACTAGCTTCTATATCGAACATATATGGTTATCGGGTTTGTGTGTGATACTCATAGAGGTATCTAATTTAGATACTCGGGGTTTCATTTGGTTTTCTTGTTCGTTTACTTAAGTTCAATTGCCAAGCAAGGTTAGGTTTTCTATTTTCCTTTTTATTCATTAATGTTTATTATTACGTGTTTAACCTAATTGCAATTACTAGATCCATATCCGTTGCGTACTCGTAGAGGTTAATTGGTTAACTTAGTTCTAAAATCCCAACATCTATTACATGTCTTTTTCTCCTTTTAAATTCTTACACGTAAAAATGGTAGTTTAAGGATATGAGGCATTTTATTTTGCTTACTCAAAAATCCTTGCATATTAAGGGAAAAATCCCCACATTACATCTAGTTTGATCTAATGGTGGGGATTAACCTAAGATTTAATATTTCTAAAACTAAGTCCTTGTTTTTTTCTTGTCTTTTTCTTTTCTTTTTATATTTCTTATTTATTTTCTCATTTTTTTGTCTTTTTTTTAATCCATTTTTTTAATTTCACGTGTTTTTTTTTACGTTTTCTAGGTTTTCGTCAGTTTTCATTCGTTTTCTTACGTTTTTGTTCCTTTTTTCCGCTTTTTATACGTTTTCGTCTGTTTTCATATGTTTTCATCCGTTTTCATACGTTTTCGTCCGTTTTCTTACGTTTACGTCTGTTTTCTTACGTTTTCGTTCGTTTTCTTACGTTTCGTCCATTTTCATACATTTTCGTATGTTTTCTTATGTTTTCGTCCTCTTTTTATACGTTTTCGTTTGTATTGTCACGTTTTCGTCAGTCTTGTTACATTTTCGTCTGTTTTCTTACGTTTTCGTCCGTTTTCATACGTTTTCGTCCGTTTACATACGTTTTCGTCCATTTTCTTACCTTTTCATACGTTTTCGTCTTTTTCTTACGTTTTCGTCCGTTTTCATACGTTTTTGTCTTTTTCTTACGTTTTCGTTCGTTTTCTTACGTTTTCATCCGTTTTCTTACGTTTTCTTACATTTTCGTCCGTTTTTATGTGTTTTCATCCGTTTTCGTCCGTTTTCTTATGTTTTCATTTGTTTTCTTATGTTTTCGTCTGTTTTCATACGTTTTTGTCTGTTTTCTTACATTTTCATACGTTTATGACTATCATAAGTGATTTTCTGTGATATTCAGAATATCACTTGTGATTTTTTGAGTAACACTTTGTGATATTCAGAAATCTCTTTGTGATATTCTGAATATCACTTGTGATTTTCTGGATATCACTTTGTGGTAATCTGAATATCACTTGTGATTTTTATTTTACAAAACATTAGTTGCAAATCACTTGTAATATTCAGAAAATCACTTGTGATATTCTGAATAGAATAAATGGATTTTCTGAATATCACAGAATATCACTTGTGATATTCAAAATATCATTTGTGACACTCAGAATATCACTTGTGATACTCAGAATATCACTTGTGATATTTTGAATATCATAGAATATCACTTGTGATATTCAGACATATGAAAACGGCCAAAAATATTTAAAAACGGACGAAAACGTATGAAAATGAACGAATATGTATGAACTTTAAACCAAAATTTGACCATTTTCTCTTTATACGTTGGTAAATATAAACTTACATATTTTTATAAGTTTCAAAATAAGCAAATTATGCTTGTGAAACATAAACCGAAATCACATGAGCTTATAAGCAAATAAAATAAGGTTAAACAAATACCCCCAAAATATGTGGCTGCTATTTAAATTATATATTTGTGATATTCTGAATATCACTTGTGATTTTTTGAATATCACTTTGTGATCTTCTGAATATCACTTGTGATTGTCTGGATATCACTTTGTGATATTATGAATATCAATTGTGATTTTCATGTTACAAAACATTAGTTGAAAATCACTTGTGATATTTAGAATATCACAAGTTATATTCTTAATATCACAGAATATCACTTGTGATCATCTGAATATCACAGAATATCACTTGTAATATTCAGAAATGTATGAAAACGTCTGAAAACGATCGAAAACATTTTAAAACGGACGAAAACGTATGAAAACGGATAAAAACATAATAAAATTGACGAATATGTATGAAAACGGACGAAAACGTATGAAAGCATAAAAACAAGTATGAAAACGGACGAAAACATATGAATAATGAACGAAAACGTAAGAAAACGGGCGAAAACGTATGAAAAAGGACGAAAACGTAAGAAAATGGACGAATATGTATGAAAATGAACGAAAATGTATGAAAGCGTAAAAACGAGCGCAAACGGACAAAAACGATTGAAAACGTATGAATAATGAACGAAAATGTAAGAAAGCGGGCGAAAACGAATGAAAACGGACGAAAATGGACGAAAACGTAAGAAAACAGGCGAAAACATATGAAAACGGACGAAAACGTAAGAAAGCTTAAAAACAAGTATGAAAACGGACGAAAACGTATGAAAACAGACGAAAATGGACGAAAACATATGAATAATGAACGAAAACGTATGAAAACGGACGAAAACGTAAGAAATGGACGAATATGCATGAAAACATATGAAAACGTATGAAAGCGTAAAAACAAGCATGAAAACGGACGAAAACGAATGAAAATTGACGAAAACGTATGAATAATGGACGAAAACGTATGAATAATGAACGAAAACGTAAGAAAACGGGCGAAAACGTATAAAAACGGACGAAAACGTATGAAAGCGAAGAAAAAAACGCGAATTAAAAAAAACGTGAATAACGTACATTTAAAAAAAAGTGAATTAAAAGAAAAGGACAAAAAAATATATGAATAAAAAGAAAGAAAAAAAGACAAGAAAAAAAACATGGACATAGGTTTTATCTAATAAATCTTAGGTTAATCCCCACCATTAGATTAAACTAGATGGTTGGTGGGGATTTGTCCCTTGGTAAGCACTAAAATAAAGGTAAGCAAATGAAAATTCCTCTAAGGATATTCGGGGTGGTAAAGAATTTAGAAATGTTCAATTATCGGCAATCGGGAATTCAGGGGGGATACTACTTATATGGGATAAAAGGGTGTTTATATGTAAAGAGGCAATCGGAGATGAGAGGTTTGTTGCAGTGAGGGGTACTTGGAAGGGGAAAGATGAGGATGTGTTTTTGGTGTGTATTTACGGACCTCTCGTGGCTCGTCAAAAAGCATCTTTGTGGGATAGATTAGTAGGATTGATGAATAGATGGCAGGGAGCATGGTGCATTTTTGGGGATCCAAATATGGTTTTCAGAGTGCTGGCGATAGACTTAATTCCCAAGTGATCTTGAAAGAGGCAAATGAGTTTAATGATTTCGTAAATAATACAAGGTTAGTTGAAATTCCAATAGGGGGAGGAAATTTACAAGGATAAGTGACGATGGCTTGAAATTTAGTAAATTGGATAGATTTTTATTGAACGGTGATTTTAACAATTTATGGAGTAATCTTTCGGTTATAGCCTTGGATCGTAAATTATCAGATCACTGCCCGATTGTATTGAAAGATGTGGAGTTAGACTTTGGTCCAAAACCTTTTCGTATTTTTAACATTGGTTAGAGGAAGCGGATTTTTCTGCACGTCGTTGAGGAGGCATGGAAGAAATAAGTAAGGAGTAGATGGCTGGATTGTAGGTTTCGAGATAAATTAAAGAACGTTATGGCCGATCTTAGAGTGTGGAGGTAGATTTGGGGGCCATGTACAGAAAATTGAAGGGCTTAAAAAGGAAGCTATGAGGTGGGAACTTGAATCGGAGAGGAGATCATTAAATGAAAGCTAGAGAAATGCTTGGTTGGAGGCGAGAAAACAATGGGTGGATAGGGAAAAAGAATATACTAATATGCTCCGTCAAAAAACTAGAGTTAAGTGGGATATTGAGGGTGACGAAAATACGAAGTTTTTTCATTCTTTCGTGAAACGACGAAACAACAAATGTAAAATAAGAGGCCTAATGGTTAATGGTGTATGGTGCGAAGACCCTAGAATAATCAAAACGGAGATGGCTAGACATTACAAAACCTTATTTTCTGAAGGAACGAGGACGAGGCCGATCTTTTGTTGTAATAGAGTTGGAAAAATATCGACGAAAGATGCTCAACATTTGGAAAGGGCATTTGACGAAAAAGAAATATGGGAGGCAATTCGCGGGTGTGGTGGGGATAAGGCTCTGGGTCCTGATGGATTTAATTTTAAATTCATTAGGGAAACTTGGAATATTATCAAGGCGGATTTGATAAGGGCGATCTTATGGTTTTGGGAATCTATGGAGATTACCAGGGGGTGTAACGCCTCTTTTATCTCCATAATTCTTAAAGTGAAATATCCGATTGGGCTAGGGGATTTTCGCCCCATTAGCCTCATTGGGTGTTACTACAAAATCGTTACAAAAATTTTGGCGGAAAGGGTAAAAATTGTGGTGGGTGACTTAGTTGGGGATGAACAAAATGAATTTATAAAAGGCAGGTACATTCTTGACGGTGTGCTCATTGCTAATGAGACTATGACTTATTTAAAGAAAATGAAGGAAAAGAGTTTAATCTTCAAAGTGGATTTCGAAAAGGCGTACGATAGTATTAATTGGTGTTTCTTACTTAACATTATAAAGAGAATGGGGTTCGGGAATAAATGGTGTAAATGGGTGGAAGCATGCCTTAAATCTTCTTCAACATCTATACTCGTCAATGGTTCCCCATCGGAGGAATTCGGAATCGAGAGGGGAGTACGTCAAGGCGACCCGTTATCTCCTTTTCTTTTTATATTGGCGGCAGAGGGGCTAAACGCCATAGTTAATGAAGCGGTAGAAAAATGTATTTTTAGAGGTGTAAAGGTAGGATCGAATTGTATCACGGTCTCACATTTGCAATATGCGAACGATACTATTTTCTTTGGTGAATGTAATAAAGAGAACGCCAAAGCTCTTATGTGTATTCTTAAATGTTTCGAAGAGGTGTCGGGAGTACGGGTAAACTATGATAAAAGTAAGTTATACGGGTTAGGGGTTAATGAAGAGGAAGTGGAGATTATGGCTAATTGGATGGGGTGTGGTATTGGCGAGTTTTCGTTCACATATTTAGGTTTACCAATTGGAGAGAATATGGGTAGGGTGAACTCGTGGAAGCCCGTGGTGGATAAATTCAAAAATCGGTTGCCAGATTGGAAAGCTAAAACGATGTCGTATGGGGGTCGTTTAACATTGGTAAGATCGGTTCTTGATAGCTTGCCGTTGTATTATTTCTCGATATTTCATGTGCCTTTGAGTGTTATAAAAAATCTTAAGAGAATTCGAAAAATTTTCTTTTGGGGTGGGATCGGGGAGGGCAAAAAACTTTCTTTGGTTAAATGGGATTCGATTCTTAATTCACATGGGGAAGGGGGGGGGGTTAAATATGGGGTCACTTAGGGAGAAAAACTTGGCATTGTTGGGTAAATGGTGGTGTAGATTTAGGACGGAGGGTGGGGGGCTATAGGTAAGGATTATCAAAAGTATTCATGGGGATTGTGAGGCTCTAAGAAGCAATAACGGGAGGGGAGGAGGTTTGACAACGGTGGGGAGGGGGTTTGGAATGATATTGTGAAGATTGGTGACGAGATTGACGGGTTGGGGATTGAATTTTCTTCTTCTTCTTATATGGGGGAGTTGGGCGATGGGAGGGACATTAGGTTTTGGGTAGATAGGTGGGTGGATAGTAGGAGCATTTGTGATAGATTTCCTAGACTTTATCATTTAAATAATAGGAAGGAAGGTAGTCTGATGAATATGGGATCTTGGGTAAATGATGGGTGGATATGGATTTGGGATTGGTGTAGGAACATTAGAGGTAGGGTGTGTAGGGAATATGACGAGTTAATTAAGGTCTTGCAAAATGCTGTTTCTAATAATTGTAGAGATAAATGGAGGTGGACGCTTGGTGAAGACTGTGAATTCAAAGTCAAGTTACTTACAAGCTTGATCGAGGATAAGATTCTCCAAACGGAAAGTGGGGGCCTTGAAACACTTTGGAACAAGCTAGTTCCTAAGAAAGTCAACATTTTCATTTGGAGAGCACTTAAAGGGAGACTTCCGGTCCGGGTGGAACTTGATAGAAGAGGCATTGATTTGGATTCGGTTCTTTGTGCATGTTGTAATAATAGTGTGGAGACATGTACTCATTGCTTAGTTACACGCGACTTAGCAATGAGTGTGTGGAACAAAATTTTCTTGTGGTGGAAGGTGGGGATCATTAACGCTTTCACTATTGAAGAATTCTTTTCGGAAAATGGAAACATTAATGTTCCTACCTCTATATCGGGTATGTGGCAAGCGGTTCTTTGGACTTCCGGGTACTTCATTTGGAAGGAAAGAAACGCTCGTGTGTTTGGTAATAAAGCTTCAAGTACTAATAAGATTTTTCAAGATATTCAACTCAAGTGTTTCGAATGGATAGTAGAAGAGCAAACAAATTTAAAGGAATAGATTGGAAACAATGGTTACGGGACCCTCGGAATATTCAGATATAGTAAATGCAGTTCTCTACAGAAAAGTGCAGTTTGGCAAAAGTTTATGTGAGGATCAATCTGTTCGGTTGAGTTTCTTGCAGTGCCAGTGAGCTTGGTAATTGTCAGGCTTAAGGATGATATAGTGTTGTGGTAACAGTACGTTAATTGATTTTGATACATCGTTTGGTATGTGTGACAGTAGAGGATTAAATGAACACAGTTTGATGTCAATTGAATGTGTCCAGTCATCTTTCTGTGTTTATTTTCGTCCTATGTTGTTGCCCCTATTTCTATTGGTTCTCAATCTTAGAGGGGAACAGATTAGTTCGTACACATATGGTTTGTGCTTAGGGAATTTCATCTACCAAAAGTGAGTGAAGTCTTTCCATAAAGATATACAGGTGGAATCTAGCAAATGTCAATGAGTGTGTCAGATTGAAATGGGTGAGTTTGGTACCATGTTTTCCTTTAGTTTCATCATTTGGTAGGATTGTAGTTTTAAGTTGGATCACTAGTTGATCCTAGGGTGTTCATGGGTTGGGTAATATCCGAATAAACCGAAAACCGAAATCGAACCGAACTGAAAATAACCGAACCAAACTCGTAACCGAACCGAAACTGCCAAAACCGAACCGAACCGAAATAAAAGTTCGGTTTTTGGTTCGGTTATGGTTTTAGCAATCCAAACCGAAAACCGAACCGAAAACCGAAATTAAATAAATATATATTTATATTAAAAAAATATATTAAAACTCTTTTATAATATATATATAATATTTTTAAGCTTGAAAATTATTTTTTTTTCCAAAAAATATATATAAATAATTGAATAAATTATTAAATTTAGGTAATTCGGGTTATTCGGTTCGGTTTTCGGTTATTGGAGGTTCGGTTTTCGGTTCGGTTTAGTTAAATTTGAATTCGGTTCGGTTAGGTTCTCGGTTATACCCAGAAAAAAAAATTAACCGAACAAACCGATAACCGAACCGATGAACACCCCTAGTTGATCCTTTTTGTTTTGTATTTTATTTATTTTGTTCTCTTGGGTTCCTTCTTTTTTTAATTTTCTTGATTAATTGGGGTGGGATGCTTTTTCTTTGTAATTGATTTTTGCGGGTTCTATGATGTTGTTGTCTTTCTAAAAAAAAAATGAATAGAAAACCATCTTTCTTTTATGGAAAGATATATTTCGCCCAATATTGACAAGATATACTATGATCCATAAAATAAATCATATCGCCAAATTAAGGGTATTGTAGATGTGTTGTTATTAACTACTAAAAAAAAATAGACTTTTATTAACAGAGGTTCTAATGAAACAAAAAAATGTCATTTAAAATCTAACATGTTAGTAATTTTGAGATTTGATGACACTTTTATAAGCAAAATGTGTCAGAAAAGCAAAACTGTGTATGTCATTATAAATAGACTTTTATCTATTGGACTTATACTTACACTTTTTTAAGTGCGGGAGAAGCACCTAATTTTTTTAGTGTCACTCCTTTTATACTTTGGGTGACACTATTTTACTTTTAATGACCTTTTTTTTTACTTTTGATGACACTTTTTTTACGTGTCGCTATTAGACTAATTTTTTTTTTTAGTAAAGACTATATGCATATATTCTCGAACTTTATATTTTTTGATAAAAGAATATACTTTTTTCAAATTTCAAATATGCACTTTATTGAAACTTATATAATCATAAAGAAAATGGTCCCAGGAAAAGCATGAGGTTTTGATGACCAAAAGTTATGGCCACATTAAAAGTTCAAAAAAGCTTCAGAAAATGGCTAAAGGCTTTGATGGATTCAACTAACCAATCGATTAGAATCTCATTAGTCATGACTCATATTTCAGCATCTCGAAAATCCGGATTTTGTCAAAGTAAATTCTTATGAGCTATTCATACACAGAGCATCGATTGTTATGACTAACTGATATGTTTTAATGTAATACTAATCTTATGTGGCAGTGTGGCACCATGTCACCAGAAGAACCCATTTTTTCACAAACCAATAAATTATTGTCATGTTGATTTACGCACAAATTTAATCATATTTTTATTCTTCTAAATCATTTTTCTCATATATAATCACGTTAAAACAAAGAATTACAATGATCGATTTCAAAAGTTTTAAACTAAAATGCAAATGAATCACTAGCCTATGAAACAAGAAATTTATTGTAGATTTGCAACTCAATTATTGACATATTTGATCATATTAACTTTCTTCAAGTATTTTCAAAAGTTAAGTTAAAAAAAAAAAAAAAAAAAAACACGAGGCGAGGCGAGGAGAAAGACAAACTTTGGGTTTGAAAAAGTGGGCTATTATGACGAGCCCAACTACAGTAAGAAACTAGAAACCATTCAACATAATGAAACTGGATATCCGTTATTTTTAACTTTTCTTATTTTCAAATATCACAAAGTTCTTAAAGAAGTCCCAAAAGTTGTTAGATATGATTATTTCCGCGGTCCCTGCCCTGGTACGAGCCACCAGGTATGGATTCTCGTTCGTGATACACTTCAACACTTGTTGATATACTTTAGGTACGTACCTCCGTCCAGACCTTAGTGAGTTCGTAGCTGGAATTGGCTACCCTTAACTGGAATGAACCAAAAGTGGCTTTAAGATGACAAGGCTCAACCGGTGTCTCTCTATTACGCCTTATATGGTTGGCCTTGTAGACCCTAACTATTAGGCCTTATATGTGAAGCGTGTATGTAGTCGTGTATGGCTTTGGGTCTATTAATAATATGATTACAGACAATATACCAAATTCACCCGTTTGATCAGACTCATTTTCTTTACTGTAAATGATTCTAGTTTAAGACGCCCAATACAATTCTGATCCAACGTTAGCAGCACCTCCATATATATACAAATCTGTATTGTCTATTTTCTTCGTGTTTACAAAATTCATAAATTAATTTAACGTTGTTGAGAGCTATAATGTACACGCTCAAGTCCGGTATCATAAAAAAGAAGGCTGCTTTGAGACTGAAAACTGAAACTGAAACTGAAATAGCCTGTTAATTATATTCATCGTGGCTTTCTTTGATTTCTTGTAGATATCCCATGTAGTAATTTCAAAAATCCAAGATAGCTTAGTTTCCCATCCGTATGTCGTATCCAGTCAGTAAGAACATCATGAAGAGAAACCGAAGGAGCGAGCCCAAATTCCTGAATCAATTTAAAATCAACCTTAGCTATCTTTTATTTGTAGTTTATGGAATATGCAATGATCAGTTAATTTGCCAAAATCTTAACTAACCGATGCAAGTTCTTCAATAACGATAGCCCTGTTACCATCTTTATCAAAAATCTCATAAGCACTACGAGCAAGCTGTTCCCATTGATTGAGTGTTTCAAGTTGACGAACGCAAATTGCAGCCGCACAGAATTCCTCAAAGTCGAGCTTGAGTGCAGTCAGCTGTTAGAATATATCAGCAATTGTTGATTTCACCTAAAGCATGTAAGGCTCATACATGCTCTTATAAACATTCCATAAATAATAAGTATTATAAAGTTAATTACCCAGCTAAGATAGTCATTAATATGAGAATCCTTCATTGCACTCGTTGCACGCTTCATTACCGCTGTGTTAATGCTATTAAAGGTTACACTTTCGGTGTTCCCTAAGTGGGAAAACTGCTTCTTGAAATAAAAAAGATCATCTGACGTCAATGTTTTAGACAATGCCTTAGACAATGCCTGTTACACGAATAAACATATGTTAACTCATCTTAATTAATCACTTATAGTTATACTTATAGAGTTACAGTGTAGACATAAATAGTACAAACCTGTAAGGCAGCCTGGCGTAAAGGAGACGAATGTGTGTAGGCTTTCAGTGATCTCAGTATACGGATATCAATCGGGACTTCCACCCCGTTATGATCCCGAACCCACGGATGACCTGAATCAGATAAGCAAACCACTAATAAATAAGTATTGCACACTTCACTATAACAAATCTTGATGTTGAAAGACGAGTAAAACTTACTTAGAGCCTGGGCAGCAGTCAACCGTTTACGAGGGTCTTTAGTCAAGAGACCCTGCACAAAATCTTTAGCCAAGGGTGAAAATGAAGGCCATGGTGGATCAGCATAATTTGGAACATTTTTAAGTACTGCTCGGAAAATCCCAGACTCGGTTCTTGCCCAAAAGGGTCGATTGCCACATAGAAGAATGTATGATATCACACCCACACTCCACACATCGGCTTCTGTATCGTATGACCTAAGTAGAACCTCAGGTGCTACATAATATGCACTTCCAACAATGTCGTTTAGATTTTCATCTGCATATGGCTATATAAACTTAATAAATGTTTAACTAAACGTACATGACTAAATATAACTCCATGTTTTTTTGACTGACCTGGCTTGACGAATTCAGATAGCCCGAAGTCAATGGCTTTCAACTGGGAATCAGCGTCCTTCGTTTTGAATAAGAAATTCTGATAGAAAAAGTTTAAGAAAACAAACAGAATAATGTTACAAAGTGATTACGGAAACTGTTTTGGAGCATTACAAATAAAGACTAGGTGGGTGTTTGGGATTGTTTGAGTGTTGATAAGCTTATATTTAGGCAGTTTGTGTAATTGAATAAAAAAAATTATACGCCTTTCTTGATGTAAATAAGTAGCTATCAAATAACTAAGTTGATTGAAATAAGCACTTCAAAGTCCAAAACCTCGTAATAACATAGAAACAGTTTGTACCTCGGGTTTAAGATCTCGATGGACAACACCTTGGAGATGACAAAATGCAACTACATTTAGTATTTGTACAATTACATTCTTAGCCTCCTCTTCGTTGAACTTCCCTCCACTGCAACATATTATATAATCAGTAAATGAAATATTTGCGTTAGATCTAAAATCAAGAATCAAGATAATTAAAATTGAAGTGAAAAGATATAGTTAAGACTTTAAACCTTGCATGAATTCGATCAAGAAGCTCGCCTCCTTCACACAATCTGAAAGATGCATAATTACAAGAATTATATATTATAATTTAGTTATAACTATGCATATAACTATGTAAGACAAATGTACGCTTACTCCATGACTATGTAGACATTATCGTTGTCTTCAAAAGCATCATAGAACTGTAAGAGGTTATCATGCCCCGACAACGCTTGCAATATTTTCAACTCTCTTCTTACATCCTCAACTGCAATAGACGTTGTCATCTGCCAAACAATCTCTACATTTTTTAGTTCTTGATCAAGATCTAATTAATAAAATACTCTCCTAAGATTGAGACGGCATAGTAAATGAAAATGCTTCTACATATGATGATATGAGAGAAAACTACACTATGCCTTTTTTTCAAACTCAAAGAAACTCATATTAGTATATTGTTTTCAATTGTCAAAAGTTAAAACACTTTTGAGACTTTTATTTTTGTGATAGCGAAGCCTAAAGAGGCTTAAGCAGTAGCTTCTAGGATGAACCTGAGCCACTATTGGAGTGGCCAAAGAGGCCTACAGCACCGACATTGGATTAGTACGTGAAGAAATTCATTGCGGACATACAAAGTTAAGGAGGATGGGGGCCAACCTCTTTCACGACCCATGGTCTCACTGTGTCACTTGGTTAGCAATTCTAGAAACAATCATGTTTCCAATTAATAATAATGTTATGAAAATTTGTAAAAATTATGATAATTTGTAAAAATGTTATGGAGGGTGATCGGGATACTATTACTTAGGTTCGTAAACTTGGAATGGATGGTAGAGAGTAGGTGACGAGTATGTAGTTATATACTTATATATGTATACGGTGCTTTACTTGTGGACGCTTAACGCTTTCATCCTTGATGTAAACAAGAGTTTAAGGGTTTATTTATAAATACTTATTACGTTATCATTGATGAGTTATCAGTAAATAATCAAACAACACTTGTAAATGAGCATACTGCGTATGTTGATATAAATATATAGCAGAACATATATATAACCTACTGTGGTAACCTCTACATTTTAATAAAAGCTTACTGTTGGTAACGATAATTAAAGATTCAAAAGAGTTACTGGATGAAGGTATTAACAATTTACCATCCATCACCATATCATTATATCAACCACGATTGAACTACTGTATCATTTAAGCATGACTAAAAATCATGCAGAAGTAAGTACAAAGTTAGCAATAATAAACTGATAATAGCAATAAGAAGTTGATTAAACTTAATAATGAACAACCATAAGAGATACATTTTACAAGATAAACAATTAGCTAACCAAATAAAAATTATACAGTATATGATCTAAACAATATTATTGCATGTTAGCGGGTTATTATTGTTTAGACCCATTGTTAGTTATTAAGAAGCTTAGCACATGTTATTATTTATATTGTATTGACTTTTTATATTAATGCAACGATGATTATTCAGCCTACTAGTTACATCTCACGCGTCTTATGGTTAATGCTAGAACCAGTTTTTACGAATTGAGTTCAAAGTTGAACCATCGGATCAAATATTTACAAAGAATATAATATTATCTAATTAGTTGAGTTTCTAATTCTGATCCATATTACTATTATATTTTTCTTAGTAAAGTTTATCCAGACATAGGTCACAAGTTTGCACATGATATGCATAAGACAGATTTACATGCAAAGGTCGTACACTATTAGACTGCCGACAAAAACGATTTGATGCAAAAACTAAATTACCATGAATCCATGATATTACTATTTAACGAAATAAATTAACTAAAATACTGTTAAAATAGGTTTAAAGGAATCTAGATCTACGAGTTTCGAGTTTCAACTTTTAGTAAGACTTTAAATATAAAAAATCAGATTCTATGCTTTTCTTCACATGCCAATACATATATTTCTACAGTAAAAATGAATCAACGACCGTTGCACTTCAAAAACCGTATCTTAGATGTAAAAAGCATATTCAATTGTATTAGTGTACGAATAAATAACGAAATTAAGTTTGGTTCACATAACAAACAATGAAACAAATTTTTATTAGACAGCTCGGTACTATAAATACCCCTTAAATATTTTAATTTTTACACACATTATATCTTAATAATAAAGATGGTGGCCGGTGGAACTATTATATCAAACTAAATTCGTTGTCGGTGGAATATAATACACCGTTCCCTCCACCTTATCCTTGAAGGTGTGTCACCATTGCGAGTCTTGCATGAGCGCCACCTGTTCCTTCTGATTTTTATACTCGTCAGATTCTCATTCTTTCTTTCTTTGTAAACGACTTTCCAGGTTGCTTTGAGTTAGGGTTTCGGCTTGGCTCTTTTTTGGCCGCCTGATTTTGGACTTCGCAGGTAGTTTTTTTTAGCGGTTACACTTAATCGAAGTAGTTGACTTAGGGTTTCAGTTTGGGGTTTTTTTAGCGGTTGATTTTGGGCTTTATGGTTGATTGATGTTCAATTACACCTAACCGGGCGGATCAATAGGGTATGTAAATTTAATGTTGGCTTTCTTGTATTATAGGACGAAGGTCTTGCGCAGTTTCAGTTTTTCAGGCTTGATTGGCATGTTAGTTTAGTAGGCTCAATAAGTTATTAAGCACTTTGTGGCTGTTAGCTTTTGTAAAGCTTGATAATAAAACTGAAAGGCTGTGATGATATAATTTTAACGTTTTCAATTGCATTCGACCAAAGTTAAGATTGTCCGTCTGTTGGCGGGGCAACTTTTTAAGTTTGCAGCCATCTTCCCTTGGCAGGGCAGCTTATAAAGTTTGCAGCCACATCGGACTAATCATTTTTATTCGATTATTTACGAATCTGAGCCTCATGAAATGGGGGGTTTGCTAAATTATATATGACCATATTTTTACCACAGGACATGAGTTTTAGTTTGAGAGTATAATGTCAGTCATATTGTTGGTCTTAAACGAGGAATTCGGTTTTTAGAATGCTTGCAAGCCCTTTTTCGAAGGGTGGCATTTGTTGTTTTTCCTTTCTTCATCGGCCTTATTGTTCTGAACCACTGTCTAAAGCTGGTTATTATGAGCGATAAAAGTAAAGCCCCCAAGGGTCTAGGTGTTGCAAAATGTAGAAGCGAATACAGTACGTGTGTTCAGCCTGCATGTGTTCAGTCGCGAGGGACATTTTTCAGGGTCAGGCAAGCGTGTCTGATTGTGGGTTGTCACGTGTTCAAAAGCATTATGGACGTGTGTTTGGTATTAAGGGGAAGATTGGTTAAGGTTATCAGTGATTTACCAAGGCAGTTTTGCCTTTTGAAGAAAGCTGTTTCAGATGGTGGTGGAGGGTGTGGTACCTCAAAGGCTAAAGTAGACATCGATGTTTCTTTTGGTGGGCATGCTATCTCTTTTGCTCAGCGTACGCTTGATCGGCGCCATGGTATGTACATTGTTAGAAGCTTTGCACTTTGCTGGGTTGGCGCCTGTGTCATTCAGCATCTGTTCTGAGATACTATCTTTTATTTTATCGCATGCTATAATCAGCGAATGGTTTACTACATGTTACTGTCGTTTTCCAGTAAACCTAGATTTCGAGTCAGGAACTGCTTCCTATGTGACGGCTGCCGATGATGTTTTAGGCACGTGTTCCTGCGTTGGCTTATCCGCTGGTAGTATGACTGTTGGAAGGAGTACTAGGTAACGTTGTGGAAAGTATGTGTGACCTTTGACTAACGCTCTCAACAAACAACAGTTAACATTTGATGAGCCAGGTACGACGCTTGGGGACATTGTTTGGCATCCTTTATTTCTAAACTTTTTCAACCCGTTTACTCATTGATTTGTTCTTTCCCTAAATGTGCCCTGAATGTAGACTACATGGTTCTGGCTGTGCTTTTTCTATTTTGCATGCCGTTTGTTTATGCGTTACGTTAACTGAAAGGCTGTCATGATAGAATTTGAACGTGTCCAACTGGATTTGACCACAGTTGAGATTCTCCGTACATTGGCGGGGCAGCTTACAAATTTTGCAACCACATCGGACGTATCCTCTTTATTCGGTTGTTGAAAAATCTGAGCCTCGTGAAATGCCGCCTTTCCGAAATTATATAATGAGATCTTTAGTTATACATTTTATCGGTATTCGGCAAACGGACGTTGCGAACAGTATTCGGCCAGGTAAAACTAATCCTACTACTACATATAAAACAGAACGTCGGTGACTTATAAAACTATTATTTTCGTGATTGGAAAGCGGGGTATGGTGGGTTTTGGGCCGGGCCGTTGGCTGGTATACTTTTGGGCTTTTTAGCCGGTTAGTTTAAGTACATGGTTAGCATCACCGCTTCGTACACGTACACGCATAAAAAAGGAGTATGTGTCTTACATAGCGTCCACCGCCTTGCAAGTGGCGTTCTAGATTATATACGCGTGTTGGCAACTAATCAAACCCATTTGGTAGGTAGTTGACTAAAATTCAGGTTTTTTGTTGTCGCTTAATTTGTGTTTGATTCTATTAAGTTCTATGATTTGGGGTTGTTGTAAATTGTGATTGGTAATGTAGGTTTTTGGTTTTGTAGTTTATACGGTACCAAGTGTTTGTTTTTGTGACTTACTGAAAAAGATGGTTGGTTTTGGTTTTGGTAGGGTTGCATGTAACAGAACTCGTGTCTTGCCGTGGCGACCTCACGGTTGCATTGGGCTTTTTACCCGATTAGCTTAGGCGAACGGCTACCATCACCGGTTCATACATGTACACGCATAAAAAAAGGGTACGGACTAAAATTCAGTTTTTTTATTGTTGCTTAATTTGTGTTTGATTCTACTAAGTTCCGTGATTTGGGGTTGTTGTAAATTGTGATTGGTGATGTAGGTTTTTGGTTTTGTAGCTTATATGATGGAGTAAAGTGCGGTACCAAGTGTTTGTTTTTGTGAATTACTAAAAAAGATTATTGGTTTTGGGTTTGGTGGGGTTGCATGTAACAGAACCCGTGTCTTGGTGTGGCGACCTATGTGGGTTTTTGGTTTTGTAGTTTATATGATGGAGTAAGGCGCGGTACCAAGTGATTGGGTTACATGTAACAGAACCCGTGTCTTGCAAGATTCTACCCTATGGGGAGACCTGTCAACCGACGTTCTTTTTTATATATATAAAAGAATTCTTGAAATAGGTTTATTCAATTACGAAGTAGTTTTTTTTAGTGTGGAGAAAAAAGTTTTATCACAAACAGTTGTGATATTTTCGATTACATGTAACAGAACCTGTGTCTTGGCGTGGCGACCACACGGTTGCAGCCATAGGGTTTTGATTACACTGTAAGCGATGATGAGAGCTGTCAGCGTTTGGTGTTTGTGTAAGTGCTTCTTACTGGAACCCATATCTTGGTGTGGTAATCCCACGATTGCAGCCATGGGGTTTTTTGTAGGTGGGGTATGGTGGGTTTTGAGCCAAGCCGTGGGCCGTTGCTTATGACCCGTATTCGTACATTTTTTAGCCTTTTTGGCGCTGTTATGTGTGCGAACGTTTGTTAACTTTAGGCGAAGGTTTGCTCATTGATTTTCTGGTTGTTCTACGGTTGCAGTCATGCGGTTTTGATTACACTTTAGGCGATGATGAGGGCTGTCAGCATCCGGTGTTTGTGTAAGTGCTGTTTACCAGAACCCATATCTTGGCGTGGTAACCTCACGGTTGCAGCCATGGGGTTTTGACCACCACTTCATTAATTGCTGACCTGAGCCTTATACATATGAAACAAAACGTCGGTTACTTAAAAAACTATTATTTTCGTTACTGGCAAGCGGTGTTGTGCGCTTTGGGCTAGAGCGTATGCTGTTGTTTGTGGCCCGTGTTCCTACATCTTTTGCCGTTTTTAGGACGTTATTTGTGTAAGTGCTATTTACCAGAACCTGTATCTTGGCGTGGTAACCTCACGGTTGCAGCCATGGGGTTTTGAATACCACTTCATTAATTGCTGACCTGACCCTTGTACATATGAAACAAAACGTCGCTTACTTAAAAAACCATTATTCTCGTTACTGGCAAGCTGGGTATTTTGCGCTTTGGGCTAGAGCGTGTGCTGTTGCTTATGGCCCGTGATCCTACAGTTTTGGCCCTTTTTAAGACGTTATATGTATGGCTATTCGTTTACTTTAGAAGAAGGTTTTCTCATTGTTTCTCTCTTTGCGTTATTTGAGTAGGTGAGACGGATTTCTTCATGCATGTTATGTTCTTTTGGTTGTGAATAGTTCCTGCATGTTCATTCAAGGTTGTTTGTTATCGTTTTTTTGGTTGAGGAGGCATCTAATGAGCCAAGTCGTGGCTGTTGATTGTGACCAGTATTCGGACAAATTTTTTTCCATTTGAATCCGGTATATGTCTGACCGTTCGCTAACTTTGGGCGAAGGTTTTCTCAATGTTTCTTTGGTTGCGGTATTTGAGTAGGTAGGTTGGCATTCTTCTTGCATGTTGTCTTCTTTTGACTGTGGTTAGTTGCTGCATGTTGACTCTAGGTTGTTTGTTAATTTTTTTTATTGCGAAGGTATCTACTATTGTGTAGGACTGTTTGTTGACGACGTTTGATTACACTGCAGGCGATGATGAAACGTGAAAACGATTGTTGTTTCTGTAAGCGTTGTTTATCAAAACCTATGTCTTGGCATGGCGACCTCACGGTTGCAGCCAGGGGTTTTGAGTACCACTTCAAAATTTGCAGTCCTGAGCCTTTTTAGTTGTATGACTGCGATCTGATCTGAGTCCTGTACTTATGTGCTGCCCACTTTTCCTGTTCGTTATTCGGCAAATTGATGTTGCGGTCAGTATCCAGCCAAGGAAAACGAATCCTGATACTGACGTACTCGGTTTGCTTTTTCTTGGTTGAATACTGATCACCCTTCAATCAGTCTATAGGCGATGATGATAGTATTCTCACCAACGCGTATACATTTCCTTGGCCGGCATCGTGGCAGGGCAGCCACATTGAACGTGTGGTTGCAGCCATTTTTATTGTCTGGTATCGCTATTGTATACATATATCTGAGCCTCATTCCGTCCCATTATTTATGTTTTCCTATTGGTTTTGACGTGTTAATGAAACTGTAGGTTAAATGATAGATACATGTACGTCTATGTACCATTTTTTTGCGTATTTATTACGTGTGTGTTACTTTTGCTGTTTCCTAGATCACGACCTGCAGATGTTGCATATAAAAGGTACGTGAGCAAATCGTGTTAGCTACCAACTACCATTATTTGTGTCTGTATCAATACACCGTAATTCTAATAGTTAAATGATACTGTTTCGAATGCCACTATAGAGTCATGGGTAGCTGCATTTTTTGCACTAACGGTTGTTTGAAATTGTCTGTATCTATTCAGCACTCATGAGTTAAATCTTATCCAGGTAAGTGGTGTCATCGATTGGAATCTTTGCACAGGGTAGAGTATTGCGATCTTCATTTGCTAATAGTGACACGGGAAGTTTAAGATATTGGCATGTTTTGATCTTCTCTTCGAATTCCTTTCGTTGTCACAACGGTCTGGCAATACGTCTGGTGCAGACTGTTGCACAAATACTCTTGAAACAGCAAAAGAAATTTGAAAGGGCGATCAGACGGATGTCACTTTCCTGAACCTCACGTGTCTGATACGTAATGTTCAACATGTTGGCCGGTTCTCATCTTCCCCTCGAATTCTTTTCGCTGTGACAGTGGCCTAGCAATATGCATGCTGCATCCCTTTGCGCAAAGACTCTTGCCACAGCAAAAATAATTTGAGGGTGCGATTACGCGCGTCTCACTATCCTGAACATCGCGTGTCAACATCATCGACTGCCGACAGCCGCAGATCATCTGTCTACTTGCAATCCAGCTTTGTTGATTGAATGGCACGTCAAACCTAGGATCATTTGTGTAGTCTATAGATCATACTAGATCTGACATGCCATTCGAGCAACAAATCTGGATTGCACCTGGACAAACAGTGATGTTTAAGATATTGGCCGCTTTTCATCTTCCCCTCGAATTACTTTCGTTGTGACAGTGGTCTAGCAATACGTCTGCTGCAGACCTTTGCACAAACGCTCTTGACACAGCAAAGAAATTTGAGGGGGCGATTAGACGGATGTCACTATCCTGAACACTGTGCGTCGTCATCATCGACTGACGATTGAGATATACTTTTGAGTGGGAAAATTCAACTCGATGACACAATGGCATTCAAGTATTGAACAAAAGGATCCTTCACAGAGTACAACTTATGTGGGTGCAGACTTCGCGAACAACGAAAGGTGGGTCTATACAGTGGATCGTGATAAAAGTATCGCATTATAAATATCCGTATTTTTTTCCATTTAGAGCAACATATCACTTGCGACCAGCCTCATACTGACACAACCATCTTTACTGTTATTTAAGGTACAAATGGAGTGGCAGAAGTGCATTTTGTGGGCCTACACGAAAATGTCAGCTGACACTGACAGTCCTCAGCGTCATCAGGTATTTGACTGAGAATGTGATTTCCATAATGCATCCACCACAAGGTTTGGTTTTTCATACGTTGTTTCTATCTTTACGGATACAGGTATTAAGATCCAATTCAGATTTTACGGATTTGACTGAATAGTATTACTTTGAGTTTTCTCGATTTCCTAATATGTATATCTTGGCAAACACAGACTTTGCGAGTGGCTCTCACCTAAAATGGTAGATACCTAACAATTATATTAATGGTTTTATATTTTAATGGAATAGCGTTGCTTAGTATTGTTAATAGCTGATGTGAAAATTTTATGGTATCGTTAAATTTAGGTATTATAACGGTTTTTAAAAAAAATAGTAAATAAAGGATGGTATATTATAATCTGTTTATGTAGCATCTTCCGTTCCTTAGTAGCGAAACTAATTACGAAATTTTGTTTTTAGGTCGTGCTGATGCAAAAGTTTTGAACAGGTTTCGTAAGCAGATGCAGAATCTATACAACATGTTAGAGGTATTGTGTGCACAGAAGCTATAACTGACGCGCAAAAGGTTTGTTTTATTTGCGCACTTGCTGATAATTTAAGCCTTTAAAATGGTTTTATTTTTCCAATTGAATTGTAGTGTCACTGATTGGGATCTTTCCACCCGGTAGAATATTGCAAGCTTTATTTGCTAATATTGATATGAGATGTTTAAGATATTGCCCTGTTCTAATTCACCACTCGAAACCCTTTCGTTCTCACAACGGTCTAGCAATACGTCTGGTGCAGACCTTTGCACAACAACCGTTGAAATAGCAAAAGGAATTCAATGGGGCGAGTAAACAGGTCTCACTATCTTAAACATCACGTCTCAACATTGGCAACTGACGCTTGCAATGTACTCCCGAGTGGAAAGACTCCACTCAGTGACGCAACAATATTCATGTGTAATGTTGTGTGCGCAGAAGTTATAATTGATGCACATAAGTTATGATTCATGCGCAGAAGGTTTGTCTTCTTGCCGCATTGATTGCACACAACTACTATGTATGTCTTCCTCTATGAGTACGTTATAATTCTAATACTATGAGAATTTGACACCACCTTTCGAAATCATGTATAGCTGCATATTTGTTACTATTGCCTATATGTACACGGTCAGAATAAGTTAGTCGTGTCATCGATTGGAATCTTTCCACTCGATAGAATGGTGCAATCTTCATTTGCTAATATTGATACGGGATGTTTAAGATGTTGGCCGGTTCTCATCTTCCCCTCGCATTCCTTTCGTTGTGACAATGGTCTAGCAATACGTCTGGTACTGACCTTTGCACAAAGACTCTCGACGCAACAAAAGGAATTCGAGGGGGCGAGTAGACGGGTCTCACTATTTTGAACATCGCGTATCAACATGATCGACTGACGATTGAAGTATACTTCCGAGCGGAGATATTCAAATCGATGACACAACGATATCCAAGTATGAATAAAAGGATACTTCACAGAGTACGACTAATTCGGGTATAAGCTTCGCGAACAGAGAGAGATTATTTCACCAGGTCGATGGTGATTAACCTCCTTGAACATGTACGTAAGAAAGGGTTGGTAATAAATCATGCGCACCACGTCTAGTAAAGGTATTTCAATCTATACAATTGATCGCAATAAAAGTCTTGCATTATAAATATCCATATGTTTTATGTATTTTTTAATGATTCTAGGGTCTACCTTTTTCACAAACTTACACGTCTTTCATTTACTGCAGCCATGAAGAACCTTTACTACCGGCTCAAGACATACGGACATGAGATAGCAAATGGTGTAGCTCAAGCTGATGACAAGAATAACAAGGCGGTGGCAGTAACCAATGGCCTGCTTACGATATTCAAGTTTGGAAGTTTTTTCTTTTGGTTTGGCTAGGTCATACGAAGCTTTGGATTGCAGATGTATCAATCAAGCTGGCATCTAAGCGAAGGCATTGAGTAAGCAAACCATGGCTCCTCAGGTTTTTAGACATCAAGACTATTTATTTACGACGTGTGTATGTTTTAAATATTGTCCCTACCGTTATTCAGGATCGTATGCTTTTCTTTTCTTTTTTGTCAAAATCATATTCAAATGCTTTATGTAACCATTCGAATAGCGATGATTATCATGTATGTGAATGTGGTTGTGCAATTTTCGGTTGTCCTTTGAATTTTTGGTTTGCGATAGAGCCATCAATATTTTGCAGTTTCAGCAAAAAATTGTTGCATTCTTTTTCGACACTACGTCAAACAGGTAGCTTATACATAAAATTACAAATTACTGCACATTTAAACACATACTGCATTTCGAAACAAATCCACGGAAAAAACACCCCCGCAACGCGGGGGGCGTCTTCACCTCGTTTCTACATACAAATCTCAACGATACTGCTCTTAAAAGGAGACGTAAGTTAGTTATAAGTTTTATAATTTTAATGTCTTATGAAGGCATGGATGTTTTTTCTTAGATGTCAAAAAAGTTATTGTATTCTGCAACACCTACTTCTGTTTAGGAGTTGTGAAGCTTATTCAACACCTAAAAAAGTGTAATTGTATATAGATGTGAATGTGCCAAAAGAAATAACAAAATATATATATACTTCTATGCTGTAGAATATTTTGATGAAGTGGTTTTTAGTCATCAAAATTGCAAATTATGTACATGTAGATCACATCATCTTTAAATTTTGTAAAATGTGGACTAGAAAGATATAAATACAAATAGAATGTTTAATAGTAGATGCAGCAAATGGGCTCATAACATGGGACCATGGGTTGGGTTAGTGTCAATTTGTTTGAAATCAAATTCAGCTATATAAATGTGAATATGACTGAATACATCAGCAATAAATTACGACTTCATTGCATACAACCGAAAATTTTAAAAGTATGATTTATCTAATATTATAGACCTTAAGTAGATAAAATTTCAAATATTTAGCATATTATGTACTGGTTAACACGAACCTTGTTAATATTTGATTAAAAGCCATCTAATCTACGAGTGACTGATTATATTTATATATAGTATTAGATATAAGATCATTTGAGGACAAAAGATTATTTACATACAAAGGGATTAATCTCCACCCTTCATTTTTATTTGATCTAATGGATGAGATTAATCCCAACAATATAAAAAACCAACTTTCATTCTTTTTTTTCAAATATTAATAACTTTTAAACCGTTAATCGTTAAGCGGAAAAAAATATCATTGCGACGAGCATTTAATTATCTTTCTATGATAAAAGACTTTGATATACTTTCGACAAAAAAAATTTCGTATTTTTCACGTTTTTTTTTTAATTTTTTTAATTTTTTTTATGTTACTGAAATTTGCATTGAAAAATCATACTGAAAGTATATGATATAACTCTAATTTGATATTAGTGTAAAATCATATATGATATGTAATATCATATGTGATATTAGTGTAAAATCACATATGATATCACATGTGATATTACATATCATATATGATTTAACACTAATATCACATGTGATATTCA
This sequence comes from Chrysanthemum makinoi, assembly GCA_910596185.1. Lineage (NCBI taxonomy): Eukaryota > Viridiplantae > Streptophyta > Magnoliopsida > Asterales > Asteraceae > Chrysanthemum > Chrysanthemum makinoi. The sequence goes on along the minus strand of OU343223.1, from coordinate 306,675,455 downwards.
ATTTAGTGTTTTATCATATATGATTTTATTCATGCAAATTTCAAGAACGTAAAATAAACGAAAAAGACGAAAAAACGGAAAAAAATGAATTTTTTTCTTTTTCCGAAAGTATATCAAAGTGCCCGTCTATAGAAAGATAATTAAATGCTCACACGACGTGTAAATATTTTCGCTTAATGATAAACGGTTTAAGAGATATTTAAATTATAAAAAATGGGTGAAATAATAAAATGCTTTTAAATCTCAACCATTGATTTTCTTTTTAGATGGATGGTGGAGATGAGTCCCTTGGTATATAAGAAAAGTTTGGTATGTAAAATAACTCTCCTCATAGTATTATATACAAACAGAATAAAAGTATCTCATAATAACTTAAAAATATATAAAGAATAACGTAATTAGCTTTTATTTTTTCATATTCCTTTCATGTGTATTGTTTTTCATTTTTGGGAGCTGCTATACCAAGATAAATTTAGTTTAAATGAACTAAATTTATTTTAAATGGACTCAGTTATTTCAGTACGTACCCTTCAACTAACCGAGTGTAATTAGTATGATTTTCCTTTATCTTCTGTGTAAAATGAAAGTAGTCATTTATTTTGAAACGGAAGTGGTATAATTTAAGGAACTTAAAGATCGTTATTAAATGGTTTAGTTAGCTGAATAGACAGAAGAAATAAGTAGACTAAACATAAACATAGTAACCTCTTTCCTTTGTAAAACACAATTAAACCTAATCATTTTTGCAAACTTAATCTCAAACACAAAGCATTAGAAAATAGAGAAACTATTATGAAGAAAAAAATATACACATATGCTAAAGTAATCAATAGTGGAAGGGAATGTCAAAATATGTCATGCCATATATAGTCTAGTCACTTATGGTCCATGGAAGTGCGAAGACTTTTTACCTTAGCCTTAGGAATGACTTTCACAGCGACTTTTCGACCAACATGATCACCATATTTAGACGTGGCAGTAACAACAAACCCGAAATGACCTCGTCCCATTTCATCTCCAACCTCGTACCGATCCTTAAACCTTTTCGACAACCCGAATCTCTTATCCAAACCTACATCCACTCCTCCTTCCACTTCCTCTGTGGCCCCTTTTAGCCGCTTTGCCAGCACAGCCATTATATGCTTTGCTGGCGACAGCGGCGGAAAGTAGGGGCCAGTTTTAGGAGTTGTGGGAGGAGATGTTTTATTTTTATTTGTTTGGAAAAAACGGACAGGGGTAATATTGTAAAAAGGTGATGAGGGTTTGTCGTTGTGGTTGCTTTGTGGTGGTGTTGGTGGTGGTAGTGGCAACTCTGGTGGTGCATATGGGTTGCGTTTTGGTGGTTTTGATGGTTTTGATGAGCATGCACCCATGATGATGATGAATGTGAGAGAAGATGGTTTGGAAATATGAATGGTTTTGCATTAGTTTTGGTCTAGGAGTGTGAAGTAAGGATGGCTTGTATTCTTTATTTCCATTTTGCTTTTCATATTTTGTTTCTTTTGTTTGGCATTTATGAGTCTTTTTAAATAATACTAGTAGGGTACCCATGTAATGCGGCGACGAATACCTTGAGACTATATTTTGGGGCGAGCATACTGACTGAGGCCACGAGCCATTAAAGGTGGTTCGAAGAACCTTGTTTTTGAATGTAGGGTTGGAGGAGGCCAGATGAGCTTCGTGCCACTGTTGTTCGAGAAACTTAAAATAACGAATCTATTGTGCGTTAAGTATGACTAGTTTGTGTTGTAGTTTTTTTATTCTTTCATAAACGATGAGTTTTTTTTATATTAAGATTTCATAATTGATATCTTAATGTATATCAATAACATTTTTTCAGTTTCATATGGTACAAGTATGTGGTGGTTACATGTTTTCTTTTCCATTAAATCATTTTATTGATCATTAATATTAGAGTAAATTGCAAAAATCGTCCTTGTGGTTTGGCCAAATTGCACGTTTCGTCCTTGTGGTTCATTAAGTGCAAAAATCGTCCGGATTTGGCACTGTTACGTTCAATTTTGGTCCTCCATCATTGCAAAAACCGTCCTTGTGGTTTGCCAAATTTCACTGTTGAAGGACCAAAAGTGCACATAACAAAGGCAAAATAAGGACGATATTTGCACTTATTGATTTACAAGGACGAAACATGCAATTTGACCAAACCACAAGGACGATTTTTGCAATTTACTCTTAATATTACGGTTACAAGTTTTGAGGTTACAAGTATTGATCAAGTATTAAAATCCTTTCATAACAAGCAAGTAAATAAATCTGAATGTTAATCTTTTCTAATTATAAAATTGTCCTAAATGCATTATAATGCAGTTAAGATATTTATAATTTTTGCTTAAGTTTTACTATTTATGCTGTAAATTGTAATGCAATGGATTTTATATATCTCTCATGTGGAATACATGTATAAAAATGTTTTTAAAATTTTAAAAGATATAACTCTTAAAAACTGTTAAATTTTTCTCTCTTTAAACTCATTGCATTGCATGGACATTCAGCTAATTTTCACAAAAAAATAATAAATAAATAAATAAATAAAATAAATAAAATAAAATAAAATAAAATTGTTTGACGGCCAACTATGTCTTGAAATTCATTCTCAACCCAATACAACTTTGAGTTTGGTTAGGATATTTTACTAGGGTGATCTCATTTTAACAAAAAAAAAATTTGAGTTTAGTTCAGCAAAGATTAAAAAAGAAACTAACAATTATATGAGACAATTATGATCATTCATTTTTCAATCAAAATGAAAAAACCCAACTTAATTTTCTATTATAAAATCGTTTATCGTTAATTAAAACTTATTATATTATTATGTCGAGCATAAAATCATCTTTAATTTGAGAGGCACTTTTATATATTTTTAACGAATTTTTTTGTCGATTTTTTTTTAGTGTTGAAATTTACGACTTGAAAATCACATGTGATTTATGAAATCACGTGTGATTTATGATTTGTACTTTAATACTTACATCACAAATCATACCTGATTTCGTATTGTGTCATATTCAATACTCATAAAAAAAAATCAAAAACATAAAATTTTGTCGAAAGTCTATCGAAGTGTCATCTAATGAAAGGTGAATTCTCGTTGTGATTATGTATCTTTTGTCGCTTAACAATATACAATTTGAAAAATATTTTGTTTTAAAAAAATAGTGAAACATGAATTATATTGTTTGAGAAAAAAAATGAATTGCCAAAATTTATCCATTTTGATTATCTCTCCTTTTTTTTTTTCCTCTTAATATTTGTTCAACTGATCGACCCCATACAAATTTATCTTAAAATTCTCATCTAACCAGATAGGGACCTCTTTTAAGAGACTGCAAGTACTTGCTTTGTCTTATAAAAATTACTGTCCTGTAAATAGAATTTTTACTTTTTATGAGGTATATTTATCGCATCTTTTAGTCTTAAACTTAAACTAAACTATTACAAACAACAATCAGATAGTTACGAAAAAAGTGTAATCATCATCACACCCTGTAAAATTATATCTTTGCTATTCAAAAATGTTTTGGTTGATAAAATATGCTAAGTAGAAAATACCGATTTGCCATTTTATTTTATCTTTGCGAAGTTGAAGTCAGCTGCCAATTTGGCTAATTTCGATAATCAGTTTGCTTTCATTTTCTCCTTTATACTTTATTAAACGTGTAGCTTATTAAAATTATATAACTACTCTCATGGTTTATTCATTTTATTTGCATGTTCAATTATTTTTATATAAACTTTAATTTTGCATCTTAAAATTCGGTCTTAACACTCAATAATGGCTTACAATGATACACTAAAAAGCAGAAAATAAGGTTAATCACTTTTAAGTGTCTTGAAGAAGTATATGAGGCGGTACCTCACTACGTCTTCTAACTTGTTGTAATTTAGACGTTCGTGCATGCATGGTATCGTTTTACACTCTTCAGTACGATGTCATGTTAGTGACAATAGCCTCGAATATGTACAACACCTCTTTTTTTACGGGGTTTTGATGATTACCCAAGGAACACGATCCACCTAATCAACTCGGCAGACTCGGTTGAGCTTGGTTCGATGTTTTTTTTCAAACTATTGAGTCTTATGGAGATATCGAAAAATTGAACGTTTTGATTCAAAACCTCCTCCAAAAGATATCTTAGGCGATTAAATTAGAATTCTATCCCACGTACTCATGAATCTCGAATAGGAGTAGGGTTTTGTGTCGGAATTGGATCGACTGGATTACCAATCCTAAATTTGATATTGTAGAAATAGCATGTAATCCTTTTGTAACTTCTTGCTGGCTTAATACACATAGCTGTTAAAAATAGAAAAAGAAATTGGTTTTATTTCATCCACAATGTGACAACTAACCAAATGCAAATGCAGACACTCTAGACAATAAAGCTGAAATAGGTTATGCAATATAAGTAACTCAAGCACAAAAAAAATATTTAAATATTACACTCGTGTAAACAGAAATTTATTAAAACATACTCCATAAAATTAAACGAATATAAAGACTTTGTTAATGAATAATCGAAACTTTATTCTTAGCCGACGTAAAAAATTACTTTACAACACATCTTTCGTTTCAAAACGGAACATCCTATAACCTAACATTCGTTAATTGGTTGCAAGACGTAATTTTATTATTTTTAATCTGCATGTGGAGTCTTTTCATTTTCAACATGGACTGATAAATATTGGTTGTGACGATTTAGTGGATTTCTACTTCTGGTTTCTTTTTTGTAATTGCAGCCCTTCTTTGACGAAAAAAAATTAAAGAAAAAAGATATCTTGATTAAACATCGGCATAACATGGTGCGCGATACTTTGATTGATATCTGTTCTCGATCCGAGATCTCGGCTCGTAAAGAGGTCAACATCGGGTTGGGTGGAGAAAGGGAGAAACTCTTACGGCCAGTAGATATCTTGCTCTATTCCTGGGATGGAGGGCAGGACGTATGTGTCGATTTGACGAGATCGTCTCCCCTCACGCAAACCGGTATGATTGATTTTGTGCCAGGTCGTGTGGTGATTGATGCCGCAAAACGTAAGCGCGTCAAGTACGGAGCTAAATGTGCGGATATTGGATATGGGTTCATCCCTTTCTCATTTTGCTATTTGGGGGAACTTGAGGCAGATGCGGTGACCCTACTTAATTGGATTCGAAAGTTCTCTATAACTCAAGATATTGGGGCGCGTGTTGCTACTCATATCTTCAGTAGGATTAATTTTGCTATTACTAAAGGTGTGGGGGCCTAGATAGTTTCGCGGCTCCCCACTAATTTCTTGTAATCCTATGGTTTTGTTTCTAATGAAAGTGAAGTTTATAATAATAATAATAATAATAATAATAATAATAATAATAATAATAATAATAATAATAATAATAATAATAATAAACACCAACAAAAATTGCTCTTCAAAAAATCTGTCAAAAACGGATTCTGGGCAGAAACTTCGATGGCTTATAACTCTCAGTTGGGATGTCAAACACAAAACCCTTGGGTGAGATTGTAGATCTAAATGTCCAGAACCTCCAGCCCAAACACAAGTTCTCCCACGACTGCACAGGAACCGACGACTGCGCAGAAACCGACGAACCAAACACAAGTTCTTTGTTCTTCTTGTATCAGCCTCCTCCGAGTTGTATGATATGATTCCTTCTACTCGAATCTTGGCTCTTGATACCTCTTGCTGGGATTTTACACCCACGACAATGAATCACACAACGAATAGCCAAACAAGCAAGAAAACAAAAAATAAACACAACACACAAATTTTTACTAGTTCAGCCCTCAAGCCTAATCCATTAAAAGAACTTAATATAGATTTGCGATTACAAGATTGAGACGCGTCAACTCTCAATATCCTCATAAAACTCTCACAAGTTTTTCTCACTTCTCTTTTGATTATTAAAACCCTACATAATCATCCTATATTTATATAGAAAAAATAAATAAAATAAAATAAAATAAATCCCTAATTTAAACACATTCTAAATTAGAAAATATACTCCTTGTTCTCCAAGACTTTTCAACATAACTAAGGTAATTTGAGTCACAACTTAATATTTTATAATTAAACGGGATCACAACTTGACATGTTTGATAATTACTCAACCCAAACATGACATGTTTATTAAATGGGTTCAATTTGTTAACCTGTTTTTGACCTAAACCTGTCTAATTTCGTGTTAGATTTGTGTCGTTTATCGTATCGTGTCGAAAATTACCACCCATAAAACCATGGTTCTAAAAGGCGCTAAGGCGTGAGGTGTGACCTCCACGTTACAAAATAGATTAAAGCGTCGACTCTAGACGTGGCGTGAGATGAAGCGCGCTAAGACGTAAAGTGTGATAAGTTTTCTTTATTCAACTCCGATAATTTATTTTTATTTGTAAACTCAATATGTACAATGTTTTTTGTAAACTCAATATATATGAAATATGATAGAAATATATAAATATTTCATATTTTGTGTCACCTTATGTTATACTTAAAAAACCCAAAAGTTTCGACTTAACCGTTAAAACGTGAAATTTGAGCATTCTGTCACGCCACGCCTAGCGTTATTATAACGTTGCCTAAAACCAATAATCTTATTCTAGGTATGAGCTTGCATATAAAAATTGAGCATTGATTAGGATGACTAATTCGTATGGCTAATAACATGCCTAAAGATATGTGTCAACATCTTATTGGTTACAGCAGGGGACCCACTTCTTCACAAACCAATAACTAATTGACACATCTATTAGTCACATTATTAGTCATATATTTTAGGCCTCCCAATCATTTTATAGAGCATTAATTATATTGTTGTATTTATACGTCACTGTATCACTGGTAACCATACGTCATCGTTCTAGACGTTTTGTTAACATAAATGCAGTTGCTTGTACAACTATTGTTTATGCACGTACCCTAGTCGATATAACTTTTTGTCCTTCACCCGGTAGCCCACCAAAGTTTACAGATAACACAGTTTTTACTTCTTCTTTCTCAAAATAATATTTCATATTTTCTTTTCGTGTCATGTCTTAAAATAATTGTTAATTTTCCATTTTAAATAAAAATAGAGAATTTGATGGACAAATATTTTATTTGAGTGATTGAAAATTAAAGTGATCTTACTTTTATTAAACTATGTGATTTTTGTTTTCTGACAATAATTTTAAGACGGAAGGAATATTAGTTTATGTTCCTTGTTTTCCATCAGTTTTAAACTTTTGACTTATTAAACTTTATATTTTATGTTCTGTACTTTTATATTTGTAGTTTTTTTAATACAAACTATAAAAATTAAAAAAATAAAATAAAAACTAAAAAAAAATGAAAAAAATGATGGGGTGCAATCTGTACACTACAAAAAAAAAGACTTTTAGTGACACCATTTTTAATGACACACAAAAAAAAGTGTAAGTGAAAGTACATGTTTACTTACACTTTAAAAAAAATGTAAGCAAAAGTTTAGTTTCGCCCACACTTTTCAAAAAGTGTAAGCAAAAGTTTAATTTTTACCCACACTTTACATAAAATGTAAGCAAAAGTCGAGTTATGCCTACACTTTTAGAAAAGTGTGAGCAAAAGTCTAATTTATACACACACTTTACATAAAGTGTAAGCAAAAGTCTAGTTATGCCTACACTTTTAGAAAAGTGTGAGCAAAAGTTTAATTTATACACGCACTTTACATAAAGTGTAAGCAAAAGTCTAGTTATGCCTACACTTTTAGAAAAGTGTGAGCAAAAGTCTAATTTATACACACACTTTACATGAAATGTGAGAAAAAGTGTAGTTTTACTCACATTTTTTCTAAAAAGTGTAAGTAATAGTTTCATTTTTACTTACAATTTTTAAAAAGTGTAAGTAATAGTCTTACTTTTACCCACACTTTTTTAAAAGTGTGAGCAAAAGTGTAGTTTTTATTTAAAAAAAAATGTTATTAAAAGTCTACCTTGTATCTGTACTTGTTGAAAAATGTAAATACGATGCTCGCTTTTGTTTACAAGATCGTTAAATTTTAAATGTATTAAAGTAAAGTTTGCTTTTACCATTGTTTAAAAACCCGGGTTAACCCGGCCGGTTGAACCGCGAACTGGTTGAATGACCGGAAGGCGGTTTGAGCGAACAAACCGGTTGAAATGTGACCGACCCGATGGCTCGGGCAGATCAATTAAAAACCGGTTTCTAAAACATTGGCTTTTACTCTTCAAATTTTTTAACTAAACATTTTATAAAAACTTTACTACTTCTAATTAGGGCTGCTCATCCTTTATTATTTTGTAAATGATAAGTTTAAATGGTTAGAATGATAAGTTTTACATTTTTTAATGTTTAATAGTTACAGCCTTTCAACTTTTTGAAATGCTATAGAGTTTGAATAATTTTAAATTTTACTAATTCCTTGTCAGTATCATATTTGTGACACTCTTTATTAGTATATAATAAAAATAATAATAATAATGAAATATAGGGTATTCTGTCAAACTAACAGTCACATATTACAACCGTTTGCAATTATATATTAATCTTTTCACGTTTTATTTTGAATTTTATACGAAACACTTGTCACAATATAGCATATCGTTAATTGTCTGCCGCTAGGAACCGCCGCCGCCAAACGCGGGTACTCGCCTAATATATAAAAAAAAAATACCACGTATAATTTTAATACTTTATTTTTCTCCAAAAGTGTATTATAAACATATCTTTCTCCCTCAAATTATTTCACTTTCATTTCCTGGCACGAACTAATTTTTCCCCAAATTTACACACACTCAAAACACACACAGTTAAACAATTTCACGAATCAATGGAAGAAGAACATGAAATCACCGATCAAAACGTTCACAGATCGGTTAGTTACACTTTCTGTTAACAATTAACCGTTTTTTAGCCCTAATTTCATAACCTAGGGTTTCAATTTTTTACTTCTATAATTATGTGTTTTAACTCTGTGTGTGTATTTTATGATGATAGAAACGACCTAGGGTTCCGACGAAAGCTTTCGACGGGATATTGAGTAGAATTAGGGACGGATTTGAGTCTGATGATGATTTCGTTGCCGAATTGGAGCCGAGTCGGCGCAAAGTGAACCGGAGTCGGCCTGCGGATGGTGCAAAGTGAAACGGAGCTGAGTTGCCGAATTGGAGCCGAGTCGGCGCAAAGTGAACCGGATGCTGCTGCTGCTGCTGCGGCGAGTCTCAGTTTCGAGAATTTAATCGGTATACTGTTTATTCTTATTTTCAGTGGCTTTCGCTATTGTATGTGTTGTTAATCGTAGCTGTGGTGTTGCGTTAATGAATACGGAATGGCGCATTACATTTTGTCTGTTTTTTGCTGCGATAATTTATTAGGTTAAGAGGTTGTTTATTAGGCAGGTATACTTCGTTATTATATGTGCTGTTAATGGTAGTTGTAACGCTGCGTTAGTGGATACGGGATGAAGTATGTTTGTGTGCGGACATTTCGTGTAAAATGTATAGATTGGTTCAAAATTGGAAGTTTTGTAAGTTGAGGAGTACAAAGTTACTGTGAATTTAGTGGATTGGTGTAACATGTGGTGTGAGGTTATCATGTGGTGCTTTTTGTTATTATATGTGTTGGTAGTTGTAAACTTGTAATACTAAATTAGTGAGCACGGAATGTAGTAGGCCGTTTTTGTTATTATATCTGTTAATGTTAGTTGTAATGCTGCGTTAATGAATATGGGATGACATATGTTTGCGTTGTGTTTGTTTTTCCATGGTGCGAAAGTTTTTTGTGTAAATGTTCTTTCTTTATATACACTTGTAAACTGTAGTTTTATGTCAAGGTTGTTTTAAATTGTACAAAAAGGATGATCATGAAATTTTGTGGGTTATAATTTGAAAATTTCTTGCTAGTATTGTTAGAACAGTAATGTATGATGTATCATTGTATCCTACGCTTCTAAGAGCAATTGCAATGAAATATTGAGCAGCATGTCCTTGATGCTAGAGACGGAACCCAAAATTATAATTACAAATTATAATTACATGGGCCCATCTCCGTTTACCTGTTTTACTGCATAACTATCCTTGATATCTCCGTTTACCTGTATTATAATTACCTGATTTACACCCCCTAATTATGTAGAATCAGATATATTTAGTTAATATGGCATCTTAATGTGATATTTGTATGCAATGTATTAAGGCTCATGCAAACGCGTTATTTTAAGTTTACACAGATAGTCATGATAGGCAGGTATGATTTAAAGATCTAGTTGAGTGGGTGCTACAAAAATGTACGTTTCAAACTGGGGTATTCTGTGAATAATCATTGTGACCCACTAATTGTGCGCTCATTAGTCATTAAGTAGTATAATTTTGTTTATACAAGATGCACTCCTGCCTGAAGGCCCTTCAGCTTGGACAGAATAAGCTGGTGTTCTGTAGTGTGTGCTGAGGGAAGGTTTTCACCCTGTAAGTTACCTCTTTAGTTTGCATGTATACATTCAAATGCAACATCAATAACCATATGTATGTATACATTTGGTTATATGCATATATAAACGTGATTGATTAGTTATTCTGGATCGTTTTCATAACAGGTTGAAGTTGCAAAAGCATATGAGAAAGGTGGAACCAGCATGCCTCAGTGTTCTGACCGATTCAAAATATTTTCAGGTATATATTGATTGTACCATGTTTGATTCTAACTAATATTTAAAAGGTCTTCTGATGTTTATGTAATGCTTCTTTGTTTATCACTAAAGGGGGGCTTCGAAGATCTAGAGGCTATACGGAATGCTGGAGTTAAGGTAAAGTTTTTCTTTAACTTTTTTGTACATTAATCTTGTAGCACGTTTTGAGATTATCTAAAATGCAGTGCCCTCTCTTGTGCAAAGAGTTCATTTTCGATGCATGGTAGCTGTATTATGGGCGAACAAAGGGTGCAGATGTGTTGTTAATTTGCAGGTACCGTGATTTTGACATCAAACACATTCTTAAGATATGCAAAATGATTGGACTAATCGCACTCGTTGAGGTAGATTGAAGCTTAGTTGACTTGTTTGCTTTCATTTTTTCTAGCAAATGGTAATTTCCTTTACTGAAGTTTCACATTTCTTCAGGCGTAGATGATAACGTGGCTTCTCGCAGTCGGCCTTTTCACATTTTAATTTAATCAGATGTAAGGCACCATTAATTTATTAAAAGAAGAAAGACTATTTCGTGTCGAATTCGTTCCAGTTGATTGTTTTTTACCCATGCAAGCAAAACTAACATTTTTGACCCTATAGCCAATCCATGAATTTCGCACATCTAATCATAGCAACATAGCTAGTAAGATGCTTAACATTACACGTTTTGCTTAATTTTTGTATGTCAGCGCTCCTTGGGATGCAACAGGAAGCATGGATCAGAAACTCATTATTTAGGATCTACATCACTCTATACCATGTTGCACATGCGAACACGAGGTATGTCTGTTGCTAACTTTAATCGTGTGAAACTCAAGCTTACCTCATGACTCACTTCAACTTAACCCATTTTTTTCCTTATGTCACAAGTTTTGTGTGCTAATGTTGCATTTATCTGTTATAATCACCAGGAAGGTGTTACGTGCTTGGCATGGGTCGGCGCATCTCGCTTTGTGGCTACAGGCTGTGTTGACGGTAAAGTGAGGATATGAGATAGTCTTTTTGTACTTGTACTTGTATTTCATATTCGAGAAAGATGTTTGTTTCCTGTTTGTGGCTATTGGCTAAGAAAAATACTTGGTTTATATCGACTTATGGTTGAAATAGTAAATAGGTTTCAAGCCCAGTTTTTTGTTATTAATTTCTAGTTTTTCATGGGTTAATCTTGGATAAATAAAGCTGCCTAAAACGTATATATACATATGAATGATTCTTTGATAGTAGCCTATAGTGACAGATTTATGTGTCAGAATAAGTCTCAACCTTTTCTGACACTATTAAGTGTCAGAAAACTTTGTCACTATATACTTTTACCGCCTGAATTTTTAATGACACTTTTTATAGGTGAAGGTGAAAAAAAAGCATTCAGTGACACTTTTTTTGACATTTTCTGACACTTTTTGTGTGTCACTAAAATACATTTTTCTTGTAGTTGTATTTTTAGGAGCACAACATGCACCACATAAATGTTGGGATTTAATACTCATAACAATTATATAAAATCAAATAACATCAACAAAGCATGCAGCGGAAGTAAATAGGAATAATATATGTAAGTAATTAACCGAATAAGAAAACGCGTACCTTTTAGCAATTCAAGAATCAAACGGTAATCGAACAAGAACTAAAACCCAAAACCCTAACTTTAGGGTTTATACAATTCGACCCAACCAAGAAGTCGACCACCAAGATTACAAGCTCAAGCGTGCTTGTCCTTTGTTCTTGTACACACGTACTATTAGCGATTTGATGTGAAAAGCTAGTTCCTTGAATCACAAATAAAACCAAACACTTGTTTTTTTGAGTTTGGAAAATCGAAACCCTATGGGGAGGGTTGGAACTGATCGGCCAAAGACAAGAGGGAGGAGAGGAGGAAGAAATTAGGTTATTGGTGATCCAAGATTAGGAGAATAATGAATACAAGGGTTTGTATATATACATTCTCAAAACTTGGTGACCAAGAAATCCCACCTCCTTGGGTTGGGTAGCCCACAACCGGCCAATCCATCCCAAAGGGATTCCGGATCCTTCTTGTCCACTAATTTCATTCTTAGTCCTCATAGTTTACATTTAACGACCGTTAACTAAACCTCGTTAAATATTTAACTATCGTTATGTTTTATTTCGTGACTAATAATTAATAATAACATTTTATATATTAATTATTAACATCAACTCTCATACGTAATGTGTGCAATCCCGAAGTCTCGAGTTCGAATCCGGACATACATATATTTAAATATCCATAAAACCTTTCAGCTCCCACTTGGATATTACTAAATATAGTAATGACATTAGTTAGTCTAGCTTTCACACGCCAATGCCCCCAGATCAAATCGAGTATGGTCTCCTGGAAAAAACCATTTAATGATTCATCATTTTTACTTATCCTTTTGTTACTAATACTACATTAACTATGAATATGGATCAAGTCATTTTATAAGTTAATATTCTGTTTCTCGTTGTATTCGATTGAACAAGATTACCAAATCATCTGAACGTATTCCAGATAGATCTTGGGTATGGCCATACAAACATCTTGTCAACCATACGAGGGGCCCAAATATAGTATTATGCTTTGAAACAAATTCAAAGGAACAAATTCTTTTGACTACAAACATAACTCATGAACTTTGCAACACTTCCGAAAATATCCCTTATAACTACCAGTTACGGATAGCGTTAGACTATCTTACACAAATGCACTACATTCATATCAGTTATCTTGTATCTCAAGTCTGAGGATAAACACTTCATGATATACTTAATGACAAAGATCCATAAAGTATCATCATGTAAAGTTGGGATGAGTCCTATATTCAATTCATTGAATATCATGTGAAAATGGTATGTCCCACGCATCAATATACTTTAAAAGTATATTCTACCAAAACTCAGATTTGTCTTAATTCAATGACATTCCCACATCATTGATCGACAACGGACTATTTAGAATAACATAAGTTATTCACGGATTAAACATGCAAATATAGGATATAATATTAAGAAAATGAAAAATAAACATAACCAATATTTTATTTCATTTAAACAATATTTGTTCAAAACATCCCTTATCCAAATACTAAATAGATCAATGCATGATAATACTGGTTAATGATTTATGTCTCAAGTAATGACAATCATACTTGTTGACAAGGCATAATTTCAACTAACTTTGATCTATCGGAATTTTGAGAATACTTAAGAATTCAACTAGTGAAGTTCTTGTATGTGTGCATTCAAAATATCTTGATATTGCGACATAATATTTCATAAAGTGTGTGACATCCTCAAGCACCAATTTATGACAATCAAACTTTCAAACATTTTTAAAGTTTAAAGTATTCTTATTCTTTATTGTATAATGCAACTATGCTCTTAGTTGAGCACAACTAGTTCACATGGCCATTTACAAGGATGAAATCCTCCCATGACTAGTATTGAGTGTCAACTCAATTAAACCAGCATCATTGTATACAAACAACAATATGCTCTTTAAAAATCTCCGCAAACTTCAATATCTATAATGTAATGTTTGATGCCTTCAAACTTTCAAGTTTGTCAGCTATGACAATTTCACAACAATTGTTGTATTGCTCATCCATAGAATTTTGAGAGCAAATCCAGGCTGAGGAATGTAATTCTAGATTCAAACATATTCCATTAGAATATTCATTACACTAGTTATCTAATAACTTCATTAGATATCAATGTTGTCAAATCATCTTGCATTCAAGCATGATACAACAGTAACATGATGTACATGAAAAATCCTTATGTCAAACAAAGATTTAATTCATGTTCTACATATCCATTTTCCAAATGATATATCATGTTCTATTAGACTCATTTATTTAATACCACACATGTTTATTAATAAAAACATATATTCCAAGGTTGTATGTCTTATTTTCTAAATCTTTCATGTGAAGTTCCATTCCAAACTAAAACTTAACATTTAGCTTAGATGGAATGTTAATACCCACAACATATAAGATTTAAAGAAATTAAACATAATACTCCCACTAGCTTTCAGGAATACTTAGAAATTATCTTATTTTAATTTTTAAACCAAAACTTGGATTTAATAGTTAAACATAAGAATCATCTCCTAAATGCATGCATATATCCGTTAATGAATTCTTGCAGTTTGTACATTTCCAAATATTATGTGAATTCATAAAACTCCTTTCGATTGCTTATCGTCCTCGCAAAAGCAATCACATAAAAAATAGTTTTAATATTCCATTGTCATTTTTCATATCAATGAAAATAAGTATGACAATCATAATCATTATATATTTAATGTGTCTAGGAAAGAATATTCAATCACAGTTAATTGCTTAAGTGTGATTAATAATCTATTTACAAGTCATGCATTAAACATATGTACAATATTGCCCATATGATTTCTACACAAAGATTTTAAACCATTAGGGTTTTCCTTCTTTTGAAGAAACTCATCTTTATTAAGATAAACCAAGTTTCAGAGTTGATTATCTTTATGGACACCATCTTATCATTCATAGTATGAATAATTTCCCACAATTCAATATTAGGTAAATGCATCATCATGATTAACAGGTTTACCATGATCCTGCAACTCATATATCTCAGCACATCAATCAATTATCTGAGAATCCTTGAGGATCTATGAATGAGAATTCTATCATCTTGAGGTCTATCATATTAGACCTCATCATGATATTTACTAGTGTATTTTAGAAGATTATGTGTTTTGTAATTGTATTTTAATCTCTTCAAGATCTAAACGAAACTCCCACTTGCTTTTGTAATTTAAAGATTATCTATAAATACTTTAGCAATTAGAACAACACTAAATTGTTTTCTTGTGGGATATTACAAATCACATTAACAGTTCGTAAATCTTGTTCGTTAATAACCTACTCCATAAGTAGTTTTAACAAATCAGAACTTCAATATAAGACTCAATGTGATTCATCACATTCCATACTAAAATGGTGTCTTAATAATCTTCTAGGTTTGAGTTTTATTAAGTATATCCAATCAATACTCAATTTTCTAACATTGATAACTTTTGGAAGAAAAGAAGATATTGTTATCTTGAATCAAACAATATAACAAACGTTTGATTCTTCTAACTGAACATTCCAAATACATACAGTATTTCATTAGAATTAATATTGTAAGACAATCTAACAATATTTAAGATAAACATATTCCTTTTGGCCTACCTATTTACCAACTTAAGTCAACTTAATGGTATAATAGAATATCCAAGCCAATTGCATGTTTTATAACATAAGTATTCTTTGACCAAGTCAAAAGACATAACAGTTATAGTATCTTACTTTATATTATAAGTCTTTAAAAGACTTCATGTTTGTGAGTTTATACAGAAACACATAACCATGTATAATTTAAAGTTATTATGAACACCACGCCATGGTTTCAATTAACTAATTTACAAGTTAATGAACTATTTATGTCATTCCAAGAATACACAAATATTTAAAGTAGCATTACATTACTTTATTTTAATTATGTCATCCTTTGGAGTGTTCAACTTAAGAAACTGAAAATCATCCACGCCCGATCCCACGACAAGTGGTGATTTACCTTGAGATTACAATCTAGCCAAGATCTCACTTAACCTAAAATGTAACTTCAAGTGTTTCTATAATTTGAATGACATAAGACATAAAAGTAGTCTATGCTATAATCTTGACACATGTTCTTTAAGCAAGATAATCTTATTAGAACGTTAATCTCTTACCTTACGATCATGAGAATCCATTAATCATATTTGTATGTGTTGTTCCTTTGCACACAATAAATGCTTCTCCCACTTGTGCATAGAACAACACCATATAGCACACAAACAACTTGACTTGCATTTTGTTTATGTGATAATATGATAGTGTCATAGATATATAAGCATTACAAGTAGATGTAGGAGCACTTAATTTATCAAGGAAACGTTCATGACTATCCTTGAGAATATGAATGTCTGCATTTTTGAATGTAATGTATTATTTCAAGAAAATCTAGAAATAATCTGAGTTATTACCAAGATAATAACTTGTAACTCCCACTGAATTAGACAACGTTACAATAATGTCTTATTCAGTAATACACCATACTCCCACTGGATTTGACAACATCGTAAGTGTTTCATTAACCAGTGAAAATAGCGTGCTATTACGTTGTAACTCCTTTCAAAGACTATTCGTAACAATTACTAAGGTACTAAAAGAGTGTATTCTACTCTGCAAATGATGGATCATCCATCATGCTATTAACTTGAAAAATTGAGCATGCAATTTCTTCCTTAATGGGTCTACCATCGCCATAATGATGTGTAGCACCTTCAATTAGTCAAAACAAAACAACTAGATAAAATATACTATTTTGTCTTTTACCAATTTTGCGTAATTAGTCTAACTTCTAATTTAATAACTCATAAAATGTCAAACATGTTTTCTAGTCGACCAAAATGTCGTATAAGAATTCAATCACCAACAGAGGGTAATGAAATATCTTAAGGAAAGCATGGTGTGCAATTTTCTTAACTATTAAAGTTGCTATGAGTTATACATTAGAATTTATATAATTCTAATGTTCCTAACATACCTTTCTCAATCATGAAAAGGAATATGATTGAGTCTCACTCTTCTTCCATGGAAAAGAGTTTATGTTTGTCTTTTAGTAAAATTTTCTTGATCAAACATTTGTTTGAAAACAGAACTAGATGAATTTACCAAAGCCCAAACCACGTTTACGGTTTAATGTTGCATTAATACAATCAAAGAATTAACAAAATTCAATTTTTTAGTATTTTCGATAATTAAATCTTTCAAGAAAATAAAATACCCTTTGGTCAATATTCATATTAACCATAGTATTTTCCTTGAATTTTGGATCCTCATTATCATAGTTTCACCACATCGGTTGATGCGCTAGTGGTGAAAGTATAGAATAGGTAATCGTTGAAAAACGATAATTGACAAACAAGTTTTCAATTCCAAAAATTATGGGATTTATAATTTTGCCAAAACAATTAATGCAAAACGTAAGCATGTTTCATCCCATCTTATGCCTTAAGTCATAGGTCTCACTAACTAACTTAATTAAGTTGTCTAATTTAGAAACTGCAAATCATTAAGCTGAGGTCTCACACAACAAAATAATTCACCTTGTTATTGTAATCTAGATCAAGGTCTCACATAACTAAATTACAACTTCAAGTGTTTCATATCATTAGATGGCATAAACTTAAATTTAAAGGGTACAATTTTTGACGTGTAATCAAAACTTATGTATAAAGAAACATGCATAAACCTTTATAGCATAAAATTTTCGAAAAACTTACATGAGATTTTAATTGCTAAGATTTAATTCTACAAAGTTTTAATCGATGCGTTGAGAAACTTACAACTTTGCACTAAGATGCTTCGTACATAGAATTGTTATACTAGGTAGCTCC
Organism: Chrysanthemum makinoi; assembly: GCA_910596185.1. Taxonomy (NCBI): domain Eukaryota; kingdom Viridiplantae; phylum Streptophyta; class Magnoliopsida; order Asterales; family Asteraceae; genus Chrysanthemum; species Chrysanthemum makinoi. Next base: position 306,657,315 of record OU343223.1, on the reverse strand, counting down.
AATCGAACTCCACGAAGAGGATCGAGGTGCGCAAAGCATAACCTTAGACATCCATTCATGCACTGTCGCGCACTTCTTAATTAACCCCTTTATTGTTTGTTCTAGTGGGTGAGCCGTTCTAACCATTTAGTACAGTCGCATCAATCGATTAAAAGTTCAAGAATAATTCTTAGATAACAAATCAGTTTCACCATTATTTAGTCCATTTAATTTTCTATTCATAAAAACCCTTTTTGCTTACTAACATGTCAAAACAATATATAAACAAAAAAACATTTTAATAAAAATTAAACACACTCAAATAATATAAACATATAACTAAACAATTTTAACATATGTAAAAACAATTAGCCACATGCATAATTATTTCGATAAACTCTAATAAACAATTCTAGGCGTAAATAAATGCATACATTAACTAGGGCTTTCAACTACAAGGTAGATGAGCCACATACATCGACAAGTCGATTACGTAAGCCAAAGTTAATAATATACCAATTAGCACATAACGAATTTTATTAGTTATAATTGAGGTCTTCCCCCATTCAATAATTATCAAATAAATAGAACATGTGTGTATCAACTAAACAATTTATAGCATAACAATACTCCATGGCAAAACATGCATGTTCCACCATGGATTCCGCATAACAATTATCACCCAAGATACGCATATTACATGGCACATAACAATTATTCATTAATTAACCACATAAAATTAGCATGCAATCCTAGGGTTTCTACAAGTTTTACAAAATTAAAACCTAATTAAATAAAATAAGGGTAATCGACCCTATCATTAAAAAATTAGGGTTTCGAATTCAAAACCCTAGAAACCATAAAAAACATGCATATAATCATAAAGATCCAATTTTTATGTGTTTCGGTAATTAATTACATCATATTAACCGCTCGTGATGCCACTGTTGGGATTTAATACTCATAACAATTATATAAAATCAAATAACCTCATCAAAGCATGCAGTGAGTAAATAGGAATAATATATGTAAGTAATTAACCGAATAAGAAAACGCGTACCTTTTAGCAAATTCAAGAATCAAACGTAATGTCGAACAAGAACTAAAACCCAAAACCCTAACTTTAGGGTTTATATAATTCGACCCAACCAAAAGTCGACCACCAAGATTACAAGCTCAAGCGTGCTTGTCCTTCGTTCTTGTACACACGTAGTATTAGCGATTTGATGTGAAAAGCTAGTTCCTTGAATCACAAATAAAACCAAACACTTGTTTTTTTGAGTTTGGAAAATCGAAACCCTATGGGGAGGGTTGGAACCGATCGGCTAAAGAGAAGAGGGAGGAGAGGAGGAAGAAATTAGGTTATTGGTGATCCAAGATTAGGAGAATAATAAATACAAGGGTTTGTATATATATATTCTCAAAACTTGGTGACCAAGAAATCCCACCTCCTTGGGTTGGGTAGCCCACGACCGGCCAATCCATCCCAAAGGATTCGGATCCTTCTTGTCCACTAATTTCATTCTTAGTCCTCGTAGTTTACATTTAACGACCGTTAACTAAACCTCGTTAAATATTTAACTATCGTTATGTTTTATTTCGTGACTAATAATTAATAATAACATTTTATATATTAATTATTAACATCAACTCTCATACGTAATGTGTGCAATCCCGAAGTCTCGAGTTCGAATCCGGACATACATATATTTAAACATCCATAAAACTTTTCAATAAATACGTAAACAAAGACCCAAAACTTTAGCAGTCCATGAAAACACATATGACTAGCTTAATCGGTCGCACGATAGATGTGATCGTGAACGAGTGACTGATAATTTCTGCGGAAGAATTCATGATTGAAAATTTAATGGAAAGAGTAAAGCGATACAACTTGTTGTAGATGTCGATGTCCATTGTGGATATTGGACATGGACCAATACTCGCAAGTTGCTAAGATTTCGACCTTATTCTAAGTTGCTAAGATTTCGACTTGGAACATAAGCGTTACCATTTGTGATACTTAGGAAAAGAAGAGTTAACATTGTCCTGGAAAGGTTAGAAAAAACTTTACTAAAAGAATAATACTCCGTAAATACGCAATACAGAAAGATCAATGCATCAAACAAATGTTTTTTTTTATTACAACTCCGTTAAGTAAAGACACGTTCAAATTGTTGAAACAATATGCGAACACAATAAACAGTACATGAAGGAGAAATTATAGGTAAATTAATAAATGGTTCATGTCTTCGACTTATACAATCGAGTGTTAAAAGGTCTATTGCCAACGAAACGAGGGCATCACAAAAAATTTCATTCCAGATTGGCAATGAAAACCGTTGCTTTCTCCACACGCAAAGTAATATGGCTTCCATTTGTTGAGCACGAATTCAAACCCTTCCCCTGCACCTTGAGTCGTATTTGCTACACGTTTCGCCCATCTTAAGTCGCACCTCAAAAAGCTCCATAGATTTGGTAGCAAATAAATGCTATGTGGATGTATGTTGGTATCGCTTGGTGGATCAAATTTAAAAACTGCAACATATTAAACATCAAAATGTGAGTAAATATCTAACTTTTTTCTACCATTTAAATGACGAAAGGAAAGTTCGAAAAATGGTGCATGCATGCATGATAGAGAATTAGAGATACATACCTAAAGTGTCATTGAAGTAAAATGGGGCATTTGTACGAGCCCATTCAGTGTAGTTAAAGCCAAAACGCCAATTATCAGAACCACCAACAATGACTCTTCTTGAATTATGAAAAGGATTCGGGTGTCTAAAAGGCTCGTTGGTATAGTTGAAACCGAAGTTCCAATTTTGGGGACCCTGTTGAACGTTTGGGTTACTCGATCCAACTGCCAATATTGCGGCAATTAGGGTTATTTGAAGTAGTAAACAGGTGTTCGTCGAAACCATTTTTACTTTCCTTGAATAATTAGTGAAGCTCCTTTGGTTTGGTATGTGTTACGTTTGCAAAATATGTGTTTATATAGAGATTAATGAATAACGAATTAAACTAACAAATGGAAATCAACCTAATTTTTTTTAGTTGGGTTAGTAATATGTTGAAATCTTATGGATACTTTTTTTGTTTTTTGTGTTCTCATTAACAGATTCACGTATATCTAAGTGGAGCTTTTTGGCAGGTAGCATGTCAAAGACGAATACCTCAACTTCTTCGGTAACTATTTTATTTTACTTATCTTAGACTACATATAAATCATTTAGTCACAATGAAAATGACTAATTTGCCTTATAGTAAACTGCCATAGCCTTCTTTAAGAGGTCTATATCTATTAATTTTCCGACACAAAAAGAAAGTACTAAAACCCTAGAAATAATTCCAGATTCATAGAAAATAAGCCAAAACACCTTACTATATGTATTCAAGCTCGACGCACACAAGGATTTACCGTCAACGTCGCTACCATTTTTCGTTATTGTCAATCACCGATAACCTGGCATAACTAATAAACCAAACAAAAAGCAGCACATCGATAATATTCCATCCGTACCAAAAAAGGTCTCCACTATAAAAAAAATGAAAAAATTATGATATGTGTAATTAATGCAAATTGTGATTTATAAACAGTCATTTTTACCCTCATTTTTATAATAAAAATTAAATGAGCAATTATTGCAAGTTGTGAAGAGGTGTTCATCAGTTCGGTTATCGGGTTGTTCGATTTATTCGGTTGGGTTAAAAAAATTATGAACCGAAAATGGAAAACCTAATTTGACTTCGGTTTGGTTTTTGGGCTGACCCAGATAACCCAAATTACATAGTTTATACTTTTTTTTCATTTAATTATATAGATTTTTAGGACCAAAAAGAATTTCAAGCTTAAAAAAATGTTATATTTATTCTAGGAAAAAGTTTTAATACTTTTTCATTGTATATAAATATATATAAAAAAATATATATTTATGTAAATATAGTTTTCAGTTTGGTTTGATTTTCATTTTGTCAAATCCAGATCCAAACTGAAAACTGAATATTCAATTCGGTTCAGTTCAATTGACTTTCGGAAAATTCGATCCATATTGTTGTTGTTAGGACATGCCTCTAATATATATGATAGCTACTTTTTATACATTATTTTTCACATGTAATATAAATAAATCTTATTTTAATTTCCTAGCTAGTTTTGAGGTTGACTGTATATGTATATATTTGGACTAGCTTCATAACCCGCCCAATGGGCGGGTTCGCTTCATAATATTGTTTGACAAAATCTAACTGGACGTAAGTAAATAATGAATAACGGCAAATATGTTAAAAAAAAAATTAGAAACAAAAATACAGTGTTCATGTATTATATGTAAAAAACAATAATGATAAGTATTAGAAAAACTTAATTACATGGTTCCTATTTATAAACGAAATAAAACTTCTTGTTACACAACGTTTGTTGCATAGTTTGTGTATTCGCCATTTTTGTCACAACAAAAAACCTTCAAACATTTTTTCTCCTTGACTCTTGAAACAACTACGTAGAGTTGTCCGTGTGAGAATAGCGACCTTTGTAGAAACAACCCAACTTGCCAAGTCATAATATTACTTGACAAATTATAAGTTTACATACATAAATAATGAATAAAGACGAATATCTTAAACACAAAAGTTTGAAAAAAGAAAATAAAGTGTTCATGTAATTTATGTAAAAATAACAATGACAAGTATGCATGTAATTCATGTAATTTATGTCCATCTAAAAATATAGTTGAACAAACAATATTTTCACACTCCCCACATCGTCTATGGATTTCCTTAATCTTGTCTACAGACCACAAATCCCACTGCAAGTCTAGTCAAATGATGCTACACATAAGTTTCCGACAACAATCTACAGCAAAAGGTTTAAGATTGCCGAAATTAGCAAATTCCTTAAAATAAATACATACACCACACCATTACTCCAACTACATCCTTTATGTTCCTCGAAACCTGCAATTTCAAAGCTCCCTAAGTTTAAGAACATGTCAAAATATGCGTATGTAAGTTTATTTATAATGAACTAAAAAAGCATTATGTTAGCAATATAACATTTATAAAAGACTAACGAACTACATAGGAAGTATCAACCATATATATATAGCGATATGATTAGCTTTTTGAAAATAAGTGCAACTTATATTGAACTAAAAAAAGCATTATGTTAACCAACTCACTTGATATTTAAATAGCATGAACGATAATGTGTAGCACAATAATAATGGTCAACATCAAGTCTTTAGTAGCTTGTTTTGAGCATATTAACCTTAAATTCATTAACTTCTGTTTGGTATTATTAAGAAGTTATAATCTTAAATAGCTCTACATGAATTGGAATGAAGATTGTCCTTAAGAAGATTAACATGATCGTTTCTAACAGCTTTCTTCTTGGACTTTTCAAGTTGTACCAAAATAACGGTACATTTGGATTAAAATTGGGTGAGAATTTTAACAATTTTTTTAGAGTAGCCTCCTTATCAACTAAATAGATAATTGACTTGATCATATAAAAGTCGGCTAACGTTTTGATGTACTTCACATAGAAATTGATATAAAATGAGAAAGAAGGTATCAACTTAAAAATATAACCTTAAGCTTATAAATGAACCTATGTTTTGCTTGTTCAGTTAATTACGTAATTCTTGTTCACATGAAGGATATAAGTCGCATTCAAAATTCCAATAGCATGGCACATGATATCCTTGAATCAAATTAATAACAAACTTCAAAGAATATGTTATAAATGGCTTGAACTGAGTTTTGAGCAAAAATAGTACATAGTATAAGAGAGACTGGTTTCCTAGTTTCATATGAATATGAATTTTAAAGAAAATTTTATATTAGAACTTTTGAACGAAGTTTTAAGCAAAAAGAGCACATGGTTGAAAGGATTATAGATATACGATATATATCCCGAAAGTGAAAAATGATGCTTACCAAAATGCCACCACATCTGCAATCTTTCTAGGATTTCTGAGCACTCATAATTCCACTACCTAGCTTGGTCAACGACTTTTTCCATTAAGAGGTTATCAAACACCCCCTTAATAAGTCATAATTTTCAATCTGGAGACAGTTCGTAGAAGAGCATGATAAAATAAACCTTAAAAAATCGTACTGAAGTGTCTCAAAATACATACTTATATGTCTCAAGTATTTGAGATAGTTCAGAAAAGATTCTTGTAGAAGGCATTTTCCTTTATGATCTTGGAAAAGGTTGAATGATTATTTCAGCCTTAGGTATGTTTTAATCATATTAACACTAATGCATATAATTGAAGTCATATAGTAGATTAAAGAAAAATATCAACTAACTGACTGTACCTTTATTTGATGACCAAAACCATCTCATTTAAGTACTAAACCAATAACTGAAAATTGTGCTTACCCCATTGTGCCATAACGCGTATTTTTCTTCATAATTTTTATAGACATCAATCATACTATTGTATAATTGTTGCAATACTTTAGTATAGCATAGTGCTTATATGTTATTTTTTTTCTGTATTTGTAAATAAAGTCACGTGAAAAGAATTACGGCAAATTGAAGATGCTCGGATGTTGACAGAGGATTTCATCATTTATCAACTTTGCAAAGTAGAAATCTCTCTTGCTTGTGGCTATCCATTGTGAGTTTGAGATCGCTGATCCGCTTAAAGAATTGACACAATCTATGGTTAGAGCTTATTTATGTAAACTTGGAACACATTTCAAAATATTGGTATGTGTTGTACTTGTTGATCATATATGCTTTGTCTGCTAGCTAAGTAGGTTTAGTGTTGTCGAGTAGGAGGAGGGGCATTTGTTTGGCGAGGGTGGTTCAACTCTTCAGAATTATGGGTCTTGGCCCAAAGAGTGGAACCAAGTGCCGGAAGGTTATGATGAACATCTCGCTATGTGGTCTTTGTCCGCGGCCGCTACCACTACCACACGTGTACTTAAGATCTCATGCGAAATGAAAAATTAATACAACCTACAATAAATTCAAAAACAAAAATAAAATAAGAGTAAAAACTATAAAATAAATCGAGGGTGCTTACCACCAAAAGTGCTACCGCTAAAGATTGACCGGACAATGTTCATCTTCGCTACTTTTATCAATTGCATCTCTCTCGAGATGTCAATTATTTTCAAGAAAACAATTGAGACTCCTAATACTAAGCGTTGTGACTCTTCGAGAACAAAATTTATCACTCTTCAACGCAATAGTGATTAAATTTCTTGTTGTATACCATCAAATACCCACTAATCTATAAGATTTTTATTGCGACGATGATTAAATTTCACATATAAAATGTGAGCGACTGAGCCCCCCGAATCCCATTCAATACTTCTACAAAGAATGTGGCTATAAAAAGTCTTGCAAAGACAACTTCGTATATATCTTGTAAAATGATATCTATGTACTTCTTATTTATATTCAAGTCATACTTGGAATAAGCATCAACATGTTCAATGTCACCCTCTTCCCACACAGTTGTACTTGTTGATCATATATGCATCTGTCTACAAGGTAGGTTTAGTGTTTTCGATAGGAGGAGGGATTGTTTGTTAGCTCTTCGAGAATTATGGGTCTTGGGCCCAGTAGTGGAACCGCAAAATCATCATAATGCACATCATTCGTGATAAAAGTATCCCAATTGCAAGAAGATTGGTCAAGAAAAATAAATATTTATTTCTATCTTATCTACTCTTTCATTATAATAAGGACTACACATTTAGCTATAAAAGATTCAAACTTTTCATAGTCGGATTGGTAATCTATTTATTTGGTTTATTTTTGTGTAGCACAATCCAAACACCCTTTATATGTTCCCTACAATGCTACATTACACTATCCTTTTTTTCATCTCAAGATCTAACCATAGTATTTGGATCAGTACACAAAACAACCGAAAAGAAGACATCAGAAATACCTTTAGACTCTCGATTATCCGTAATTATTTTATGTCTTGGCTTCTTCAAGTTACAATATAAAAATAGTCATAGATGTATAATGTTGGTCAACTAATGAACCCTTTCGCCACACAAATTACATATGACATTAACATTTTACTTTACCTTAACTTCATCTCTTCACATGGAACCACTGTAATTTCAATTAATTTTTTTTTTGAATTAATTTTTTCGACCACAACAATTACATCAGACATTGTCATTATAATTAAGAAACAAAACTATACCAAAAATATAATGAAAAGGCATAGTGAAGCATATCTCAGTAGTAACGATAAGGATAAATGATAAATGCATAAGGGTTCATGACTCACGTTAGTATTGTGTATCACATATGGTGATGAAGATTCCTCGATTCGAGTTGACGGGTTTGTGATTTTAAGTGTGGTTTTTGATGTAATTGCAGTTCTAAGCGTTGATTTAGGTTCTAGGATTATGGGAAATGATATTTGTTTTGTGAATGAAACCTATTTCAAGCCATGATAGGCATTTTGAATTTTAAATGGGAGAGAGAATGATATGCTGATTTATTGTTTTGACAAAGATTGAAGCAAACATTAATTTAGGAGGGATTCTCGTTAATGTTTTTAAGATTGGTAATGTTTTGTTAGTATATCAATTTTGGAATGCATTTTGTGTCACAACTTGTTGATTGCTCTATTGGTTGAGGCACATGTATTTGGGGGCCTTAACCCGAGTTCGAACCTTGCGTGCTTCGATATTTTTTTTATTATGTAACCGGATGTAGTGCCATGGTGGCATTTCCACCTCATCATAGGATGCCTATGTCAACATTAAAATGCCTAGTAAGCATTAATGATGTGGCATGTGTAGTCCTATATATATGTATAGATTTGCTTTGCCATGAAATTAAAGAAAAATACCAAATTGGTTAATAGTAAGTCAATGTCAACGGCATAACACAACACAATTTGGAATTACATGGTCAAACAAAGCAGTGTGAAGAATAACTTCCAGTCTTCCACTAAGAGCAGTCTTTCTCGCACTAAATATTGACTGCCAATGTGGCATATACTCTAAATAAGAAAATGGAAATTTACATTTTTTTTTTTTTTTTGGCAGTTGAACATCTTTTTATAATGCTGTAACTACCCACCTCCATGACATTTAATAAAGTGTTCCTTATTTTTTTAAATATATTTTTAATGTGTTTTCTCAGTTGCAAGATATTCAATGTTTTTATGATGTCTTTGTGTTATGCAATTTTTAGCCACATGTATATTTGCAACCAATATCATAGTCTAGTAGAAACGCGCGTACATTCTTTTTCCGTAATTTATCATTACATAAAATAGTATTACATTCATCTCAAAATAAGTGTTTAGTTTGAATTTTTGAAGTATTTTTTATTCAATTTAACCTTAAGTATTTATTTATTTATTTTTATTGTTATATGAATAGATTGGTTTTTAAATTTATTTTTATTTTATAATTTTCATCAATTATTATATAACACAAAAAAAAATATTTAAAAAAAACAACTGTAAAATTGTTTTAAGATGGTTGAGTATATATTAGTTTTAACTTTTTTGGATGCGCAGTACAAGAAATTGGGCCAGTTAACTCCCAAGAATATTTCCCAAGGAATCTTTTTGTAAGAAATTACTTAGATGATGTTTGTTATATGCTTTTTGAGGTCATGGAATGAAAGGATAACTCAAAAGTGTAGTTTGGTACACATATTTGACAATCATATTAATGAATCGGATTGAAATTTCATTCCACTTAAAGGTTTTATGAAATGATTCAAAGAATTCTAAGAGGGCACACATTTGCATCAATCTCATCCACATATTTTATCATTTTTTTTCTTAACATCTATTTCTCTCTTTTTTTTACAAATATAATAAGTTTATATTTAATATTAATTTAAAATAATATATATTTTTATATAATTATATATTTTCTCTTTCATCATTTTTCTTCAAACATTTCCCAAACTCAAATCCAAATCCAATCCCATTTACAAACCAAACGGGCCCTTAGAACACTAGGTATGGTGCTTTAATGTTAAGTCATAACTCACTGCTACGTTATTGTCACATCAGTTTTAACATTTCAAGCTTAACAAAAAAAAATACTTTTATCATAACTCAACATTTTAGGACCCATTTTTTTTTCTTATTTTCCATTCATAAAATACAAAAAAATAAAAACATTTTCTTTAAAGTTACAAAACTAAAATTCTGATGCTTATTTTTTTTACTTTTGAAATATATATATATATATATATATATATATATATATATATATATATATATATATATACAACGAATATACATGGCGTTAAACGTGGTACCGTGTGATTAATCTTCCGATGAGTATATATTTTATGCTATATATTTATAGTGAGAATATAACTTTTTAGATGGTGTCGCTAAAGAAGTTCACCATGGTAAATAAATAAGAAGACTTTGTATTTGTAATTGCTAATTGTATTATGTATAATATTACTTTGTAAAATTGGTTGCAAATAACTCCAATGTCATATAAATCTTCAAATTGAATGTGTAATATAACTTTCAATCATAATACACATATTATGTTAGTAAGTAAACATCTTCAAATTAAAATGGTTTGAAATGGTGGCATGGATGCTGTTACACGCTTTAATAATCATTATTATTTATGATTTTAATGAGATTTATTTCAAGAAGTAATATATATTGATCGGGGTATTTGTTAGTTTTGGTTTTTTATTTGAAAACAAAAGTAACAAATTTTCGCATGTAGTTGTGTTAGTTAAGCCTTCCCTTTTGTGAAGGTATCAGTATATAAATATTTCCAAAGTATGTATTACTTTTGTTTCTTATAGAAGACTTACTTTTAACATAACCGAGCCTACTGTTTCAGTTCCATTTCAAAATCATTGACAACATTTGACAATACAAAGAGTTAAAAAATTTGGCTCAAGATTTGACATGGCTTTAAAATTTTTCCAAGCCAATTACTAAAGTTAGTATCATCACTGACATAGTAATCAAAAAAAAAATCTTTAACGGACCAAATCAAATATGCCAGATCCAAACATACAAGATCCGAATATATCACCAAAACATAAACCACAAAATATAAATCAGCAATGCGTCAAATTCCGGCCAAAACCCAAATGCCACTACCAAAACATTACTGTTCAGCCTCAGTTTTAACCTTTTTGGCCTCACCAAACACCGTCATGGCTACATAACATACGGATTGTCTCGCCAAGATATGGGCCGAACATCACCCACTGTCTAATAGAAAGAAAGAATAAAATATCTTGAAACTATTCAAAAACAAAAAAATAACATCCTCATTAGCTTGCTCATGGCAAGATCTAAAGTCCTCTTAATTCACCTTTTTGCAAAATGGCTCCAAAAGTACATGATAGATAATTAGATACCGAAATATCTACAGCCAACAACTTGAAAGCCCGACAAAACCACCAACCAAAAACAAAATATACTATATAACCTAAAACAAATGCCGAATCTCGACACTAAAACAACATCACCATCACATCACACTGAAACACCATTACCATTAAAAAAAATAGCAAAATAATAATTGCGATAATAACATTAACGCTATCATGAACCATACACCATTTGCCTAAAATAGCATCATTGGCCAAATATAAATGTAAGATCTAAAAAGAGAAACCTCGAAACTTTTAGATAAAAAGGTAAAAAATCTTAAGATCGATCTACTGTTTATGAGAGTGTCACAACATTCAAACGGTTTGGTAACGATTGTAGGCTCGAAAAGCTCATCAACAGATTCAAGGATCCCCGAAATCACATGCTAGAAATATAAGCCACACCAACAACCTCCAACACCACCAAAACCACCACACTTCCAACCAAAAACACCATGTTATGGTGGTGGGGCGAGAGTAGGCAGCGGCGACGACGACACCGGTTGATGGGTGTTTAGAGTGAGACAGTGGTTTAGAGTGAGAGAGAAGAGAGGTGTTGTGGTGATGACACATGCTGTTAGAAGTGGTGGCGGTGAAATTAGTTGGTGTCGGCAGCAGCAGTCGGTAGATTTGTGTGTTTCGGTGTTTTATTAAGGTTTAAAGAGAAGAAAGACATGAAAGTAGAAGAACCAGGTGGTGTGTTTGTTTGTTCGGGGATAGGTCGGGTATTTATACCCCATGTCTTAATCTTAATTTTAATGGGCTATTACAAAGAAATGAGTGGTTACAATTTTAAATTTAATGGGCTGTTAATTATATGGGCTGTTACAAGTGTTGGGGGTGTTACAAGTTTTTAAAGACAATTAAATTTCTAGGTTTTTAATTATATATGTATGCATCTTTCCTATTAAAGAAATGTTTTTTGGTCTTAAAATTTTAAGACTTCTTTAAATAGAAAGTCCTAAACTTTATAAAAGTAGTATATATATATGTATATATATATATATACATATATATATATATATATATATACATATATATATATATATAGTCTAGATCAGAAATAATATCAAACTTAAAGTTGTTAAAATAGATCAATCTAAAATTTGACAGTGACATTCTCTTTATAACAAAATAATTTTTTATTAGCTACAACTAAAAATGTTGAAGTTTTGATAGATTTCTTTTTAAAATTTACGAAACCCAGGTGATACACTTTGATTAGAAGTGTAATGTATGTCAGTTTTTTTGTATGTGTATGATTTTTGAAATATTTATTAGTGTAATGTGTGTCAGGTGTATCACTAATTCAAACTCATGTATCATTTGATTATTAGTTTCTAAAATGTTAATTTGTATTAAAATATTATATTTTTATGTATTATTGCTAAAATTGTTATTTATAAATGTTTTAGTAGTTTTTTAGACTTGATCTTATTTTTATAACTTTAAGTTTAATCTCACATCAACCCTCCCCATATATATATATATATATATATATATACCACTAGGACTAAAAACGTAAAACACCAAAACTTGGCTTTCTTCAACCTTAAAAAGCTGCACATTTTACACACACGTTATACAAACACACACCAAAATACACACCAAAATACCCACCAAAAAGCACTTAAATCAGAAGAAAAAAAAAAGTGTTAACGTCGCTTTGTAATGCTTACTTGGGGTTAATGACATACGCTTAAGGTAGCGGTATGATTACACAAGCTTAACGTTGCGTTATGGGTTTCCGTGTCAGCTTAACGTGAGGCCTCACGTTACCACACCATCCGAGGGCGGAGCGGCGATATTATTAGAGGCCAAAATTGCCGATATATAATTTTGAGAGTACGATCATAATTATTTTTACGCTTATACTAATTTTTTTAGAAATAATATACAAAACTACAAAATAAAAAACTTGGTGGTCCAAAATTTGAGGGGCCACAAGCCCACAACCCATCTTGCCCCTACTATCCTCGAGCTTCAACCATATTTTCCTACGGATATAATTTTTTAAAAAACTATTTATTTTATTTTTTTCCTAGAGAGGTTTTAGGGATTTTCTAGTAAATATCGTAGGAATTCCCTATGAAATATAAATGTAATCTGGTAGGAAATGAAAGTGAATTTTCGTAGAAAATCACAAGGAAATCAAAGTGAAATTCCGTAAGAAATGACTAAGGAAATCCGTAGGATGTTTTTGAGATCTGTCACAAGTAATCTGTCACAAATTCACTAGGAAAAATGTCACCAAGTTAGTGACAAATTGACAAATTTTTGTCAATACTTTCTGAGCTTTTGTTAAGGATTTTCTAGGACAATAGTCCATTAGAAATTATAGAATTCGCGGGAAAAAGTTTGTCACTAAGCATTTCCAAGCATCATTTTTGTTAGGGATTTTTTCTGTCGGAAAATCGTCACTGAAAGCCTTTTATGACGGACTTTCTAAAGATTTTGTTGTAAGTAAAGGCCCTTTGTTTACTAGTGTTACTCTAAATTATTTATAAATCACTTTCATAAGTAGATAGTTTTGTCAGGAGAGAAGATAAATGAGCAACAAGCTGCGTTATTAGTCTTTTTTGGATTGCAAAACTAATTTTTTTTAAAATAACGTTTGTAGATCTAAGCGTAATAACATTACTATGCATAACTCATTGGACTCTGTTGAGGAACTTCACTGCCTCAGGTGTAAGGAAACCAAAAGTATCAAACGCGAAAGGAATAAAAACATATTGATTTTCAATGCATACTTTCTCGTGTTTTGTCACTTTTGTACGAGGCGACTTTCAAAGCAGCCTGTCCCGCTGTAAAACCCCGGTTACTGAAACACACTAGACGAGAAACCCCGGTTAAATTGCACACGCATGTTTCCCTCGAACCCATCCAAAAACCAAAACGTCTAACGTCTGTGTGTAGATTTTCCATCAAACGGGTTTGTCAAAAAGTTCACAGGTGCTTCTTTTTTTTGAAGATCCCGAACGCATACATACACTAAGGGCGTCCCAACCATATATCGTTAATACGTACTTGAAACCCGGGAGCTCTTTACAAGCAACCGCATGTTCCCTAAAGGAATCCAAACATGCCTTGTGACAAACCGAGCATATCTCGTCAACCAGTAATAAAAGAATCATGAGTCGATACTTAAGGATGGTACGATGGTTGACTCATACCTTTTATAAACATGATTTAGTAAGCTTGATGAACCATGTCATAAATAAATATAGCTTTGGTAATTTGATTTAATAATGGTGGATTTATCAAACTTAGATTGACCCAATGTCATTGTTTTATGGCGAATATTGAGTCTTTGATGAGACTTTTAACTGATAACTTTTATAGTTGATGGAGTGATAAAAAAAGGTTTGTGAACCCTAGGTTAAAAATATCAAAAATTGTAAAGAAAGAATGTATTTGCATATTTGGACAAAACTTCACGAAGTCAAAGCAAGTGATAACTCAACACATAATCGTTTAGTTAATTTATTAATTTGGCGTTAAAAGATCCAAAACACTATTGTATCTATATGGATTCTGATTCTGTTAAAGCAAAATTAGATAACTTATTAACACTTTAAATGGTTAATTTTTAGTTATTTTCGTTTGCTTGAGGCCATAAAAATAATCCAGGGAGTTAGTTGGGATCATTGACCAAGCCCGATCGTTAATAATGAATTAATTAACATGTTTTTAGTTCCATTCCACATTATATATTTAAAGTAATGTGGTCGGCAGCATGGCTGGATTTTAGCATGTGTATGTTGAGCAATGTCACTAACACAACTATAATTATTTGTCGCTATAAACCGTCGCTTTGCGTGAGTATTGATGTGAAGATACTAGCTTTAACGTAAGTGAAAAGAACAATCTTCTGTAACAATAAATTAAACGGCATAGTCGTCACTTCTTATTGTGATTTGTCGCTTTCAAGTCGTTGGCCTAGTATTGTAACTCCCATGTACCTGCATCAAATTTCAGTTGTTATTTACATGTTGGCTAGAAAACTTCGAAAATATAACAAAAGTGATCAAAATTATTTCGACTCTTAAACTAAAATACCTTCCAAGCATCAAAACGCTAGCTTGAGGATTAGTTCCAGGAGAGTTAAGGATAGTTGATCCATCAATGACTCGAAGACCATCAACACCAACCACCTTGTATTCATGATCAACTACTTTACCAATATGACATCCACCATGATAATGCCACATAGTCCTTACAGTGTCCTTGCAATATTGTTCCAAAGACGAAGAGGTATTACTACGTACAAGATCGTTTCCTGGTAGTCTCATATTTATATCAAGTATCTCTTGAACCGTCATATTAGCAAACTTGTAATTCGAGAATGCTTTTGATTCAATAGCCTTTAGAATGGTTGCTACCCCTTTAACGCATTTCCTCAAATCTTCGGGTTCCTTGAAGTAATTGAAAGTTACTGATGGGGTGTCAGCTGGATTACGGTTGTCAATCTTAAGCTCACCCGTAGATAAAGGGCCATTAATTTTCTCGAATATAAAGCCTCCCCTCTACAAAATCCAAAACATAGTAATTAGTCAAATTTTATTGAGTCATCTTGTTATTATTTCTCGTTAGCGTGCCAATAAACAAATCCAGCATGTTCCGTGTTTATTACATAGATCTAGTTACCTGAGGGGAAAATCCTTGATAGTTTGGAGACGGCGTAAAGATAAAGCTAAATCCACCAGCTGCCTCAATGTAGCTACCAAACCGTGTGATACCAACAATTTGGACTCCGGATGGATTGACTGCAATGGGAGAAGGAATAAAGATTGCGTTGAGCGGGTTATCAGCCATACCTTGACCAATGAAAGGTTGCTCAAGTACAACTTTGATCTTAAGAGCATCAAGTTGCTTTCTTGGACCTATGCCACTCAACATCAAAAGTTGTGGGCTTCCAAGTGCACCTGCAGAGAGTATGATTTCGTCGCTTTTCCGACCTTTTAGATATGCTCGATGCTTATTCCCTAATGAATCTTCAAACACCACTCCATAAGCCAATGGCCTTGATTTTCCTGTATATGCAAAAATCACAATTAACCAATCTAAAAATGAAACATGTTCGCAGAAAGTTGCTACTTACCTATGGTCTTAAATAAAATTTTGTGGACAGTTGCATGTAAAAGGACAGATAACCCTTTGGGGTTGGCATACTGTAGCAAATCTGCGGCGGTGTTATT
>OU343223.1:306488621-306640661 GCA_910596185.1 Chrysanthemum makinoi | reverse complement strand
AATACATATTCACCTCCAATATCACTAACCGCTTTGTTTTCGATAATAAGTTGATTCTAACTTATTTGTATAGATCAATCTTGCCCATATCCTTACTCTCAAGTAAGTAAAGTCGCAATATTTTGTGCTACTCATCAACAATTACTTTATGAAGTACCTAATTGCTACCTGGTCAACCGAGTGAAAAGACAATCTTGTCAATTTGGCTTCAACATAAGTTTTACTTTTGTAATCCGTGTTTGTTTATTTAATTAAATAACGTATTGAGTTAAAATTAACATGTCCGAGATGGCCATGCTATATTCAAAAAGATCAAAAATGGGATTCATACTCATTTTTATTAAAACAAAAAAAAAAAAAAAAAGATTCGGCTTTAAACATTTAATGAAGGGCATAACCCGCACTCTACCTCAAAATTTGTTCAATGTTAACTCAATGTTACTTGATAAAAATAGCCAAATTTAAGCAACCATCCGCATACAAGATTCCTACAATCTCTCGCACATACAACGTGTTGGTTCACTTAAATCTTTTCCATTATGTGAATTTCAACATCACATTTCTTTTCCCTTGCTATTAGCAGTTGTAGAGTTGCCCATAAATTGCATCTCGCCATTTTCTCGTATACTTTGAGCAGTTAACCAAACTCTCATCATACTCATGACATGATGTCAAGTGTTAATCCACCATTATCTAATGTTAGATCCTGCCTTGGCAACAATTTTCATTTCATTCCGCCATTTAACCATAGTTATGGCACATAAAATCAATGCTTTTAAAAACATCTAACAGACACATAACGAAAGTATGTTCCTCCTTTCATCAAGTTCAGGAGCAGATCCTTTAGATGTCACTCATGACATTCCTAACATTATGTTAATACGAGATTCCTTATTAGTGTAAAACTAAATTTTGAATAATTAACAACTTGCTATATCACAAAGTGTTTCTTAACAAACACGATAACATCAAATTTTGTTTAAAACACTATTGTTTTGTAAGATCTATTATACAAAACCGCTTTTAAACAAGTCTTTCGACAAAATATCGCATATTACATAATCATTTTTTAACAAAACAAATTTGTAATATGATTTTGTCAATCTTCTTTAAGAATATCTTAATAGATCTCAAGATCACATGGTCTAATTCTACAATGAAACTCAACAAGGTTTCAAAATAGATTTACTCTTTCAAAGAAACTCAACAAGGTTTCTATAGATCTACCTTCCAATGCATAAAGTTTCAAGAACTATATTTAGTTTATAATTAAACTCAATCCGGTTTAAATAAGCTAAACAAATCAAAGAAACTTTTCCACCAAATTTGATAACAACTTGTATATTATCAGATTTTGTTTCAAATAAACTCATCTTGGTTTCAATAAACACGTTCTAGTAATCTAATAAAATAACTTGTATTTTATGATTTGTTTCAAAGAAACTCACTTGGTTTCAATGAACTCGGGATTTCATCATGATTTTAACCATGTTAGTAATCTGGCGCACCAATTACATTCGCAAAATTCACTAGGTCACAACTTATGTTACCATCGGTTAACTTGTGAATATTTTAACACAAAACAGTTAAAAAACCGGAAAACAATATGGTATCTAATAAACTCGACATGGTTTATGTAAACTTGTACCAAATATGATTCCGAGAAACACAAGCTTGGTTTGAATCCGATTTAAACAAAAACATATGCAATAAACAAACTAAATAAATCGGTTTGAAAAGAAAACTCATCATGGTTTCAATAAAAGCGATCTAATAAACTGTTTTAAAATCGTTTATAAATCAGTATACCAAATCTGTTAATTAAAATTTGTTTAGTTATAAAATGATTTTGCAGAAAAACACAATCTTGGTTCACCACTAAAAACGCTTGTATAAAATCTGGCATTAAAATAAATCGGATTTAATAAAAAGTGTTTTTATTCTCATAAAACGTAATCTGTTGTAAAGATCTGTAGGGAAGCGGTTACACTTTTATAAATAAAATCTAAATACAATAAATAAAATTAACAAAGAATAAATAAGAAAATTAAATTCAAACAGAATGTAAAGGATAAACGATAATTAAATAAGATAATAAAATAGTCAAAAGACTTACTTGATCACCAAATAAAGATCAACAAAGAAGTACTAAAAGCCGAGGCACGTGTTTGACACGCTCTTAAAAAACATATTCGTCATTTCCCTGTGGTACAATGTACCAAAAGAAAAGTTGTCTCGGCTCGGGACTTAACAAAGCTGCTAGGAATTTCATCTTAAGAGATCGCGTTATTCCATATGTTGGAAATCAATAATAACTATTGATTTGATGTGTGTAAAACTTAGGAATTAGGCCTCTATTTATACACAATAGATTCTCTGTTTACTCATCCCAGATGTGGGATTGAAAATAAACTACTTTTCCTCTTTAGGCATGGTACCGAATGCCTAACTTTGAGACCTGATATCTCATTCACATCAACTCTATTTTGGACACATAAAGGCTTATTCAAGGGCTCTCGAGGAGAGCGAACCTACAAATTATTACTCTGTATATGACATACACATATAGATAATTGTGTCCAAAGTTGGTCAAAAGTCACTTTTGCCAACCAGTTTTCCAACAATCCCCCACATGAATGGAGATCTATTGTATTGGCCACAAAATTATGATGAAATTCCAATAGTTGAATCTTGCAAAGGATAGGTAGGTGTGACACTTTGAACCTTCCCTTGTGAGATGCACTTAGTTTCCTAGATCAAAGTAGACGCGATGTCCTTGAACTCGACTGCTTAACGTAGGCGACATTACACTTCACACAAGACTCTCCCTGACATTGTCAAGTCCTCATAGTCATGTTCGTTATGGTCATGAACACTAATTGCCTCGCAAGAGCTCTTAGGATTCAGCCTCCACAATTCCCTTCAAATCAACCCACTTCTCTCTCTCACATAGGTGATTTCATCTTGAATCATTAAAAACATATGTTTTGTGATTTCATCTCGAATCATTATGCTTTGTGATTTCATCATGAATCATTAAAGCCATATGTTTAACCTTTCAACAAGTCACATTTGTTATTGGAATGGACTAGGAAGTTACAATGTTAAGTAACTCCCCATATTGACTGAACTTCCCACATTTATATGATTAGGTTGTCCTATTGAACCCAGATCTTGGGATCTCCAGTCAACTGGGTTAGGTTTTCCTTCATATAAACTCATTTCTTTAAGGGCATATCATATTATCATGCATGGTGACTGGCGTTGTTGTCATCATTGGCAGGGTGATCATTACTTCATAAAGGGACGGAACTACATAGTAGTTAGGGGGGTTGCCCTCTATTGTTCGTCAAAAAATATCAATTTTTAGTGTAATTTTTTTTTTAAGATCAGTTTATTAAAGTGCACCCATTACAAAATTAAATTGCCCCCACCTTAAGATCAAACAATGTAAAAACCTTAGATCTCTGTCTTAATCTAAAAAATATCAGTTTTTTAGTGTAAAACTTTTTTTTTATGACCTTTCTATTAAAGTGCATCACGAATTTTATCAAAAAAAAAAAAAAAAAAAAATTGGCCCCCGTCTTCTAAAATCCTGTGTCCGCCACTAACTTCATTAGTATAGTTTGTTGGTGTGTAGGTCCCATAACAGGGTAAGATAATCAATTGCCAGTAAAACAAGAAACTGGTCGAGAGAAACAAATACCACTAGGTGGTTACCTGGGATATCACTTGGAATCGTGTGATCACTTTCCCAAAACTATTCGACCCTAATGCCTCAAGTTACACGAATATCTACTTGGGATAAGCACCAAATGCGCTTATAGAATTAGGCACAATTCAATAACCCTTGCGCTTATAAGTGTTAATCGTTTTACGGTGTTGTTCTTCATGCATAATCGATCTCCTATTTATAGGAGGTTACTCTTAGCTAGTCAAATGGAATTATGAGTATTAATCGCCCATTAATAGCCTCATAATTATCCCCATTATAGCCGTTAGTGGTTACATAACCAATTAAACGTGGTCATTAAGCGCTTGTAACCGCCATTTTAGCACTACTTTAACACTAGCAGCTTTCATACCATTAAGTACTTTCACACTAGCAAGAGCTTCGTAGCTATCACGGATACACTCAAGCTTCGTGGAATCCAAGCTTCTGGAAAACACAAGCCAAAGGAAAATGCTTATAATGGAAACCACAAGCAAGACTTTCCACAGCGATGACTTTCTACTAGACTACCAATACAAACCACTACAAGAAATCGGTGTTCATTTAACCCATACAGAATTGCATCTCCTAATCCATTACAAGATGTGAACTAATCCCACAAGTGCACTAAATTTTTCAACATAGTTTTCCTACCAACTCATTAGTTAACAGATTTTTTGATGCTCGAAATGTAATTAGATTTGTAGGTGATATATATGGGCGGATATACTTGAGACATACGATATACACGCCGCGTATCCTTTGAACGTTGTTGGCATGATAACGTAATTAACATGTTTGTTTTTTCTATAAAAAAATTAGATTTTAATACGAAGTGCATCTTGGGTGATAAAATGTTTGTAAACACGTTTATTATATTCTTATATTAATCTAAAACACTTTCATGTTAAAATGTTATAGAAGTAAAAAAAAAAAAAAAGTGGCATCACCTGTGTTTATATTTACAAATGAGTGAGTTCAATCCAGTTAATGACGTGCATGTGAAGAAATCACATGCAATGGAAACTGACTTCAACATAAGTTACACTTTAGTTACAAGATACTGGTCGAAGAATATTAATCGATTTAAATAATTAAGACGTGTTTGGGAAATCAAATAAATGAATATTGTAAGACAGACAAATAAACCAATTAACGTTAAGTAGATTCATTTGAAGATCCTTCGTTATTTAATCTCTTGTTCCACGTTTTGCTTACTTTGTTTGTTTTGTGAGGTTTTATTTTATTTTAGAGTTATTTTAAGCATTACTATGAAATAACTTTTTTGTCACATGTCGAGTCGTTACTAGATACCTAACTCATGTGCCTACTATTATGCATAATTCATTCATTGTTTAACACATGGATTCCATAATTTCTCTCTCCTCAAACTTTTGAACTTGCCAAGTGTATGATGATATTAATTAGACATAAAATTAAGCATGTCAATCACTACTCTTTTTAATGTGCTACGGTCAACCATAAAATTTGGACAAAGTAATTGTGAATGATAAGGTCAAAGTAAAAGTATGACCTAATGGATAGAGTTGACATCTTAAGGCTGGATGCAGTAAGGGTATGTGATCGATTGGGGCGATCGATTACATCTTGGTCCCCTTACTGTGGAGAATAATCAATTCCTCATTTTTTATAGATGTGGGTCGCATACACGATCGACTACACTGGTTTTGTGTCTATATATTAAATATGTATTTTTGTGGGGATTTTTTACAGAAGGTACGATCAGAAGTGACCCAATCACCGGGCCAGCCGCGGAGAGAAAGTTCTGACGGCAAAGTTAAAAAATGAATTGAGCCTTTACTGCAGCGATTTAACGATATATAGTTGGCATCTCATTGCCTTTGAAGTCAAGATCAGCTTCATGACTTGTTCTATAGAGTTGACACCTTAATTTCGAAGTTTTCGATAAACTTCAATATATTTTAGAAAATCATAGAAGATTACTACCACATACACTGATGATTTAAAATTTAAGGAATAATCACTTGAAAATCTATCCAACGACTTATCAGCTTTCGTAGATTTAATCATAGAAAAAAAAATTCAATAATTTAAAACAGTTGTAAAAAATGCAATAATTTAAAACAGTTGAAAATTGTTGTAAAAAACAATCCTTATTATTTAGTATGCTTTAATATAGAACGGTTCAAAACCACTTCAAAAAATGTAAAATAACCGTTCTAAAATATAGTTTGTGTACTAGTGATTATTAGTGAAATGGTCGTATATTGTACCATTGGCTGATGTTCTGTTTTGAAAAAAAAAAGGAATGTGAGATATGTTGATACGTGATATTACTTACTGTATTACTTATATATACATTTATGAATGTGGCTTTAGCGACTCATCTTTTTGCTATCTCCACACCGAATAATAATTTTAAAAAAAACGAAACAAACCTTTTGGCCGGGATATTTTCATTGTTGGGCCAGGCTATCATTATTTCTCACTTGAAACGAAGACGTTTTGTAGGATAGTAATTAGGGGTGTCAACGAATCTAGTTTTAACGAAGTTACCAAGCTCGAGCTCGATAACTTCGAGCCTGGAGCCTACAAATCGGCTGCTCGAAGAAACAACAGATCATGCTCATTTAAACGGCGAGCTTTTGTAAAGCAATATTCGGCTCGAATCGTTTGAAAGCTCGTTTAGTTACTCGAGCTTGACGAGCTTAGCGAGCCAAATGTCTATATTTTAGATTTGAATAATATTATAAAGATCATTAAAAATGACATTATTGTAGGATCTTAGGATCCCGATCCGATCTTACGATCATGATCTAGCACAGACGAAAACGATCATAGGTAGGATCCCGATCTTAAAAACCTTGATTCATAGTATGTATATGGTTAGTATTTTACTCCGTAATACTCGTTTCAAGAATAATGATTACAATCAAAGTGAAAATAAGTTTATAAGCACAATTGTGATTGAAATTTAAAAGTTTTTTCGTAATTTTAAATACAAGAAGAAAATTGTTTAAAAGTACTTGAAAGAACGAAACAAAGTGGAAGCATGCCTTATTACATTTTGATAATAGTAGTGCAATTCGGATTGCTCGCAACACGGTTTTTTATGAAAAGGACCAAGCATATAGAGATTGATTGTCATTTTATTCGTCATCATCTTTAGGCTGACACCATATCTTTGTCGTTTGTTCCTTCTCCTTTAGAGACTGCAGATATATTTACCAAGCCTCACTGTGACTTGCGTTTTCGCTTTATGTCTCCCATACTCTCAATGTATCGCGTTGCATCATTGTGAGTTTGAGATGAATGTTAGTTAATAAGGCCAACTTGTGTCGGCCATCAACCCGTCTAACACTAAGGTATCGTTTCTCGTGTATATATATGTTTCTTGTATAGACTCTTATTTCATTAAATAATACTCCCTCCGTTCCAAAATTATTGTCCCATATTGACTTTTTTAGTCTTTCTTCTTCAACTTTGACCATAATTATTTTTGTTTGTGTTATATAATACTTGATGAAAAACATATGAATATATTAGGTTTTAAATGTATTTTCATTTGGTATAATTTTCATCAAGTATTATATAACACAAATAAATATATTAATGGTCAAAGTTGAACAAGAAAAACTGGTCAAAGTTAAAGGGGACAATAAAAATGGGACGGAGGTAGTACATGATTATCAGTTTCGATTTGTTAGTTTCTAATCACTTTAATACAACTCGATATCAATAAAAAAAAGTTTTCTTTCACATTCTTAGTAGTTTCTTTTTATACGAGATATGTTATATAGTAAGTAGTAAATAGACAAGTAGACACACAATACCTTAGTATACTAGTTATTTTTATTTATTTACTGCATAATACTTATTTTATATAAGAAGTATTACATAACTACGCGCTATTGGGTAAGTTTCAAAATGTATTATTTCGTTTAAGGAGTTTATAAATGTTTTACAATTAAATATAGATAAAAAAAAGATGAAAAAGAATCTCAACGTAATATCAATTCTATACATTCATTTCACTTTTGATTGGTTGTAGAATAATAAAAATATGAATGTAGAATGATATTTTTGTTTTCAATGTTTATAAAAGAAGAAAAATAAGAAAAGAGGTTTAAATCGAAAAAAATTTATAAAACAATTATCGAACGAGAGGAATTATAATATATTATAAACATGAAAATGTGATAGTACAATTAGGAAATTCTTAAGGATTTCATTATTATTTAATTTGGCATATTATTGGTCCACCTTATGTGATTAAAGCTGTTAATAGTCCCAATAGTTTATTAGCTAAGTGTTGCCACAATGTGATTGACCCAAAAGAGTTTGCATTTTTACTGTTCATCCCGTTTTACCTTAATTGCACTGTAATGTTGCACTGTAATGTTTGTACTATGTAACATAAACCATACACGTATATTTTCCCTAATCTAGACCCTTCTTCTTCCTTACTTCTATATACTCCAAAACTCAAGAAGAAGGGAAAAAAAAAAAAAACCGTCATAAATCTTTTCTCCCATAAACCAGTTTCTTCCTGAAACTTCTTCAACGAACCCGATTCACCAACAATCGATCTCAACCATAGACCCGGAGGTATGCTATTCTTTCTACCATCTTTTGTTTGATTCCGATTAAAAATAAGGGGTTTTTATGTTGGATGTAGATTAATAGTTAGGTGATATGTTTTTTTTACTTTAATTTGTGATTGGTTGCATTTTTTTTCCCCTAAACTAAGGGTTTCGAGTGAGCAGAATCGGTTAACATTTTTGAATGATATGGTTTAAATAATCCTTTTACAGTAACATACTACTCCTTCTGCAAAAATATTTTACTAAAAAATTTGTACTGTCAAATTATGGAAAAGGTTGTTAGTTGGTGTTTGGTCAGCTTATTTATTGTTTTCTGGTATTTTTAGTTAGGAAAACTGACAAGTTTAGTTTTTGGTTTAATTTATGGGCTTATGAGCTTATTACAAAGTTTGAAAAGCTCATAAGCTTAATTTTTGTGGCTTATGAGCGTATAGTTTATTCATATTATAGCTTATTAGTTTCAAATAAAGTAGCTGCATATACGGTCTTTTGGGCAACTGATTATTTGTATGTATGATTGTGGGATGTTTTACAGGGTTTACGGGACTACACTAAGAGCATAAATAATTTTAGGGTGTTACCAGCTGAAGATAAGGAATGTCGATCTGATCCGTATTGCTATTGAGGTAATAAAATACATGCTGTGTTTCGATAATGGACAAGTTTGCTGAGGTACTTTCATAAAATACATGCTATTTTTATTTTTGATAAATTTTATTTGTAATACCTGTTAATGTGGTTGTTGTGATTGAATCTATGTAAAGGGTGCACCAACAATTCAATAAACAAGCTAAAGATTTAGTAAACCAACATGATCAACAATCTGTCACCCAAATCTTGAACGCCGGAAAAAAGATTGTACCTTCAACACCATTGCACCAGGTATATGTGGTTATATGTTGTTTTAATTTTATTGCTACTCCATTATTATATGTGACAATTTTTTTTCTTTCTTTTTTTTGTTCGAACATGATTGACAAAGAATTGGATCATAAAATGTGTATGGAAGCATCCCAGTGGTAATGGATTTATGCTTTTACGAGCTGTCATAGTTTTTGTCTGATTTTTGCATATACAGTTGTTACATGGCAATGGGAGAACTTGGAAACGCTAAGCGATTGCTATCTGAACCGAAAACCATGTTGGAGGAAGCTAATAGCGCGCATCCGAGATCTAGAGAAGATAAAGGTAATATATAATTTTCTCTCAGTAGACACGACCGATATTTGATAATGATTAAAGTCGTAAATGTATAATGTACTAATTCAGGCCATGCTTGATAAATTTTGAGTTAATGTATTATGTAAGTGTAGTATCCGTTTAGAAATGGTATATATTAACTGACTCATTAATCAAATGAATAACGATGAAGGAATTGAGTCAGAACAGATTAGGATTTGAATCCACTTCTAATCACTTGCAGTACCTTGAGGTGGGTTAAGTAATGGTTCACGAATGCTTTTGTATATAGACCAAATCCTTTTTAACACAATACTTTTAAATAAATTGCATAAAATTTGGTGACTAATATAAGCTTTTTGTGTTGTGTGGAATTAGTATAAGGATTTGGATCACTTTGAAACTGTCCAAGTGAAAGAGGGATGTGCACAAGACCAGCAGCTTATGGGAAAATGCGCCTATTGAACCGCTCTTAAAGATATTCCAAGTAGGGTCTATATTCTTCTTGCGTCACCAATTTTCCTTTTTCATATTGTTGTACAACTTTGTAATCCAATTTGTAACCTGGCCCAATATGCTCAATTGTATACCTTTAAATTGATTAAATTGATGAAAATATTAATTTCCTTAAAGATGTGATCTCATGAAATTCAAGACACAATCCGTTGTAAGGTTAATTACTTTTGCATGATTAACTGTTACTGACCCGAACCAAAATGGAAACGTTTTGTTGGGAATTTCATAAAAGGGTGTTTGCGCCTCTTTTGTCATAATTTGATTTTATCTAAATCATATGAATAAGCCAATTATTTCATTTTTACCCAATCTTTATTTTGGTTGTGGTGGTGAATATGGGCTTTATGGCTTATGCTTTTGGAATTCGTACAAATACTGATAATGTTTTTAAAATGAGTTGTGATGACTGTTTTAATATAAGCAAAATGAAATGGGTCGTTGAAGATACGACTGTAACTTGGCGGGGCAACGACCGGATGACATAGTATAAATGGTTACTATGCAATTCTGTTCCTTTGCAGCCATGGGCGGAATACGGGTCTTTCTATGACCCGACCCATATTTATAGATGTCAGCCTAATTATTTATTGCATCACTTTGATAGTTTCATATATTTTACTCATTTTTTGATATATGATTTTACATTTTTTTATGCAGCGACGTCAACCTCTCTTTGCAGAATGTGTATTGAACAGCTCCAGTTACTCTTGGCAAACACTCAGAAATGAGAAGGGCCTCATGCTGTAGCAAGTGGTCTTGACGCTAATAATCTTGGTTCGTACTTTATGCGATTCCTTAGTGTTTTCACTTAACATTCCTTCGTTTCTCTCTTTAGGTCGTTAAGTGATGAGGACGAAAAAGCCTTCAAGAAATTGCAAGAAATGGAAACTCAGCTTTCCTGAGAGGTAATTAATTGGATTTTTTTTTGGATTTTTTTTCATGTCTTGCTTGCATGTAGTTAGAGTGGAGGGGTGTTATGATGTGTGTGTTGAAATAAATAAATAAGAATCACATTTTTGACAGTCTATCTTTTCTCATGTGGGCTGTTTTAGGTTGTGTTTTTATCTTTAACGGGTCAATCTATCAAGAGTTGCCCAAAAGTGAACTATAGTGCACGCGACCTTCCAAATTTAATGTTGATATTGGTGATGATAGCCATCTCAGGTCATTTATTTCTGCGCAAAATTTCAGCAACCAAAATTCTTTTAAAAACATCTTTTTCCTAGAAATTTCACCATCTACAAATCTTTTTCACAGGAATTTCACCATCTACCTGATGTTACCAAAGGTGAATGGGTTGCATTTGTATAGTGGCAGAGGTGGGGTATTATTAATTTTGTGGTAGCATCAGGTGAATGAGTTGCATTTGTATGGGTGATCACGATTCTGTTGGTCTTATGTTTGTTTCATGTTGCAGTTTCAGCTGAAGGGTCTAAATGGATTCTTAGATGGACTTATACAAATTGCTTAAAGAAATTAATTTTGCTACCACAATGATAATGACAAGTGCAGTTCCCTTTATCTTTCATTGAGGATTTCAAGATACATGTAAAACCATTCTCTTGATGCACACATTACCTTGATGCACCAACTGTCCAACTGAGGTGGATAGATATAGGAACATGATATTGTACCAAGAACTACAAGTAAACCAATGTGTGACATATACTTTGTTAACATCAGTCTTTTTCATGTTGTTTTCTGTGAGGATTATGTTTGCTTTAGGTGATTTTGGGACCATTATATGTATATTAGTTGTAATCTATAAAAAAATTTGATTGCGGACATTAACATATCTCTATTAAACATAAACACGGACGCCCCGCAGCAACGCGCGGGCAAACCCACTCGTTAGAATATATGAAACATTGGGCTTATGCACTCATCCCACGTCACTTGAAAAGTAAAACTTACAAAGGGAAAAATATGTATAAAGTAAGGGTTATTAGCATAAAAAGTTATCATACTTGTCACTTTTTATTATTGTATGTTGCGTACTTTTCTTTTTCTTATCTTGACACCAACCTTTTGAATTCGTGTTATTGTTTGTTTCAACAATGAAAATGACCATTTTACTATTCAAATTTTGAAAAAAGTAATCAAAATGATCCTAAAGTACACACAATATCACGATTTTAAAAGGTTACAAGTAGTTAAAGAAAAAAATACGCAACATACAATGACAAAAAATAACAAGTATAATTGACTTTTTATGCTAATAATCCTAAAAGCTAAAAGCAAAGCCTCCACTTGTTATTAAAAGTTAGCTTAGCTATAGACCCTCTTTAGACTAAGGCCTCAAACTTAACTAAGCTTTTAACTTTTCCTTATGCTTCCATTGGTCTTGTTGAGTAATTTTAGTTTAGTTCAAACATGTAAATGGCTTGATTCAATTTTCATGTTACTAATAAACATTGAATATATTCCTAAGCGAGTTTAGGCTCAAGCTTATAAGCGAGCAACTCAAGATCGAGTTGATGAAGAAAATTTTAATATAAGTAAACGAGCATCGAGCTCAAGCTCGAACAATAATTCATCACTCGAGCTCGAGTTCGAACAAGACTTTTAAAAATTATTCGAGCTTGAGACGAGCTCGAGCCGAGTAATAGTTAATCGAGCTGAGCTCAAATATTCTGAAATTTGACTCGGCTCGGATCGTTAACACCCCTAATAGTACTAAATGGTAATGTTATATTTTAGTTGCTTATATGGAGATGAAAATGATACTTAATATTTCTTATAATGATAAATTATATAGATCTTTAACTTTAAGCTGATCACAATTATCAAATAACTTGTAGGTTTAATTTTTTACAATTATTTTTTGTAAAAGGTTTTCCGGTAAGTATATTATTTTAAAAAATGTTTAAGTAGAACGGATATGGGTGAAATCTCACTCCAAAAACGGTAAATGTAGGCTTAAATTTTGTTTACCACTATTATTATTTGTTACTTTATAAAGTACTTTTCTAGTATAATTTGTGAGTTTCTTTAGAAACTTCGTTACATTAACACTTTATGCACTTTGAAAGTTTATAGAAAGTATTTGGTTTAACTTTCTTTGGGAATGAATTCAGTGAGAACAGTTATTGAAATAAGAAAAAATATTAGCCATATTCTATATTGTAAATAAGGATGGAGAAATAGTACAAATTGTGTGCAACTTAACGGTATATGAACTTAACAACATTAATTTAGTTTACTGAGATGAAATTTTAAAATAACACATTAGAAATCATCAACGATTAGTTAATCATAATCGTAGACTGTATACATGCACTATATTTAGACTAAAACAGAAGTGACTGATTCGAAAATATTAGAAAAATACAAACCGAGTTTCTTCCTGCCGCAAATACCGAACTTTCCCTGGAAGAACACTCTCGGCGCCACCCTTGTCATATGCAACCCTATTGCACCAACCTAATGTAGATGCCATGATCAATCCACCACCTGAAAAAGTCCACAATCCTTACAAATCCCTACCTTCCATGACTTGAATTCTGCACCGACTTCATCATACGTGTTTATAGGGCAGAGATTTTTCAAAAAAAACGCTCTCGGTAAGGATTGGGGTATTTTTCAGACAGTAGATAGACATCGAATGTATTCATGGTAAGATATTGTGAACAAGTCACGGTACAATATATCTCAATCTCTTGTGTTCTGTTTATCACATGAAAAACAGTAAAATCTTATCAATAATGAGAGGTTGGTAAATTTAATGTGTCCCGTACTCTCTGCGTGAATTCTAACAAGGGGCCCTTCAAAGTCTTGTCACACCTCACACGTATATAGTGTTTGCATGGTCACTCAATTGGCCTAGCACAATTGTCAAGAATGGTTAGACTTGGATACACTGGTATGGACCAGTTAACCATATTTTTGGACTAATGGTTGACATTTAAAATTCAAAGATGGACAGTTGTAAGCATTTGTGGTTTCACATGATGAATTGTTCTTGATAAAGGGGTGTCCAGGATCAATTTTGTTGCTAGTTCAAAAAAAAAAAAAAAAGAAGATCAATTTTGTTGACTTATAAAAGTAAAAAATAGTAAAAGTTGGATAACATGTTGGTTTTATGGATATAAATTAGTAGACGTGAGTTAGGATCGAACCCGAGACTATGGGATTGCATACTTTACGTATGAGAATATAAAGTTAATAATTAAATATAAATGTTGTATTTATTTATTTATTAAACGAAATAACTAACGGACGTTAAGTAATTAATGTAATGGACTAACGGTCGTTAAATGTTTATGGAAAAGGATTAAATTGCAAAAGTTGAGAAGGTTCCGGAATCCCTTTAGGGATACCAAACCGATCTGCCAAGGGAGCTAAACAGGAAAGAAAAACCAACTTGTTCACCAAGTTTAGTTGGGTATATAAACTGCTTGGGGTTTATTTTTCCATCTCTCACAGCCATAAGCTAAACCCAAAATTGTTTTGTGTGTGTGTTTTTGTTCTCCAAACCGATCGTCCACCATCATAGGTGTCGATCCACTCTTTTCCACAAAACCAAGTTATTTGTTTGATAGAAACTAGCATTACTTTAATTCGTTTAAGACGTGTGTTAAGAACATAGTAATAACATACTTTTGTTATTATCTTGGATTGAATTACAAAACTATAGGGGTAATTCATATAATCCTAATTAAATCAAATTAGGGTTCATCCAAGGCTAGTTTGTGGATTTGATTCTTGTTCGGCTAGAATCAAGAAAAGGTACGCATATTCTTTTATGTTAATTAATTATTCATTAATAAATCCTATACGCTTCCGCTTGAATACTTTGATGTTTTGTGATTATTTATTTGAATGTCATGTTATATAATTCCGCGTTGGAAAATATAAATCCCATAATGATCTAGGAGTTGGAAATTGTTTGCCAATTAATGTTCGACAGATTACCTTATTATATGCGTTTGTTGCTAGCAGATCAACTGATGTAATGAACCTATGATAATTTGGATCCTAGTTTTCGAGAAAATTATATGGTTATATGTTTATATTGCCGTTGGGTATATTTTATTTTCTTGAAAAGTCTGTATATCGAAAATACTAATACTTGAACTTTTTCTGTAGAAATGGCTTAAAATAACGATAACACTAACATCGACTAAGTTCGTTCAAAAGCTTTTTGATCGAGAAAAGTTGAATGGCTCTAAGAATTTCAATGATTGGCACCGCTCTTTGAGAATTGTCTGTAGAGTTGTTGACCGGTTGAAATATCTTTATGAACCTTGCCGTGAACAACCAACGGTCCGATACTACTCAAGCTCAAATTGATGCTTGGCAACTTGAGTATAAGCGTCATAATGATGTGGCTTGTCTTATGTTGGGAAAAATGGAATATGCTCTTCAAAAGCAGTTTGAACATTATTTCCCATATAATATGCTCAATGAACTTCGAACCATGTTTGAGAAACCAATGCCGTCGAGTTTTATGACTTGACCGACGCGTTACACGTAGCTGAAGCAAGGTGAGGGTAAACCCTAAGTGCTCATGTATGGAAATGAAAGGTTACATGGACCAGCTCAAAGCACTTGGCAAAACTTATGATGATGACAATGAATCGATTAATCGATCCCTTAACAAGGATTTCAATGGTTTTGTCGAAATTTCAATATCCATCGTGTGGGAAGACATTCACGACCTACACGCATTGCTAATTGACTATGAGAAGGGGTTGCCTCAAAAGATTCCTACCGCCGGTACTTGCTATTGTGGTGGAAGGATTAATAACAAAACCAGCGCGTGTGAACAACAAGAAGGGAAGGGTGGAAAGGTTGACAAAGGAAAACAGTGATGGCCTATCAACCTCAACCAGAAGAACCCTACTTCTAGGAAGGAAAATCCTAAAAGGATCAAGCATGCCACCAGCGTAAGAGCGTTGGACATTGGAAGAGAAATGTGCTCTCTATCTTGATGAATTGCGGAAAATAAAAAGAAGTATGAAGGGTCCTTGGCTACCGGTTCTTTCGGTAATTTATTTGTCATTGAATTATTTACTCTAAATCATAATAATTCCCGGGTATATGATACGGTCGTGGTATTCACATTTGTAACACACTGCAGGGATTTAGAGTGGAAAGGAAGCTTGCCTATGGGGAGCAATATCTGCACGTGGGAAATGGCGCACATGCATCTGTTGAAGCCATAGGAACGTTTAGTTTAGTATTGCCTTCGGGCTAGTACAATTATTGAACATCACGCACCTTCTATAATTAGAGGTGTTGTTTCCTTTTCAGTTTTGTTGGATGATGGTTTTACTCATACTATTTCACGTAATGGAATTGATGTTTCTTTAAATGGTGTTTTTTTTATTTTAAAGCAAATCTGTGAATGGTGTGTTTGAAATTGATGTGATTGGAAATGAATCTAACAATAATAATAATTCAATGTTTAGCATTAACAAGAAGATAAAGTTAGACTTGAATTCTTCTTATCTTTGGCATTGTAGACTTGCTCATATAGGCAAGGCTCGCATGCATAAGTTGCAACAAGAAGGGCTTTTGCAAAATATCAATGATGAATCATTTGATAAATGTGAGTCATGCATATCCGGGAAGATGACTAAGAAACCTTTTCATAGCAATATGGAGAGGGCTTCTGATCTACTTGGTCTTATTCATACTGATGTGTGTACTTAGACATGTGTCAAAGAGAGGTGCTAGCTACTTCTTAACCTTTACTGATGATTTTACCGTTATGGTTATGTTTATTTACTTAAGCATAAACATGAGGTGTTTGAAACATTTAAGGTTTTCAAAGCTGAAGTAGAACCGCAATTGGGAAAGAAGATTAAAGCTCTTCGATCCGATAGAGGAGGCGAGTATCTAAGCCAAGAGTTTAAAGATTACTTAGCCGAGAATGGAATTGTCCAGAATCTCACTTCTCCATATACTCCACAACAAAATGGTGTATCCGAGAGAAGAAATCGTACATTGTTGGACATGATACGATCTATGTTTAATCTTACCACTCTACATTTATCCTTTTGGGATTATGCTTTGGAATCAACTGTCAGCATTCTAAATATGGTTCCCACAAAGAAGGTTGATAAGACACCATATGAAATATGGCATGGTAAAGCTCCTAACTAGTCTTATTTAAAGGTCCGGGTTTGTAGGCGATGTTAAACGTGACTCAGCAGATAAACTCCAACAAAGATCTCTAAAGTGTATCTTCGTAGGATACCCTAAGGAAACTATGGGTTACTACTTTTACTATCCAACCGAAAATAAAGTAATTGTTGCTAGGTATGGAGATTTTCTTGAAAGAGATCACGTATCTCAAGAATTGATGGGAGAGTTTATGATCGGAAGATGATCAAGAAGATGCATTACCTTCAAACACTAACGTACTTCCGGTAGAACTCGATAGTCTGGGACCTCCACCGAAGTTGAAGTGATTCCCGTCAGAGATCCGTAGGAATAAGCGTGCACCTGAACATCTATGTCTTAACGTAGAGGTTGAGGAAACTATGTTAGGAGATCTTGGAGAGCCTACTAGTTATAAAGCTGCCATGGCAAGTCCTGACAAGGCAAAATGGCAAGTTTCAATGAATGGAGAAATGCAATCCATGAGAGAAAATGAAGTTGAGGTTGACTTACCTCCAAACACCACGGTGGTTGGAAGTAAGTGGCTCTATAAGATTAAGACTGACATGGATGGCAATGTACACGTCTATAAAGTTCGTCTAGTTGCGCAAGGTTTTACTCAAACTTATGGCATTGATTACGAGAGACCTTTCTCCTCAGAAGGACATTAGAGCTATTAGAATTCTAATAGCTATAGCAGCATACTATGACTATGAGATATGGCAAATGGATGTCAAAACCGCTTTCTTAATGGCGCTAGATGAAGACATCTATATGAAGCAACCTGAGGGGTTCGTGAATCCACAATTTCCAAACCGTGTATGCAAACTTCAAAGGTCCATTTATGGATTGAAGCAAGCATCAAGGCAATGGAATAAAAGATTTGATGAAGAAATAAAAAAGTATTGATTTATTCAAAATCTTGATGAGCCATGTGTATATCACAAAGTTAGTGGGATTAATGTAATTTTCCTAATTCTTTATGTCGATGACATATTAATTATGGGAAAAGACATTCCGAGTTTGCAAAATGTTAAGGCATATCTTGGGAAGTGTTTTTCCATGAAGGATTTAAGAGAAGCTGCATATATTCTAGGAATCAAGATCTACCGAGATAGGTCAAAGCGGTTAATTGGTTTAAGTCAAAGCGCTTACATTGATAAAATATTGAAGAGATTCAGTATGCAAAATTCCAAGAAAGGATATTTGCCGATGGAAGTAAAGCATGGCTTATGTAGTGATGTGTGTGCTTCAACACCGAGGTGGCACGATGCGAAAGTTCCTTATGCTTCTTTTGTAGGATCTATTATGTATGTGAGACGACAAGGCCGATGTGGCGTTCGCTCAAAACATGACGGTCGATATCAATGAATCCGGGTGAACTTCACTGGATTGTTGTTAAACATATTCTAAAGTATCTTAGGAATACGAAAGATATGTTTTTATTGTATGGAGGAAATCCGCACAGAATGCAAGTTACCGCGTGATGCCCTGGCAGTGTGATAAAGATGATACGAAGTCTCGGACGGGTTATGTCTTTGTCATCAATGGAGGAGCAGTTGACTGGAAGAGCAAGAAGCAGAGTACGAATGCGATGTCTGCGAAGCGAATACATAGCTGCTTCGGAAGCTGCAATGGAGGCTGTTTGGATTAGGAAATTCATTTCGGGGCTTGGTGTTATGCCTTCAATTGAATCACCTATTGATATGTATTGTGACAATTCTGCTGCAATCATATTTGCCAATGAACCTGAGTCATGAAGGGCACGGACATTTTCTACGGAAGTATCACTATGTTCGAACAAGTCCGGAAGGTGAAATAAATCTAAAGTTAAATGCATGATAACTTAGTGATCCATTCGCTAAGGCTTTAGCTAAAGACAAGCTTGTAGGACTTGCCAATGAAATTGGACTTCGTTTAGCTAAAAGTTTCATGCATAACTGTGATTAGTATTTGGATAAAGGATATTGTAAAACATTTATTATTTTAATGAAATAAAGTTTGGACTATGTTTATTTTCATTTATAATATTGTTGTCCTATATTTGCATTTTAATCCATGAGTAACTAAGTTATTCTAAATGTCCGTTGTCGATTAATGATATGGGAGTATCATTAAATTAAGACAAATTTGAGAGAAGTGGTAGAATATACTTGAAAGTATATTGATGAGAATGCATACCAATTTCGGATGATATTCAATGAATTTAATATAGGACTTATCCCAACTACATAATTTACTTTGTGGATATTATAAGTATTATGAATAGTTATCCTCAGACTTGAGATGGATAAGTGTCATGAATGTAGTGCATTGGAGCAACTTAACGCTATACGAATCGGTAGTCATAAGGGTTGTTTTCAGAAATGTTACAAAGTTTGTGGGTTATTCTTGTAGTCAAAATAGAATTTGTTCATTCAAATTTATTTGGAGTTTATCTTCGGGCCTCGTAGGGTTGACAAGATGTTTGTGCGGCCGCACCCAAATCTTCCCTAAATATGTTTAGATGATTCGGTAATCTTGGTCAATCACTTGAAACGAGAAACAGAATAGTTTTATAAAGAATGACTTAATTCCGTATCTTTATTTAACGTGGTATTAGAAACAAAAGGATAATAATAATGAGAAATCATTAAAAGGTTTTTCCAGGAGCCTTGCTCGAGTTGTACTAGAGGCATCGAAGTGTTGCTAGACGCTAACCGAATGTGATCACTCTATTATGATATATCCAAGTGGAGCTGTTGGTTTTATGGATATAAATTAGTAGACGTGAGTTAGGATCGAACTCGAGACTATGGGATTGCACACTTTACGTATGAGAATTTAAAGTTAATAATTAAATATAAATGTTGTATTTATTTATTTATTAAACGAAATAACTAATGGACGTTTAGTAATTAATGTAATGGACTAACGGTCGTTAAATGTTTATGGAAAAGGATTAAATTGCAAAAGTTGAGAAGGTTCCGAAATCCCTTTAGGGATACCAAACCGATCGGCCAAGGGAGCAAAACAAGGAAAGAAAAACCAACTTGTTCACCAAGTTTAGTTGGGTATATAAACAAGGCTAGGGGTTTTATTTTTCCATCTCTTGTGCTTATAAGCTAAACCCTAAAATTGTTTTGTGTGTGTTTTTGTTCTCCAAACCGATCGTCCACCATCATAGGTGTCGATCCACTCTTTTCCACAAAACCAAGTTATTTGTTTGATAAAACTAGCATTACTTTAATTCGGTTTAGTACGTGTGTACAAGAACATAGTAATAACATACTTTTGTTATTATCTTGGATTGAATTACAAAACGGTAAGGGGTAATTCATATAATCCTAATTAAATCAAATTAGGGTTCACCCGTTGCTAGTTTGTGGATTTGATTCTTATTCGGCTAGAATCAAGAAAATGTACGCATATTCTTTTATGTTAATTAATTATTCATTAATAAATCCTATACGCTTCCGCTTGAATACTTTGATGTTTTGTGATTATTTATTTGAATGTCATGTTATATAATTCCAACATAACATAACCGATTGCATTAAAAATTTTAGAGCTCATTGAATTATTATTCAAAGTTCTTCAAAGAGAACCATTTTTTACCAACAACATTTTCTCATTAACATAAATCAAGCAAAAAACCAGTGTAATATTTGACATTGCCAATTTGCAAGAAAAATGACGAATATATGAATAACTAGTACAACAAAAGCATTAAGATATCTTCATTA
Organism: Chrysanthemum makinoi; assembly: GCA_910596185.1. Lineage (NCBI taxonomy): Eukaryota > Viridiplantae > Streptophyta > Magnoliopsida > Asterales > Asteraceae > Chrysanthemum > Chrysanthemum makinoi. The sequence continues at coordinate 306,619,836 of OU343223.1, read as the reverse complement.
ACATAACAAGGTCATCACAAAACAAGGATTACACAAATCCCTTATAAACAAACCTAAAAAACTATGACATTAACAACCACCACTCCTACCTAACCAAAAAAAATTAAAGACAACGAAGACCAATATCCAAGCTATGACAAGTTGCTTCCTCGGCTTCTTCACCAACACCTCTTTTTCCCTCAACAACAAACACTGCTCCTCCAGATCATCTTAAAGCTCATTCCTAGCCCACAACAGGCCAGAAATGATATCCACGGCTATGTGGCACATTGGTGGGTAAACCCACCCAATGAAGCCATAGTTGGATCCCTAGATCATACAGACAACACATAATGAGTAAAAAATGAGTGTAAATAAAATAATCGTATGACCACAAAAATCTAAAAGGAGGCTTACCAGCGTCGGACAACTATAAAACCTTCTCCCAGGGTTTCGCATCCAAGAAGTTTTAATTTTGCTTGCTTCCCACATTCACGATCACTATGTTGTTCTTGGTAGAATGTGTTCTTAATCATGTGTGTATTTTGATCGAGGTGTAGTAAATGAGGTTGATAAAAATGAGTGGTAGCTAATATATCACACAAACTATTGTTGCAAATTTCGTCCCTCAACATAAGGTTTCTTGGGAAGACAAATCAAAGTGGTTAGTAACGAAAAAATCTAATGAGTATTTGTGAAAAGAGCGTAATTTGCAACAAAGTTTGAACAGCAATGGTGTTTTTGGTAATTAAAGTTTAGGGATGTCTAGGAGTGAAAAAATGACAAACCAGGGACAAAATTTGCAAGGTACTCTTACGGGTGAGTGCGAAAGTGTGTCCTTAAAACAATCTAACTCAATAATGCATAATTGACGCATAATATGTTGGAAGATAAAAGCATTCTCAATGCAAGTTTTTAATAATAACTTTTATCTTAAAAAAATATCCTTTAAATTTTTTTTGCTCCAATTCAAAAAAGTCACTAAATGTACAAAATGAATTAATATGGTATAAAATAAAGATGAAAGAGATGATTAAATAAGGCAAAAGCTTGAGGATCTTCAAGTCGTTGGTTAAAAAGTCTTTGTCTCCGATGATGAATAGCTTTTCCAATAACTTTTTTGAATATTAAAAAGCTATTAAAAACGTCGTTAAAAAGCTTGCATTGAAGATGCTCCAAGTAGGAAAATATTTATAAGAGCAAGGGGTATGGGCTTCTTCACAACTCGGCCAATCGACGCGGGTAACCGCCATATTTTTTCAAGCCGCCATGATACCATTGTGGCTCGCCACAATGGTTTTCGCCATTCAAACGAAATGAAAAAGACAAAAACATTTTGCTCTCGCCACTTCATGTCACCACACCAAGGGTCCATTTTCTTTCTTTTTTCAAATGCATTTGTTTTTCAAAACACTGGTTATATGTTTTAAAAAAAATAAAGTGAGGGTGGGGTGAAGCCCAAGTGAAGTTGTGTTGTGATGAAGGGTATTTTTTTTGAAGTGTGTTATGATGTGAAGATAATGCCCAAGTGAAGCAGGTTTTAAGTAGTCACCACACCCTTGCCTAAGGATATAACATTTCTCTTTTAAAATCATTATTATGCGTTCAAGTTAGTTTGTAAAAATAGTTTATCTGGAAGAAAAACATTTTGAAATAGTCTACAGTTTATTATAAGTTTGTGATTATATATAGTCATGATTGAGATTTTCTCACTTCCGACATATTCGAAACATTTTTTACATTGATAGCCTCGTTTATCTACATCTATACTACATTATAAAGCATTTGAAACATTACTAAAATGAAAGGCTTAAAAAATTAAAGTTCAATACTTGTTTATAATAGTAAATTTTAATAAGTATATCTATAATAGCATTGATTGCAACACTTTATAGCACTTTTTATAGACATTAAAAAAAAAATACAAAGTAATTTAATATAAGAAAAAAAAATGTCTATAAAAATAATACTAAAATACACCGTTGGTCCCTAAACTTGTTCATGCGTATCACGATGGGACAAACTTGGGCGTTTTCATTTGGGAGTACAAAACAGTGTTTTTATATTCTAAATCAGTCCCTTGACCCATTTTCTGTTAGTCAACGTTTGTTATTTTTTGCCAAATCTCTTAAATGACTATTTTGCCCCATATAGTCTAAATAAGTCCTTTGACCCACTTCCAGCCGCCAGATATCATCTTCCAAAGTCCACTGCTCATGTACCTATACTTTTTACTAGGAAGTTTAAAGTAACTGAAGCTGAACCACCTTCAGGCTGCCCCCAGTAAGGAGCCCCAATCCCCCTCATTTTCTCTGTCACGTTAGCTTTCTCTCTCCAGCGATCTTCAGGCGATTAGGTGCCCCAGTAAGGGTAATTTTTTTTGAAATTAAAAACGGTAATTTTTTGAAATTAAAACCTTTGTGGATTCGATCGACCAGACGACCAAGTGAGCTTCTAATTTTGGCGATCGAATGGCTTCACAACAAGGAGGATCGATCCTCTAATCGATCGAGGCAAGCCTCGATCGACTTACTGCAAGCAGCCTCAGATGTTAAGGAAATTTTCAAGAAATATTCTGGTAATGGGGTCCACATGACTAGTGATCAGTTTAGGAGGGTTTTAGAGGATCATCAAGGTGGTGGTGCCCATGAGATGTCGCTTTCGGATGCTGAGAGTTTGATGGAGCAGATAATAAGTAAAAGACACCATTTGGCTAAGTTGATCCATAGGAAAACACTTTCTTTAGAGGATTTTCATCATTTTTTGTTTAGTACCGAGCTTAATCCACCCATTCGATCTCAGGTATTATCTGTTTTTATCGATATATAGTTGTTTTTGTGCGTGGGTCATTTTGGGTTTTGACTAGTTCTTATTAGTATTTGGTTTGATCTGGAACTAAAAATAGTTTGACCTGAATCCAATTCCCACAATCTCGTAAAGTTCAAATCAACTGGCAATTATTTCTCTCATTTTCCATATAATATATATTTTGATCATCATAAATAGCACACGACGCCGACGGCCTAGGTTCATACAGAAATGATCAAAACAGTAGCATTTGTTATGGGGTATGAGTAAGTTTAACGCGAAAGTAGTGGAATTTCACTTTTTGACAAATATAGAAGGGAATGAAAGGTCATTTTTATTGACAAAGTCAAGGTTCCGATGCTTTTTGTTTTGGAAAATTGTTGAATTTTGACAAATTTTCCTATTATGTTTTAAATTTTAGCTCGGCGCCTTTTGGTGAGCGAGGAATTACCAATAGCCTTCAAATTTGGGATTTTTAGCTACCTTATTTGCAATATGTTGATATATAAAAGGGCAAATGATTAAAAAAAAGTATTATATTTGCCATCATTTTTTTGTGTGGGTAGCGAACATTTTTTTTTTGCTTTTGTGGGTACTCTTACTTTGTGACATTTTTGCCCTTCGGAGAATTTTTTATTTTCTATTAGCTAAGAAGGGCAAAAATGTCCAAAAATTTCGCAAAATACCCTAAAAAGGATAAATTTGAAAGAAAAGTACCCACAAAAGAAAAAAAAATTGTTCGTTACCCACAATAGTAAATGATGGCAAGTATGATACTTTTTTCAATCATTTGACCTATATAAAATGATGAATATCATTCCCCACATTAGCAGATTTGGAATTTTGGTTTAAAATGAATCATATTTCAATGAAAGTTACTTTGGATTAGTTAAAATCTGATCATGTGTTAACCACGTCTAGAATTTACTTTGTTGTTTATGTATGGTTTGTCTTGACACAAGTTTTGCCTTTGCAGCTCATAGTAGCAGCAGCGATGGGCCCGATGCTTAATGGCAAATATTGTTTGTATTATGAGGCGATAATGTAATATAATATCTGATTAGGCTTGTCATTGATTTAGCTAGTATAACCATGTTGTTTTCATGTATACATAAGCCTCCATGATATCATGATATCATTGGTTGTATAACAATATCAATGGAATTTTGATATAACAGTTGCATTAATGAATTTATATTTGGTTGTGTAATGTTACCGGCCTAAAGCTTTAATTTGTAGCAAACTTTTGTGAGACAACTAGTGGTCTTGCTGAAATACGATATATTATATCTGTCCCATATTTCTTATTGATTGTGATCATTTTTATGAGTTGGTTTTGGGTGAATCGGGAAGTAAAGTTAGTGACATTAACAAATCTGAAATCTGAATTTGTTCTAGCCACATCTATGGATCATCCAAATATTTTGTTGGTTTTGATATTGTGTGTGGGTATGAAGATGATGAAAAAAGATTGGTGTTTAATTTTTATTTTATTTATTATTATTATTATTATTATTATTATTTTGGAGTGGATGGATGAGATTTGAGAATTGTTTTAGTGTTAATTTTAGCAGAAATTTATAGAGAGAAGCAGGAAAAGAGATAATATGAGGGTGGTGGTAGTGATGATATAACTTTTTTATTAAGTGCACCGTTCGTCCCTAAGTTTGTACCACCAAAATAATCAACCATAACGATAAAATGACCATTTGCCCTCATGTGCAAGGCACATGGGAGAAGATAACAGACGTTGACTAACGGAAAATGGGTCAAGGGACTGATTTGGACTATAAAAACACTGTTTTGGACTACCAACGATGAAAAAGCCAAGATTTGTCCCATCGTGATGCGCAGCCGCGCAGGAACAAGTTTAGGGACCAACAGTGTATTTTAGTCTGAAAATAATTACCTAATAAATGTTATTTTTAAAACACCCCTAATATGGAAAATACTTGTTATTATACATATTATACAAACTAATAAAACACACAAAACTTCATACAATTTATATGTAAATAAGTAGATGGTACATACGGTTTTAAAAAACGGACTGGACTAACGGGTTCAATCGAAAATCGGAGTGAACACCGGTTCGGCTAGCCCATAAAGGTCGTCCGAAAACGATATTATTAAATCAATAGAGTCTCAAAATGCATATTAAATTACAATGTTCAAAAAATATTATTAAATCACAAGAGTGCCTCGAGAACCAACATATACACCTTTTAGATTTTTTTTTTTATAAAACTTACCGTAAAAACTAAAAACTTTGTATTATAAAAATCGGACGATTTTTTCAAAGCAAATGATGCAAAGGTGTCAAGTGCTAAGTGCTGATTATATATTTAATATTTATTATCTATATTTGTATAATCATAATTATACTTTTTAAAGTAACTCACATGACTTTTTGAATATTTAGTTTTTCTTTATCTTTATAAGTACTCTTTTATTTGTATAATCCATCTATGTGGGACAAATATAACAAACATTGTTTTTAGAGAAATAAATTTTCTTAGTATAATGTAAGTGATTTTTAAAATTCGATATGATATTATTATTTAATGATAACTTGCAACTACGGGCCATTGTAAAGTACTTTAACCTCATACCATACCAATTAAATATTATCACAATATCACGTGGGTAATTTACAGTTTTCATATAAAAAAAATTGTTATTGCATAAAATTATTCAAAACTAAAATTGTCATCATCCGTATATCTACTGTATCGTAAAATATAGAACTAAAAATATTTTTCACTGAATATTTTTAATTGCATGGTACCCGTCGCTGCAACGCGCGGGGTACCCTACTAGTAACCTATAATGGAGATTAGCACTTCCCTCTTAATTAGATTTTAAGATTTTTGTAAATATATTTTAAGCATTACAATTATAAAAAAAAAACTATTTACAACTATTCCAAGCGATACGCCCCAACAACAACACCACCAACCAAACAACCCCAATCTTCAAACCCGATTAAGGTTGGAATATATCAAGAAGTCGGAATATATAACAGTTAGAAAATCAAATTTTGGCAAGTCAAGTCTGTCTTTATTTTTGGCTATTTTTCTCTTGATTTATTTTAGATCTTTGCTATACTGTTTTGAGTTTAGAAAATTCTAATGGTCTTTAAATTGATAGCAAAGTTTCTCAATTAACCTTGGTATAAATAACGGTGCTACTAATGTTGTATGAACAGTTCGGTCAATTGAAACGAATGGCACATAAATACTTTTACACAGGTCTATTGATATCCAGGATCGAAATTATCAACAAGATTGACAAGAAGTTACATTGTATTATTAGACACACTTTACAATGTTTACATGTACATCGTATTTATAAGGTTCTATGCGAACCATCATGTCCCTTCGTGAAAGGGTACAACCGAAATAACTAACTTCCATAACTACTTTTAACTAACTATAACCGCTATTCGGTTATTAACTAACAAACTAACTAGTTTAGCCCTTAGGCTTTCGTTTGTTACATATTGTACCGAGCCAATGTTTTGTCCAACAAGACTAATGCAATTATGGTCCAACATTTCTCCCCTAATTGTTTAAGTCTTTTTCTTCTTCGAGTCTTCATGCTCTTCTCCGCGTTCTCTTCCATGTTGCCTTCCAAACTAACTCCAAATTGAGTAGTCTTGCTTTTCCTCTTCTGAGTTTCTTCTAGTGCACTTCCTACTTCAACATTCATCCCATCACGGCCTTGTGGATCTTTTACCCTAGAATAAGCAATGCTACTCTCAACCACTTCATCTTTAGGCTCTTTTCCTTGTAGGGATCTCTCTGTTTCCTCATAGTAAGCTGTTTGGATCGTATGTATGGAAGATTTGGTGAATCGAGAAGTCTTGGTAGATGGAAGAAAGCCATCTTCAAGTTAGTGAGAAAAACTAGAGAGAGAAGGGAGAAACTAGTGTGTTTTATTTATGCAAGGTAAAGCTTACACTAATGAGACTCACCCCTCCATGGAAGTATGGAGGGGTATATATACCCAAACACATACAACAATGGGGAATTGACATAACAAGCCCATGTGTTTAAGGTAACAAAGATAGAAAATGTAATCCCGTCAATGTCATTCCATTTACGAGTTAGGAGCGATTCCAACAATCTTCCCCCAATGGGACGACATAAGGGATTACTTACAACATTTACTACAAATATAGAAAACAAATAAAGAAAGGTCTTCATAAGCTCTTCAAGTGCTGAGGATGATGAAAGTTTACGCTCTTTGTCTTCTTCTTGTACCTTGACTTGAGAACCGTTTTCTTCACTTGTAGGCAAATGATGTAATATGCATAAATTGGATTAACTTCCCCCCAATTCATGCCGCATGTCTTTAGCAGCTTCTCCGTACACTCCTTTTTGGCGAAGTTTCTGAATCAGCTTCCCCCCAAACCGACAACCGTCTTCAGCAGATTCGAAACTTTGATGTAGTGAACATTTCCTCTAACTTTTGAAATTTTCAGACGCTAGCGGAATTTGTAGATGAGCAAGAAACCACACAAGGTAAATCTGACTTATTATGAAAATCCGTTCGGGTAACATGCAAGAAATCAGCAAGATCTTCTGACATATGTAGATGTTTCACACCAAACAATCCGCGAAAGACGAAATGAAATGACTTCCCCGTGAATGTTGCGGTTTATTGGAATAATAATCACTTGTGAATATGCAGTTACTCGATAAAATGACCGTGTGTAAGGCATCACAACATCATGTTTAGGTAACTTCACGCACGATAACTCTGTGAAAGTGACGATAACACCAACTTGAGAAATTTGCACCACAGATCGTCTCATTTCTTCCCCCTGATTGAAGAAATTCATGAAGGGAAAGGGGTTTTCGAAAAAAATCCAAAAACATCAAAGAAGAAATGAACACCTATACTCTCTTCTCCCCGATGTTTTCAATGAATCAGAATCATACACCACGTATGTTGATGATGAATTGGAGACAATGAAACCATGTATGTCCAAGTAATCGAACAATTGTGAAGTACCATAAATATCTTGTGAGAATCAAGCTGCGATAAAACTTCTCTACTCGTGTATACTCTTCTCAGCTAACTCTTTACCGACCCATTATCATTCTGACGGCTTTTTGTAGTGACCACTGATGGAGAAAACTCAATATGACGAACTTGAGACTGAAGTAAAATAACCCGAACTTGTGACTTAAACTTGCACTATTTTTAGACGAAGAACCCTTTTTCTTACTGGCAATCGAAAAAAGGTAAACTTAAAGTTTCTAAAATTATCCACAGCTTTTTGTGACACTTCAGCACAACAACGTAACTCCTTAAAAGTGATAGTTATACGCTGTGAGCATAACAACGTAACTCCTTACATCAGGTATAACTAGACAACTCAAGTCTTTGTCATTCGTAACGGTTAAAGCTCGAACAAGGATCTCGAAGAATCATGCATCCAACCAACCCCGATATCTTCAGATACTAAGTAAACGCATCCGTGATATCCCACTTCAACCTCAAATAAATAGTAAAGAATAAACTTCGTAGTCACATCTTCCGGTTACATGCCCAAAAACTAGCCTTTGTTAACGGTTTTAATGAACTTGATAATGGTTTCCCGATCTTGTCAAAATATTGTATCCCCGTGAAAATTTGTGATGACCAAAATACCGCTCTCTTAGCCAAAGATTAGACCAAACATTAACATAATCAACAATACATTTGATAGAAGATTGTTAGATCATGTGTTAATTGGTTTTAGGTCCACTACGAGCTCAGTCCAAATCCTACGGTTGAAATACACTGGTCCAATATTAGATTCGTATGTTATATCATTTTAAGCCCGCGGAGTGTTGTGACCCCAAGAACCAATCCAACACCCAAATGAAATATTCGGTCATATAAAAACGTGTACCCTAAATGTACTCATTCCATTTGCAATGACCTAAACACAGGTCCGCCCCTACCAAACGTTTTCTCTCCATCACAGATATCATCTCACGACTCTCATCTCCTATCATCAAATCTTATCTCACCCATCACATCTCCAACATCAAGTGATATGACAATCATATCTCTTCAAAGAAACACTAATAAAACTCATAAGCTTCATCCTTTTATACGGTTTAGCACGGATCAATAACCTACGAAGTGTAGAGGTAAAGAAGACTTCAAGATCTATTGATAAGATCTCGGGTAGGTTTATATGATTTTGTTTACGAGTTCTTGTGTCTTTTTTAAACGAATCAAAGAATGACAATAACATAATTGTTATCGTTCATTCTTTAACTTCGAATAAAAAAATTAAGCCATGCTCTTCAAGGATATATGATGGTTATGTTTCACTCACAAAATCTTTTAACAGATTTGAGTTAGAACAATACTGAGATCGATTTTGATTTATTTATGTTTTGAGTCGATTGAGAAGTTTGGAAATGGGATAGAGTAATTTTGTAGTTTGAAGTTATGATATGTTTGAGATGGATGGAGTAGATGTATATAATGAGGGATGATTAGGATTTTTGTTGGTTTGATTCATGGCAGTGTAATCATCAGTCGACTTTTGATATATTTTACTTTCTTGGTACTGGACAAATGAGGTTAAACTGATGTCCGAGTGAGGTATTTTGGTTGTGGTCAAGGTCAAATCTGCTTCATCTTCTTTCTTTTACTTATGCGTAAAGATGTTTTAAAAGTCTTATGCGTAAACCAAGAAATGGTTTAGGCGTAAGAAATCTTACGCGTAAGACCTTATGCGTAAACAATCCTTACGCGTAAACATGGTCTTATGCGTAAACACGGTCTTACGCATAAAGCTTATGCGTAAGCATAGGCTTATGCGTAAAAACCTTATGCGTAACTGTTCTTACGCATAACTTCATAGTTATGCGTAAATATCTCTGAAGATGACTCCTTAGGCGTAAAAAAGGGTTTTGACCCTTTGTAGACTTTTTCCGGCGAGTTTTCCGACCAAAAGTTCCGTCCAGATTCATTGTAACCCAGAAACTATGACACAAATGACCACTTTTTGACCCAGTTTGACCATAGATATGAACCATTTTGACCACAAAACAGATTCACAGTATATGGTACCAACAAAATTATACGAGTAAAAAAAATGCATAAAAACTGTTGAGACCAAACAAACAGGTTTATGACTATTCTTAACCAATACAACTTTTGACCATAAAGGATACATTCAAAAACTTGTAAAAATCTGTTAAACATAAAAGTATGTTGGAAAGGTTAAAACTTTGTTAAAAACAGATTTTACAAAATGGATTTTGACAAGATAAATCACCAAAAAAAATAACCAAAAAATAAACCGACCTTACTCTTGATACCAATGTTAGGATCGTATGTATGGAAGATTTGGTAAATCGGGAGGTCTTGGAAGATGGAAGAAAGCCATCTTCAAGTTAGTGAGAGAAACTAGAGAGAGAAGGGAGAAACTAGTGTGTTTTATTTTGGAAGATGAAAGATTACACTAATAAGACTCATCCCTCCATGGAAGTATGGAGGGGTATATATACCCAAACACATACAACAATGGGAAATTGACATAACAAGCCCATGTGTTTAAGGTAACAAAGATAGAAAATGTAATCCCGTCAATGTCGTTCCATTTACGAGTTAGGAGCGATTCCAAAATAAGCCTTCACCATTTCTATGTGCTCCTTGTAGCAATTCTTCACTGCTTCCTCATCCTTTTTGTGTTAGAGCCCAAGTAACAAAGCAACCTTCTTCCATTTTGTGTCGCGTTCAAAGCAATCCCCACAAAGTTCCTTTCACCAATTCGTTTGGTGTTTGTCTTGGCCGTATATTCCTTCAACCTTTAACGTGTTCCTCTTCTTCTTCAAGAGTTGATTGAAGTTATTCCACGTTTGCAACTTTACGTTGGTTCTGATCGTGCGCTACCATCTCCAACGTCTTCCAATTGTCACCGTGTTCCACCGAGTCCTTTTCTTGGCCGGCGTAGGGTATCTTCTGATCTTTCTGATCAAAGTTGAATAAAAAACTTCTTGTAATCTTGGATCCCTTCTCTCTGAAACCGTTTTGCAGTGTCTATTGATATCCAGGATCGAAATTATCAACAAGATTGACAAGAAGTTACATTGTATTATTAGACACACTTTACAACGTTTACATGTACATCGTATTTATAAGGTTCTATGCGAACCATCATGTCCCTTCGTGAAAGGGTACAACCGAAATAACTAACTTCCATAACTACTTTTAACTAACTATAACCGCTATTCGGTTATTAACTAACAAACTAACTAGTTTAGCCCTTAGGCTTTCGTTTGTTACATATTGTACCGAGCCAATGTTTTGTCCAACAAGACTTATGCAATTATGGTCCAACAAATACTTCGATCGGAGCTGGTGGTAAGGAAATCGTGATGAGTTTAGATCGAGTAAAAGATTGACTTGACGGGTTTGTGGTAACAATTGAATAGAAGTGAATGAACTGATTTTTGTAATGAATCCATTAATGGAATATGTAGTCAAATTCTTAAAAGGTTAATGGAATCCTTATGGTTAATGGAATATATAGTCGGATTCTTACTAGCAAACGAAAAACTTTACTCATAAGGGAAGAAGACAAGGGCATGTTCGTCATTTCCGTTTAAATAGACATTTAAAATAAAATAAAAAATGATGTGGCTGGTTTTTACCTGATCAACATGTAACCCACCAAAAAATGAGACGAAATTGGTGACTATGGAACAAATTCAAAAGTTATATTGATGGTAATAGGATTTTTCGTTATATAATGTGAAATTTTGAAAAGTTTGTTGCCTATCCATGGACTTAACCCTACTATATATTGGACTATCGTTTTATATCGTTCAACCTAAACGTTAATGTCACAGAGAATTCATGATCGAAAAGTAATTGATCATCGAAAATTGTAGTTTCGGATGCCCTCATCGCAACACGCGGATACCCTGCAAGTCATCTATTAACAGGGATTGATATTTCACGGATGCAATTGACGCATACGTAGTAGTGTACAAGCAAAAGAATGCAAAGAACATGAAATGACTATCATATGCTTATTCATTTTTCTCTGTTTCTTTGTTTTATCTATGAACTCATTCTAATTTGAGTTCTTATAAACAACATAAATGTTAAATACCAGAATTTGGCGTATTAATGCTGACTTTAAAAATAAAGTAGATATCATAGGTTATTAAAGCTAAGACAAAAACAGATTATTCATCTCTTCGACTTTTCCGGAGAGTTTATTGCCAACGAAAAAATGGCATCACAAAAAATTTCATTCCAGATTGGCAATGAAAACCGTTGCTTTCTCCACACGCAAAGTAATATGGTTTCCATTTGTTGAGCACGAATTCAAACCCTTCTCCTGCACCTTGAGACGTGTTTGCTACACGTTTTGCCCATCTTAAATCACACCTCAAAAAGCTCCATAGATTTGGTAGCAAGTAAATGCTATGTGGATGTATGTTGGTATCACTTGGCGGATCATATTTAAAAACTGTAACATATTTAACATCAAAATGTGAGTAAATATGGCATGTCGCATGTAAAATATGACAAGGTTACGCTTGATACAATTATAAGTAGCAACTCATTTTTTTTCTACCATTTCAATGAAGAAAAGGGACTTCGAAAATGAATAATGCATGCATGATAGAGATACATACCTAGAGTATCGTTGAAGTAAAATGGGGCATTCGTACGAGCCCATTCACTGTAATTAAAGCCAAAACGCCAATTATCAGAACCACCAACAATGACTCTTCTAGAATTCTGAAAGGGATTCGGGTGTCTAAAAGGCTCATTGGTATAGTTGAACCCAAAGTTCCAATTTTGGGGACCCTGTTGGACGTTCGGGTTACTTGATCCAACTGCCAATATAGCGCCAATTATGGTTATCTGAATTAGTAATTGTGTGTTCATCAAAGCCATTTTACTTCACTTTGAGCTTTTGTCAAATGGAAGAAAAAGCCTTGAAGTAATGAAATTAGCTTGGTAAGTTTGGAAAACATGTGTTTATATAGAGGTTATTTGAACAACGAATTAAACTAACAAATGGAAATGAGCCTAATTTTGCTCAGTTGGGCTGGTAAAATGTTGAATACTTGTTGGTCTTTTTTAAGTTCTTGTGTTCTCATTAATTTGTTTGTGGCTTAGCAGAAAGTTCAAGTATATCTTAGTGGAGCTCGTAGGTTGAATGTTAAAGACTATTGATGTATAATTTTCCACTAGGAAATAAAGTATATCATGAAAGTTGAACTGGTCTTATCATAACTTATAAATTTTTGTTAGAAAATTGTTTAGTTCACATTTTGCCAACTTACACAAAATCTGAATTCAAGCATTTGATATCGCAAAAGCCTAATACAATCAAGCCGAGTATCTCTAAAATGTATGTTGAATAGTTAAAGTTGATGCAAGTATTACTGTCGATGAAATTTATTCGGCTAGCTTGTCTACAAATTTTTGCCCAAAGTAGATTGGAAATAAGTTATTAAAAAAAGACCAATTTTGTAAGTATGTTTGTGTAATTTACAGCCCTATAACACTATCAATGTGTTCTTTAATTAAATAGTAGAATATTATTTACACATTATATTTCTCATGTTGTATTACACTAACTATAAAAGCTTATAATGTATAAATTTGTTAGCAATGAGTCAATGTCAACGCAATGATCACATAATAGAATATACTATGGAATTACATGGTCAAACAAAGCTGTGTGGATAATAGCTTCCACTAAGAGCAGTTTTTCTAGCAGGATTATGACCAAGAAAATGATGTAATGAATATGAAATCATTTATCATTAACAGTCATTTTAGTTATTAACGAGTGTGGAAACCCGCGCGATGCAGCGGGATTAGCTTAAAAGGACTTACTTTGTAACGATACTTGCATTTAATGTTTGGACTTACTTTGCAGCGACACGTAAACTTTAGGGACTGTTTTTGCCAAGTTTGGAAACTTTGTATTTAATGTTTGGACTTACTTCGCAACGATATTTAAACTTCAGGGACTGTTTTTGCCAAGTTGTGAAACTTTGCATTTAATGTTTGGACTTATTTTGCAACGTCACTTAAACCTCAGGGACCATTCTTGCCAAGTTGGGAAAGTTTGCAATAAATGCTTGAGCAAGCACTGTTCAACGGCTTTTAGTATATATAGATAATTTGTTTTCGTTTGCTCCACTTATACGTAATGTGTTAGCCCAATGACCCAATAATGGTTGACCTTATGTAGTTATGTACATGCTTATTAACAAAACTACGATTTGCCCCGCATAGCAACGGGATTTTATAACGGTAGATAATTATAGTGATATTTTGGTTACATAAAACACTTAACCAAAATATCATTATAACTATATGCCGCTATAAAATCTCGTTGCTATACACGGGTACTCATCTAGTATATTATAGAAAAGATACTAGTATGATTTTTTGAAAACTATTATTAATAAATAGCAGAATTAGTCCTTGAGGTTAATACCAGAAATCAGATTAATCCTTATTTTTCAAAAATAATTACGAAACAACAAACCAAATAAGCAGCACAAAATCCATCGATCATCAACTTTAAAAATAACATTTTCAGCTCTTCCAACCAAAGGAAACAATTGATCAATGCAACTAGCTAGGAGCTTCATTATTTTTATAAATTTAAAAGCTAGAACTCTAAACTATGACGTATTAAACATCAAACTAAATAAACCAAAATATCTCAAAATCAAAGCCTACTTTAATCTCGAATGAAACTTAAAACTCTAAGGAATAACGATATATTCCCAATCTATGTGCTTGTGTGCCAAGTGGCAAATTAGAACATATTCAAGAGGGGGTCTGGCTGAGATATAAAGACCAACCAATTAATCGAACCACTGCGCTACTAGGGGCCATATGTTTCTTGCTTTTGTATTGAAGTTGGTGCATATCGACCCCTAAATGGTATGAAAACTACAACTGTTGACCTCATACCTCTGGTGTTTGAGGGTTAAAATCTATGTGGCAACATGTCCACAATCTAATATAACAACAACATAAGCAGCACTACAACGGTCATCACTTTCTCGATTATGAACACTTTTTGATATGCGGGTTTTTTTGGTTTCATCATTGTGATAAAAGCTGTATTCGAGGGTGTACGAGATGAGCGACCACACAGGACCTCAAAATATTAGTGGCATCCTAATTTACGTTTTAGTATATATATTTGGAGCCCCAAAATCTATCGCACCGATGAAAAGCTTTGAATACTTAACTATCAAGTTTGATAAGTTGCATTAAGATTTATTTAAAATCTATTTGAATGGATTTTAAGGGTACGCTCAAAAGAAAATTGACATAATGTAATTTTCACACGGGGCCTTCTAAAACTCTGCAACGGTTTCGGCTGTGATTTATGTGAATAATCTAGCTTAGTTTTCCAAACTCAGTTATATAAGTCAAGCTCTATAAATAAGCAAGGACAAAAGTTAGTCAGTGCAAAAAGAGATGGAAGAAGAAACCATGGAGATGTATTGACCTCAAACAACTAAAACCAGATCTCCTTGAATACCAATAAACTAGGATGATGCACTTTGATTGTAATACGCTATGTCATTCCTAGCTCGCTACAAAGATCACACCATGTTCTTGTTACCTACAAAATATGGGGTGTTGAACAATGGCGGATTCAGTAATTATGATAGTTGCAACACAAATATATTTTTTTTTTTGGTAAAGGGTTTCCCCGGTAAATGTATTACTACAAAAAAAGCGTTTAAGTACAAAGGTGCAACAAAATTTACAGCTCACTTCGCTTAGTTTCTCGTCTAACTTTTATACTTAGTTGTTCAGATTAGATAAAAGCTTTAGGATCTTTCAGGTTGTGTTCATTAATTTGTTTAAATTGATCTTTAGAATAACTCTACAAACAAAATGAGATCTTAAACTACGAAACGAGAACTAAAAATATAAACAGGAAGTACACAACAATAGAACTTCATAGTTGTTCTTCTCGCCCTTTTGCATATCACCATCTTCTAGACTTATAATATTCTTTCTCTATGTGTTACATTTTGGGGTAGTTGAAAAAGCATAAAGAACGCAAATAGCAAAAAATACTATTAGTACTGGCACCACAAGTACAATCGACACTTCCATCTATGACTTTTTCAACACCTTCCTGACGACGGGGCGTCGGCGTCGTTCGTTCCCGACGCCAAGGCGTAGCCAACAGTTAGTCGGCTGAGCCTCGTAGGGAAAGTCCTTCACGACGCCAAAAAATTAACCTTCCCGACGCCAACTTGGGACCCACATTGTTTTCTGGTCAAAGTTTTTTATGGTAGAAAACATATGGTGCCGATGACCCGTCGTCGGCACCATATTTCTAATCATGTAATTAGTTAGCAAAATTAAAGCGTAATTAACTTATCCCTGTTTATTCCCGACGACCTGTCGTTGGTAAACTGACAAAAAAATAACATTTTGCAATACTTTCCCTACGCCATGGCGTCGGGATCGTATTAAACTTGCATCAAGCCACTTATTATCCCTACGCCATGGCGTCGGGATTGTATGAAAAATAGCATTCGGGTTTATTTTTTCCCCGACGCCATGGCGTAGGGATAGTATGTAAATTTATGAAAATGTTTATATATTGCCGACGACGGGCGTCGCCAATATATGTCACATATGCCACAATATTGCAAAGATTGCAGCAGTTTCCCAGAATTTTTTCGGAAAAATTCTACATAACCTGCACCTGCAGTTTTCAACCAAAACCTCTAAATCAATATGCCGATATCCCAAAACAACTCATAACGACTAAATAACATATATAATCGCTAAAAAGTTACAAATTATGCAAAACGGGTGATATTAACTACGCATCTAGCTTAAACATACACAAAAGTTGCTAAATCACCAATGTTCAAGTCACCAAAATGTTCAAAGTGTACAATGGCCAACATAAGGATGAGATGATCAAAAGCATAATCTAAACGGGTTTATACATCTACACAAAATAACCCGTAAATATAACTCCATCGATCTACTCGTCAGCATCATCATGATCCGAGCCCTCCTCGTCAAGATCAACACTACCGCCTCCGCCACTCCCCGACCGACGCGATCTCGAAGGAATCTGGCTCATAAGCTCGTACCTCCGATCGGGAGGATGAGTCTGTACAACTTGGAAGAACTCACTAAGCTGGCGCTGAATGGCCTTCGACTCTTTCGCCTACTCCTCTGTCTTCTTTTGGAGGTCTGTGATCTTCTTGTATTTGGCGGCCATCATCTCATCAATCTTTTCTTTGTCGTATGAAGATGAAGGCGGAGACACATGGGGTAAAATAATCTTCCCGCTCAAAACCCTACCCACACCGGCGACTTTTCCTCGTTGCTTGCCCTTGAGAACCATGGCAAGTATCTCTTCCTCCGTGTAGGGTCTGCCAGTAGGTTTGTCCGCACCTAGATCCTGTAAGCAACACATCTCCTCCTACAAAAGTTGAAAAAAATATATATTAGTCGGGTTAATTAGTACATTATGTAAATCAATAAATCAATAAAACAGGTTAAAATGACTTAAACAAACAAGAAAGTTACTTATTAGTGCATGTTTCGGCTAAAATGTGTGAAACGTGTGTAATATAAAATACAAAGTTACTTATCAGCCCAAACGTGTGCTAATAAGTAGCTATGTCATTTATATTGCACCCGTTTCACCCAATTTGACCCATTTTAGCATAACATGTACATGTTTGGGCAAAAATGGGTCAAAACTTCTTAAATGACTTAAACAAACAAGAAAGTTACTTATTAGTGCATGTTTCGGCTAAAATGGGGGAAACGTGTGTAATATAAAATACAGAGTTACTTATTAGCCCAAACGTGTGCTAATAAGTAACTTTGCCGTTTATATTACACCCGTTTCACCCATTTTGACCCATTTTAGCATAACCTATACTTGTTTGGGCAAAAATGGGTCAAAACAAGTTAAATAACTTAAACAAACAGGAAAGTTACTTATTAGTGCATGTTTCGGCTAAAATGGGTTAAAATCGGGTGTAGCTTGTGCTACACCCATCACCATGTTAGGTCCAACACTGGTGTTAACACGGAAAGAAAATGCATAAGTTTCATGGAATCTTACAGACAAAACGTACACTGTTATAAAGGTTTAAGTTGATAAAGATGTCAGTTTAATTATATGGAGTTTTACGTTTAGATGTCAATAGTCGCGGAGATCAACCACAACCAAATTTTTTAAATATTAATATAAAATGTTGGACTTAATTGTTTTAAGTCTTGTTAACCCAAAGAAAGAAGGCCTGCAAGTTTCTGGTATGAGCCACCAAACCCATTAGGAAGAAACGGTTTAGTTTTAGGGTTATAAACAGTTATAGTTATTATGAAACGACACACACCCTTTCATTCATTTCGTTTCATCCAGTATTTATAGAGTAGGAATTTGTAAACAATTGTTAACCTTTCAGTCTTATTTTTATCTGATTATTAGAAGGGTTCAACAATCTTCTCCTGTTTTCTTTTGTTTATCAATTCTTATATTGAATCTTTGAATGATGGTAGCATGATGTTGTTTGATCATAAGATCCTGGAACATCAAACCTATGAAATCAGCCCACTAAATTCCAAAACATTCTGATCTTCACGTATAGCTTTTTAAAACTTAAGTTTTGTTTTGAATGACAATACTTTTAAATCTTATGTTGCTACAGAAAAAACCTACTCCCTCCGTCCTAAAATTATAGTCCCCTATTGACTTTTTCGGTCTTTCTTCTACAACTTTGACCTTAAATATTTTTGTTTGTGTTATATAATACTTGATGAAAAATATATAAATGGATTGGATTTTAAATGTATTCTCATTGGTATATCTTTCATCAATTATTGTATAACAAAAATAAAAATATCTAAGGTCAAAATTGAAAATGAAATACCGAAAAAGTCAATAGAGGACTATAATTTTGGGACGGAGGTAGTAATATGCAGTAAATATTTGTCATTGACAAGATAACCTGGTCATTCATGTCATTTAGTGACTAGAATTCGTATGGTTAATGTCGGTCCCAAAGTTCGATAAGAGACAAATATAAGATACTCGTCACTACTTAGAGAACAACATATGTTCGTTAGTAAAGGTGGTCACTAACAATGCAAGCTAGTCACTCATATTGTGTAATTGATTACTCAGTTATATGAACAGTTATTTAGCAATGATTTAGAGAACTTCATGCATGTTATGACGCACAATATGACCTCGAAATGAAGTGAAATGCAATAAGATAGAAGAAATAAAAGTATGAAAATTCCAAACTTAACTTTCCGTTATAGACATGTAAGATGTGTTATAGTGCGCAACCAAGTTCCAGCCACATAATCAAACCGTATAGTGGCGCGGTGAAATGACACTACTAAAATGTGCCAATAGCAATGAAAATTTTGCAACAACTAGTAAGTCGTCGCTAAATTCACATATTAGCAACGAATATAGCAACGATAATTAACAAACTTGGATTTTTAAGTTAGCAACAACTTTTACTTGCTAAATTGGTTGCTATCTTTTCAAAATTTGGTGTGAATACTCCTCTCTTTTAGCAACGGCTATCTTTAAACTTTTGTTGCAAAAATTAGCAACGAAGTTTTAATAGTTGTCAACTAACCATAAATTATTAGCAACGAAATAGAAAATATAGCAACAAATCATTTGTTGCAAAATTTATTGGTCAAAACTTTTGAACACTTTTGTTGTTAAATCTTTGAAAAACTGTGGGAAAATTCCCAACTTCTTTTATGAACAAGTTAACAGATTTTTATTTAAATTCTTTTTCTAATTACTATATTGATGAAGAAATTGAGGAAAACTTCTCACCTTTTTGCTAACCTTACTAACTAATTCGATTTTAGGGGATAGGAATCGAAGGCCAAGGTTTAGGGTATCAAGATATGTATTTATAGGCCTCATTATACATTTAGGTCGGTTGGGAATGCCGCTATCCGCGTCGTGCGTGTTTGAATCACGTCAAAATCTAGATTCTTCTGTGACTTTACTCGCGATGCGAACAGGGTGAAAGTTCAGCTTTCAGCTCTATAACATTAACTCTGGATCTTCCTCTCCCGGTTATGTGGCCTCTAGAATCATGAAAAGTGAAGTTCGTATGAAAGAGTTATGGCCAAAACAATGCAAGTATGTCAACATATTGTGTTATCATCAATTCTTCATTAGTTCTTTGTTTCTTCACTTGATTCTTTCTCGGTCCATCTTTTATCCTAGTTCAGTTAATCATCGTTTTTTGAGCATTTATCCGTATGTAACCTTCAATGTATGTGTCGCAAGTGTTTGATTTGCATCAAATTAAATAACTTAATTTTTCCGTGACTTGACTCAAGATGCGAACCTGGTGAAATTTCAGCTTTGAGCTCCAAAACCAAAGTTGTATAGCTCTCTCTCCCAGTCTCGTAGCTTCTTGAATCATCAAAAGCGGAGTTCGTATGAGAAAGCTATAACCAAGACAATGCAACTATGTTAACATATGATGCGTTATCATAAAATCTTATTTTTTATTCTGACAATCAACGATATAACTAATTTTCTTCCGACAGTCGACGATATAATTAAACACGGTTGGTGCTTTCTTTGCTTAAGTGGGAATAAAACGTCTATAAAATTTTGATATATAAAAGGATGGTAAGAAAAAACTTAACAATTCCAAACATGTTCATATAAACGGAGATACAGTACTAATGGTACAAGATAGTACATAGCTTCAGAATCATGTTTTTTTCTTTTGGTAAAAGAACATATATAGTTTTATTGCGCCTTAAAGATTAAGTTTGGACCACCTTGTTTCATATTTTATGCATCTAACATAATTACTATCTCATAAATGATGTGTCTAGTAGGAGTCGTTTGAAGCTGTTTCACGAACGCCAAATCATCGAGCAAAGAAAGCTGTGTACTCAACGTCAATAATCAAAACGTTGTTAGGTCTTTTTCCCTAACGAAGAGACCGTGGAAGCCATAGGGCACCCGGTGGGGCAGTTTCACAGCAGCTACTATCTCTAGTGTAGGCGACTTGGCATCCATCACCACAAATCTGGACACATCAGTGATCTCATTATGCACATAAGAAACTATGTAACCATCATCCTCGCCTGCATATGGATTTTCGGGTTCCTTAGCCACAAAGAATGGCTCACCGCCAAAACAACCATGCCCAAACATTCGGCTAGCCACAATACACTCGCGACGGTCAACTTCAGATAATGAAATGTCTAGCTTTACGACCCCCGAGATTTTAGGCATTGGATCCCCGACTCCACAATAAATATACCTGCATGCAATGTATGAGATCTCAATATGGTAAAAAGATACAACCTAAAACTTCTATTACCTTTTGTTTACAAATAAATAGCATAAAATTAGAGAACCTGTTTTTTACAGAGACGAAAGCCGGGTTGATGACTGCAAAATCAAGATTCCAGGTTGAAAGAGGGTACCGTGAAACCATCCCACTTTTGAGATCCATTGTCACTTTCTCTACGGATGCATGGACCAAATCCATCCTCTCCAAAGCATGCTCTACAGATAATATATTAGGCGCCACCATCACAATAGTATCTCCGTTATCCTCTTCCCATGCGTTAATGCAATGTACAACGTTAAGCCCTGGAACCTCGAACCACTTCATCTCTGAATCATCCTTGGCGTACCTTGGGATCACCCCAAGTCGCGCAACCTTCCTGGGGTCTGCCCTAATTGGTGATCCACCTCCAATCATCCCCATTAGACTCATTTCAATTTGATTCTCAGGGAAAATTGCATAGTTTTTAGTGATGGCAAAGTCGTGAATAAAAGAGGGGCTTATCACTGAAAAGATTGGAACATCATCCTGTTTTTTTCCATTTTCATTGAACCAGAAAAAAGTTACGAAAGGAGGCCCGGGGCCGTACCGGAAAGCAAAAGTTTCTTTAGTTACTGGATCTAGTTTTGGGTGAGCAGTCATATTGGTTAACAGCTTACCGTCAAAGTCATCACGTCCAATGGTGATTATATCACCATTGGCTGCAAGTTTGATGGCATATGGGAGATCTGACTCCCCTAATGCATAAAGTTTATTGCCAAAATATGCGATGCTAGTATTTGCAACACCAATACCTTTTGTTGGGTCAAACTGGCCCATCAAAATCCGTCCTGTACTAACTGCCAATCGAGCAATAGAGGCAGTCATACCATTGAACCCTGAAAACACATTTGGAAAGATGGGTGATCCCGCATCTTTCTCTGTCTGGTGCTTGTAAGTTTTCACATATCGTCTACAAAATGTGGCTTTTCCTTTTGAGATACGAATAGCGTGAAGCATGCCATCACCGTCAAAGAGGTGGTAGGGACCCCGTGGTAGATACTGTGGATTTGGCCCGTTACGGAAGTATGCCCCATCAAGGCAACTAGGAAGTATGCCCTCAATGATTTCACATTCAGTTGGAGGGAGTTCGTTAACAGGAGAAAAGTTATGTGATAAGACATGTT
Organism: Chrysanthemum makinoi; assembly: GCA_910596185.1. NCBI lineage: Eukaryota > Viridiplantae > Streptophyta > Magnoliopsida > Asterales > Asteraceae > Chrysanthemum > Chrysanthemum makinoi. The sequence goes on along the minus strand of OU343223.1, from coordinate 306,597,518 downwards.
TTGGGTCAACCGAAACCCTAAGTGGTGGATCAATGAAGTTATTAATAAAATCATCAAACACTTTGAAGATTACGGATGGTAAAGGCTGATCTTCCTTCACTGATTTTGTTCGGTGTTTACGAGTCGAAGATATTAGCTTTTTCGGCCATTTTCTTTTAGGCCTCCTAGTGGTTGTGCCAGTTGGTTGGTTTTCTTCTATTCTGGCAGAAAAGACATGGCAAGCTGATGGCTGCGGTAATGACGGTGGCGGTGCTAGTGGTCGTCGTGGTGGTTGATGTTGAAATGGGATGGAATTTGGTCTTAATAATGTTGACAGAAGAGATGTGGGAAGAGAGCCCATAATTTGGTAAGGGATGCCTTACTACACTAGTGAAGAAGACTCATGCTTTTATAGCAAAACATTGAGAAAGGTATGTATGTTCCTTCACGTACTTTTGGATTATTCCTATATTATTACAGCTATTATTTCTATTTTTATCTTAAACTCTTAAAGTACGGAAATAAGCTACATAGCAAATTTACATAACCAGAAAGGTATCACACTTAAGGTTAATTTGAATTTTAAATACTCAACTTTGTTTTTCTTAATTAAAAAAAAATGATACTATTTTAGAATCATAATTAAGTATTTTAGTCTTATCAGAGTTACATCTATTCTAAATCACAACGATACTATTTTAGAATCATAATTATATATTAAGGACCCAATTTGCAAATCGAATCATCTCCAATGTGGCGGACAGAAGGTATCATAAGATAACAGGGTTCAAACCTCGTTGGGTGTACATGTTGAGATAACGAGGGAAAATTCTGGAAAAGATATGGTTCAATCAAAATTTATCTGATTACCACGGTAGCCTGAACAAGGGATCCTGCTCCGTTTTACCGTTTACAATATCCAAAGGGGCTTTTGCATATATATCCTCCCGAAAATGCAAAATTGCATATATATCCAAAGCATGCATAAAAACCATTGTACTATGTGCTAAAAAAACTTGTACAAAGGATATATATGCAATTATTTATTTTGGGAGGAATATACATTCATTTTTGCCATATCGGGGGATGGTAAACTGAACCGGATATTATCTTACAAAATTTTGGAAAAATGTTCAATCAGTTTTGAAACAAACCATAGGAATCTTGAACAAAAACTAGGTTCTGAATTAAAAAAAAAAAAGTTTTGTGCATGAGCGGAGTTTCGAAGTTGTGTTCATGCTCGTTGGTCGCGGGCATGAGATAATTCCGTAGGTACGAGAACCCAATTTTACTCAATAAGAACAAATCAAACAAGTAATGAAATGTAACAATGGTTTCACATATATCCGTTGTACTAAATATACTCAAAATGAAGCTGACCTAAATGCCAGTATGCCACACACCGATGCTTTATGGTTAAATGCATCGAGTTTAAGGTATACCTAACAATATTGGGAGTAACAAACCTAAAATTAAACTTATTTAAGATACAACTCATAATTCTAAAAAGCAAAAGTGATTTAGTTTCGTATGTGTCCCGTTCTTCTATTTTAAGTAGTTCAACATTACCTTCAACATAATCCAAATATTGTACTGATATCTTTTGAATATATCTATTTAAACTCAAGACATGAGGATGACAAATTAAATCTAAACCTAAGATACATAAACATACATAATAGAGATATCAACCAAGAATACTTAAAGCCATAATAACTCAAGATGTCTTTTGTTTCTTCTAAAGTTTATATAATGCTTTTAGAATGAGTAATTGATGAAAGTTTTTTTCTTTAACTAAAAAGGTTTCTCGAAAACTTTTGCTCATTCAATAGTTCAAGACAATATCTTTCTTTCCAAAGACCAAAACGTTTCTCACACTAAGTAAATAACTTTGTAGTATAATTATTATTCTAAACATCCTCCTACTTAACTTCCTATAACGCCACATATCAGTCATTATTTACTGGCAAGTGAGAAAGTGGGTCCTTTAAACAATCCAATGCATCAAGGTTTCCAAGATCCGGATGTTACTCAGGATAGTTTTCGTTTTTGCAAGATCGTAAGATCAGATCGGGATCCTAAGATCATATTATAATGTCATTTTCTTAATAGTCCCTTGTAATATTATTCAAATCTATAAATTAATATATATCATAAATACAAAAGTGTATGAATCTTTCATGGAAATGTCTAAATTATAAATATGGAATGTTTAAAAAAATTAACATGTTGTTCTTTAAATTCTAGAAAACATAATACATTACTTTGTAGTTTTTGAGTTAGTGTTTCTCGAAAGGTAAAATGATATCGAATTAGATCTAAAGATCCTATGATCAAGATCGAGAACTTATAATATTTTAAGCTTGCTAAGATCCTACGTAGATACCCTATCGTTTTTGCTTTATAGTATCGTAAAATCATAAGATCATAAAATCAGGAGGATCGAGTTTTTAAGAACCATGCAATGCATAATTGACACATAATATGTTGGAAGATAAGGCTCAATGCAAACTTTTTATAATAGCTTTTTTTCTAAATTAAATAAAAAAAATGACACTTAAAAAGTCATTAAAGGTACAAAATGAATTAATATGGTATAAAATAAAGATGAAAGAGATGATTAAATTAGACAAAAGTTTGAGAATCCTCAAGTCATTGTCTAAAAAGTCTTTGTTTTCAATGGTGAAAAACTTTTCCTATAACTTTTTTATAGTAAAAAGCTATTGAAAAAGTCTTTAAAAAGCTTGCACTGAGGATGTTCTGAGTATCCATAATGCAAAAAGTCATTTTATAACTTTTTGATTCTTACTAACAATAAATTTAATTAGATTTCATAAATGAAAAAGTCATTGTAAAACTTTGATCCAATGCAAAAGTCATTATCAAAAGCTTTGTATACATTTAGAGGGTGTTTGGGATTGCATTTTGTACCAACTTATCTACTTATTGTGTTTCAAAATTGGAGATAATCTAAAATGAAGTGTTTGGCAAACAAAAGTGATAATCACTTATTTACGTTTCAAAAGGCCCAAAACGTGGTTTTGAAAAAGTGAGATGGAAAACACAGAGCTACAATAAAGCAATAAATCATGTGTGGATATTTAAAGCATTTGACAAATTACAATAACACCCTCAATATATAATATCTTCTCAATTTAAAATGTCTCTTTTGGTCATTTTGCATGTTAACTTTTTATAATAACACCCCAAACAACATAAGCAAATCCAAACATTATATTTTAGAACCACGTTTTGCAACAGCTAATTATCTAATTATCCATTTTCAAAACACATAATCTATTTTCAATAAGCAATCCCAAACACCCCCTTAATACATCAAGTTAGAGCATCCATAATACAAAAAGTCTTTATGACTTTTTGCATTTAATGCATAAAACATTTAATGAATAAGACTAAGGAAAGATATGAACTTTTTTATCAAGTCTTTCTATAAAGCTTCTCGAAAAGCTTTTAATACAATGCAAAAAACCTCTTTCAAAAGACTTTTTAAAAAGTAAAAATAGTTATTTTTAGTTTATGCATTCAAGATGCTCTTAAAATCGAAAATGTGTTTTAAAAGATGAAAAAGCTTTTGTCAAAAGACTAGTTGTTTGTCAAGTCTTTGTGTAACAAGCTTTTCATCAAGCTATTCATGCAATGCAAAATGCAAGATAAATGGCTTTTTCAAATAGTGTCAAGTCTGTCACCAAGCTTGCATTGCGGTTTGCGGATGCTCAAGTAGGAAGATTATATAAGGATATAGCATTTCTCTTTTAAAGTCATTATTATGCGTTAAAGTTAGTTTGTAAAAATAGTTTAGCTATAAGAATAAACTTTTGAAATAGTCTGCAGTGTTGGATGTGAACAGACTTCCTCATTGGATTTGTCTATTTGTTTGCAGTGTGGTGATTAGAATGGTAGTGTGACATTTGTGCAGTGTTTGAGAGATAATATGCAGGAAATAGTATGCAAAATGACAGATAAAAGGTATAGAAGGAAGGAGCAATTTGTATGGGAGGAAAGAGCAATTTGATAAATAAAACTGTAATTGATTGATTAATATGTCTGATAATACAAGCTATATATAAGGCATGAACAGGCATGTCCAAGAGATGTGATGGTTCACATTTGGACCAATAAGATCACACCCTTTCATGACATAACTGCCATACATAATCCTAACAACTATAACTGCCTATAACTGTCAAATATGACACGTTGGCAATCATACATGTTCAACCTTATTGGTTGAAACTTATGTCTGATATATACATACATATAATACATAGAATAAAATGTCTTAGTGTACTTAGGAATAGAACATTTGGACTTATAATTTCCAATACACTCCCCTAAGTTCAAATGCTTGCAGTCTTTGTTTCTGATGTGGTTTAGATGATAGTGAAATCATCTTTGTCTTTCATCTTCCCTTCCTCTTTGCTTGCTTGTCCCATATGATAACTGCTGAGATGTAATGGTTGGCTCTTGTCTTTGAGATCTTCAAGCAATATTCTTGTCCCATTAAGTGTCCAATGCAGTGGGTTGTTTCACAAGATCTTCGCGACCATCATGGCATTTTACTTTGCCTCTGAAGACAGATTCATCTGCCTCATAATGTGACAACCTTGTTGTGTTATAATAACAATTAAAAACACTCAAGTAATGATTGTAACAATTTTTTATCTCAAGACCATTTTTCCTTGATAAGCCAAAGATTTCAGCAATATAGGGAAAGTCATTTGAGAATTCAACACTGAGGTATCCCCCAAATGCTTCAACCAGTTTGTGCAGATCCATTAAATGGATCTCCTTCCCATCTATTGAGGGTCGTAAGGGTCCTGGTACTTCTTTTTTAAGATGGACAGTAAAAAACCATTTATAAACTTTCCTGAACTTTTTTCTGAATATATCCCATTCTTGAATAACTATCTTATCATCTTTAATTAGATCTAAGAATGAAATATAATCATAGAAAGAGTTTATAGGAGTTGGAATATGTACACATTTACAATAACATAATCACTGTCATGTGATTTGTCTGTAGCAGTTGGCTTTGATGGGCACATGTAATCCATGTGTCCCTTTTCTCCACAGATATTGCATTTGTGTGAGAGGGAGTACAGCAGATTGTTGGTGCATCTTCTTTTACTTGTCCTGAAAGTCTTCATCAAGCAATTTATAAAAATTTTCCATGTATTGATTCTGCCTATGAATCATCTTGTTGCAGTCAAATGAACAATCAGATGGTTTAAGGAACATTGGAATGGGCTTGTACATGTTTCCAGTGAAAGTAAGTTCTAGGCCTTGAGCCTCCAACTGTCTTGTGGAGAGAATGTTCAAGGATACATCAGGGGTGTAGTAGACACCAGGGATGATGTAGATTTCTGACCCAAACTTGATTTGTATCTCTCTTATGTCGTGCACAAACATGAACTTCTTTTGGTCTTCAATTTTCTCAACTGAGAATTTCTCCTTTAATTTAGAGAATAAGTTCATGTTAGAGGAGACATGTTTGTTCAATTTGTTACTCACATACCAGATTTGGTTCCATCCTTGTTCAACAGTCCCCTCCACCATAAAGTCTGTGGATAAATGGATGAACTCAGGGTAGGTAATCTGAATTTGTGGAGAGTTGGTGATGATTCCTTGGCTTTTATCTTCTGTGAGGCCATCTCCTTTTGGGCAATTTCTTGCTATGTGTCCTTTCAGCCTGCACTTGAAACAGATGTACTCCTTGTGTCTTTCAAGCATCTCCTTCTTCTGTGTTAACTTGTTGTTATACACATGGATCTCCTCCAATTTCTTTTTAAGCATGTCTTTGCAGTCCTTTGACAATTGTTTGATACAATTGCCAATTGTTGCTTCATTTCTTCTTTTAATCTGTCTTGTTATGAGATGTGTTGTTACGGACTTGGGCTCTGATGCCAAATGTTGGATGTGACAACAGACTTCCTCATTGGATTTGTCCATTTGTTTGCAGTGTGGTGATTAGAATAGTAGTGTGACATTTATGCAGTGTTTAAGAGATAATATGCAGGAAATAGTATGCAAAATGACACATAAAAGGTATGGGAGGAAGGAGCAATTTGTATGGGAGGAAAGAGCAATTTGATAAATAAAACTGTAATTGATTGATTAATATGTCTGATAATACAAGCTATATATAAGGCATGAACAGGCATGTCCAAGAGATGTGATGGTTCACATTTGGACCAATAAGATCACACCCTTTCATGACATAACTGTCATACAGAATCCTAACAACTATAACTGCCTATAACTGTCAAATATGACAGGTTGGCAATCCTACATGTTCAACCTTATTGGTTGAAACTTATGTCTGATATATACATACATATAATACATAGAATAAAATGTCTTAGTGTACTTAGAAATAGAGCATTTGGACTTATAATTTCCAATATGCAGTTTATTATAGCCATGATTGAGATTTTCTCACTTGTGGTGTACTGGGGCATGCTTTACATATTCGTAACACTTTTTACATTGATAGCCTCTATTTTTTTGGGTAAAGGGGAGTAATCCTGCACCCTCATAAATATATTAACCAAAAAACGTTTAAATATAATGGATATGATTGTTTACAACAACAAACAAAATTTTTTTTGCCCAAACTAGACCGGAAATAATCAAATAAGTTACAACAACAAACAAAAAAATAATAATAATAAATAAATAAATAAATAAATAAATAAACTTTTTAGTATCTGATTGTTTAATTTACGGCCCTATAACACTATCATAGTGTTCTTTAATTAAATAGTTGTATTTTATTTACACATTATTTTTCTCATGTTGTATTACACTATAAATAAAAGCTTAAATGTATAAATTAATGATACTAAATATGTTAGCAAGTCAATGTCAACGCAATGATCACATAAGAGAACATGCTATGGAATTACATGGTCAAACATAGCTATATGGATAATAGCTTCCACTAAGAGCAGTCAAGAATATGACCACGAAAAATGATGTAATGAATATGAAATCATTTATTTTAAAACTCTCTGACCTACCAAAACTCTCTAACCTCTCTCTAATTTCTCTATCTAGCCTCTAACCAAACAAATCTCGACCTTGTTGAAATTATATAACATGACTAATCATAAATATAAACAATAAACATCATGTACACATGCGGAAGCGTATATGAAAGATTAACGAATAATTAATTAACATAAACAAGAATATGCGTACCTTTCTCGATTCTAGCCGAACAAGAATCAAATCCACAAAACTAGCAATTCAAGATACAATCAATTGTGTGATTGTACCACGTTCTTGTACATACGTACTATTAACGAATTAAAGTAAATGCTAGTTTAATTAACACAAAACATTTGTTAAGGAAAAACAAAAGTAATCGATCCCTAGTAGTAGAGATCCGATCGTATGGACTAAAAAACACACAAACAAGTTTAGGTTTTTAGGTTTAGGTATACAAGAGTAAATAACAATGACCCTAAGCCTTGTATTTATACTTGTAGAAACTTAGAGTCCAAGTTAGGGTAGGATTGGGTTATGGTAACCCCCAAACGATTTGTTTAGGAAACCCATAAGGTTGCTAGAACCTTCTTGACATCTAATTTCATATTTAGTCATTTCCTTTAACATTTAACGACCGTTAGTTCATTACGTTTAATTACTTAACGTTCGTTATACGTTTTGAGTAAATAATAACTAAATATAACATTTTATATTTAATTATTAAATATAACATATCATACACTTTTTTTCATATTCAATCAAAATAAACCATTCAAACTTGCTGAAACATGAGTTACACGAGTGAATCATCTTATTCCGGCGAAAGTGACCTTGAAGAGTTAACGGAACTAGAAATGTTTATTAAAGAGTTCGAGGCGGAGCAAACGTTGCAGGAACAAGCAGCCGGTCCTTCAAAGCGTCGTCAATATGTCCCTCGTGAACGTGAAATTGCTGAAGCACGTCTTCTTGCTGACTATTTTGGTGACAACCCAAAATATACGGACGATAATTTTAGGCGTCGATTTCGTATGAGCCGTCGTCTATTTCTACAAATAGTACAAGGTATTGAAACATATATTGAAACTCATCATCCTCTTCCTAAGCATTTTGATTTCTTTAGAGTGCGACCCGATGGTAGGGGTGTAATGAGTTTTAGTGTGATTATGAAATGCACATGTGCCCTACGCCAATTGGCTTACGGGATATCAGCTGATGCATTAGATGAGTATTTACAAATAGGTGAACACTGTGCACGCGATTGCCTAGATTTTTTTCTTATGTGCGTAATCCAACTATTTATTAAGGAGTTTTTAAGAAAACCAGATGAGGATGACATTCGTCACTTATACCATGCACATAACACTGTTCATGGGCTTCCAGGAATGTTGGGGAGCATCGATTGTATGCACTGGGAATGGAAAAACTGTCCGAAAGAATGGCAAGGCCAATTTCATAGAGGTGATAAAAAATATCCCACTATAATGCTCGAAGTCGTTGCTTCATACGATTTGTGGATTTGGCATGCATTTTTTGGGGTAGCGGGTGCGAATAACGATCTAACGGCTTTAAATAATTCTCCGTTATTCAGGGTAGCAGACATGGATTGAACGTTGCCAAGTGCAAAGAAAAAAAGCCAAAGAACTACATGATAAACGCAAACACGCAAAGCTTCAACGATGTCTAATCGAGCATGTTTGGCAACAACTTCAATGGGCACAATTTCAACAACATAATCCGAGTAATTAGTTTCGTTATAATTTGATGTATTTCTTGCGTATGTTTTTTTTTCGTATCTTTATTTTATGTTTCGTACGTTTATTATTAAGTTATGTATTGTATTTTTAATTTGAATGAAATGAATTTATTTAGTTTATTTGGAAATGAAAATTGAATAAAAAAAATAAAGTGGTAGTGGTGGGTCCTAAATGAAGAGGTTGAGGTTTGTTATGAGTGAGGAGGGGGTTTGTTGTGGTTAGTTGTGGAAAAATGGGATGCTGATGTGGCGCTGAGGTGGCACGACGACGAGCCTAAGGCTTGTCGTGACACCTAGTGCTCTTAGCGTGTTACTTTTTATAAGTTATAATTGCTTCAGATTAAACATGTGAGATTAAAAAAAATGAGATTAAAAGAAGAAACTAGCCAGAAGTTGGCCAAAATTTGGTCGGAGAAGATGAAGTATGGTGGTGGTGACCTGGTAACCTATCAATCGTCTAACATTGCAACAAAAAATAAGCTGGGTACATTAAATTAGGGAAAAAAAAAGTAAAGTACCTTAAATTAAAATTAGGTATAAGTTGGGTACATTTTTGTGCAATTTGCCCTAAATTTGATTGAGAAATTTGGTTGATAAAAAAAACACATAAAAATATAGGTGTCAAATTTTAGAAAACAAAAACTTTAAAAAATATGAGGTAACTAATAAAACTTTAGTTGTTGAACTTTTAAAAATGATATAGAGTTAAGTGTAATATAATAAGCCTTTATATTTTTTAATAACTTTGGATTATAAACAAATACTCCCTTATACTTTATATCTTAAAAAATACAATGTACAGTATATGTTGTTTTAAAATAACAACATATAAATTTGCATAAGATTATAAGTATTAATTTTTTACTCTATACGTATTATAAAGACTATTTATTTCATTTTTAAAAGTTTAACCTATGTGGACACGAGTTTACATTTTAAATACGGCAAAATTACTGAAAACGGAAATATAATTAGCAAATTGTAAGTACGGGTTACTTTAATATAAAAATAAATATACGCGATTGTACTTATAACAATGACTCATGTAATTCTTATTTATTTATATAAGGATATATAGAAAAACATTTTTAAAATTTTAAGGAGTATATTTTAACTTTATCAACGCTCATTATGTGCTATTAAACTTGCATAATGTGTACAACATAATATCTATAGTGAAATTTAAATAACAACATCAACATCTTTGTCAGCTAAATAAAATTAAATCATGAGTTACCTAACAGAAATTTTTACAAATATTTTACCAAATTATAATGGATATTAATGTATAATGAAAAACTTGTGCATAAATATTAGTTGTACTTATATCACAATTTTCATGGGAAAATTCCTATATGTGTATATACTGAATTAAAATGTTAAAATAAATTTGATTTATGTGTAAACTTCGTGCGTGCGTGCACGAAACTTATAAGTATATAATTATATGCAATTATCTTTAAAGATACAATGTTCAGTATTAATACATAATAATTTTTTTTGTCAAAATCCCGCGCGTGCACAAGTATTATAACTGGTTAGAATATATGAAACATTGGGCTTATGCACTCATCCCACGTCACTTGAAAAGTAAAACTTACAAAGGAAAAAATATGTATAAAAGCAAAGCCTCCACTTGTTATTAAAAGTTAACTTAGCTATAGACTTTCCTTGTTAGACTTCGCCTCAAACTTAACTAAGCTTTAACTTTTCCTTAGGCTAGATACAGTGGCGAACTAGTTCGTCGGTGCCACATCATCTTTACTCTCCGACGACCTGACGACGACTTAGTTGTCACAGTGGTGACTCGAGATTTATTTTTTATTTTTTTTTATTATTTTTTTTAATTCAAATATTTTTAAAAACAAAATTAAACTTCATTAATAAAAATACTTAACATTACAACAATAATTAAAAACTTAAACTAATAAAACGTAGACGTTACAATACTTATTAAAAACTGAAAAATCACAAAAACTCTTCATCTTCAGTTACGTCTTCGTCACTTTCGTCTTCGCCTTCAATCTCTTGATTGCCTTCAATCAGGAGTTTGTTGAAAATAAGGAGAATGATTGGTTACCTCTTGCACAATTTGAGTGAATAGGTCTCGGGGCATCCGGAACCGCCGACGGAATGTTTTTTCGTCATACAACGGTTCTTCGGAGAAGTAAGCGGCAACTAAACGATTATGAGCACCTACACGATCCCTATCCGTGTGGTTTCGTTGAGCCTTTGGCAGTGACGCTTGGTAAGTGTCCCAAGCATACTACGTAAACTGCATGAACTCCGTAAACTCGCTCATAACTTCTTCCTTGTCGGAAGACGAAGAATTAAAAAATAACTCGTAAGACATAATTATCAAAATGTGTTTGAAAGTGTTTATGAGAAGTTGTTTGAAATTGTGTGTTTAAAAATGTGTTTGAGGTTGGTATTTATAATGTTGTAAAAGTGGTAAAGTTTTGGAAAAGTGGGAAAGATTTGGGTTGTGAGACTCGGTTGTCTCCTCAACCGAGTTGCATGTTCTTCTCTCCTCAACCGACGACAACCCAAGTGCCCACAATGGGAGAACCTTGCTCGACCTTGTGCTTCAACCGACGACAACCGGCCCCTCTGTGGCCAGCCTTATTGATGACGTATAGTCTATATCCGGGTCACGAACCTGACTAAAGTTCAATACTAACTTAGCCCAGTACGAACTGGGCTACGTTGATAGATGTTTGGGCTCACGAAGGCCCAAACCCAAAGCTATTAACGGAATAGATATCGGATATCTCCTAATTATGGAGATAATCATTCCCCAACCGACTTAGGCGGGATACGCCGAAGGTTGAGGAACACGGAACCAACAAGGATTCCGTGTGTATATAAAGGGAATCACATCCCTCGTTAAAGGTACGATCGACAAAACCCTAACTCTCCTTTAACCCTAAACCGATTACTTACTCTCACGCCGGAGGATAATCGTGGGAGACAATCCCACGGTAAGCCTAACGGTGTTTTCTGTCTCTTAGTGCGCAGGTCTCAAGCAACAATCAGCAATTGGTACGAGAGCCGGAGCCCCGAACAAGGAACGCCCAACTTTTGTATCAACAAGTGGCGCCATCCGTGGGACCATTCACTAAGAACTAAGACTAGAATGACGAAGCATGGAAATCAGCGATCGCAAACGGATCTTACCGGAAAGAAGCCGCACACCGGCTCAGCTTCCAAGCAGACTCCTGGGACAACCAGTACTGCCAAAAACAAGGGATTAGGCCAGGACTTGGTCTTCCCTCTGGTGGAACCGCGCTCTGGGACAACCCAGGCCACTACAACCACCACCAGCGCAGTGGATCCACTGCGCACTGTTCTTACCACTCCCCTTCAATCGGTGCTAGAGACTGACCTGACAAAAGCACCAGATGCACCGGATAGAAACAAGGACACAGCGGTAGAAGCGAATACCCTCGCTCTAGAAGGGGTCGCACCGGAATTAACACCAAGGGATTTCGTATCCCAAAATTACGAAACCTTGACTGCTCTCATGCAAGAGGAAGCTAGAAAGAGGTCGAGTCGAAGCCTACAAACCCGACTCAGTTTTGACTCGGAATACGAAACCTCACCACCGCGCCGTCAGAAGGAGAAGCGCGGTAGAGACAGCCGCCGACCCCCTGTGTTTAACAGAATTGGGAAGAGAGTTGAGGATGATGAGACGTCCAACTCACAGCATCTGGAAGGAAGTGAGGAGGATGGACGGCGTACCAGTGTCCACACCAGACTTGGTAGCCGCAAAATACAGGACAGACTTGGGCGACGATATTCCCCAAGTGAAAGCCCTTCGAGTACAAACTCTGAGGACAGTCGGCGCAAGCGCCGAAGGAGGGAAAATTCGTCCTCTGGAAATTCCTCGGACAACGAGGATAGCGAAACTGGACACTGGAAGTCCAGAAATAGATATAATGACCAGGAGGATGAAGATATATCTCTCCCGTGGCGCCGTCAAAAGGTGGATGCGTTCACTCGACGCATCAGTGACTTCTCAGAGAACAAAAGGAGGCGCATGCCTGCCAACGTAAAAACCTATGACGGAACAGGTGATCCTGATGATCACCTCAAAATTTTTGAATCAGCCGCTACAATTGAAAACTGGCCACAACCTGTATGGTGCCACATGTTCAACTCCACGCTGGTGGGAAACGCGCGGAACTGGTTCAGCAAGCTTCCACGCAGAAGCATCAATGGCTTTGAGGAATTAAGAAAGGCGTTTCGCCTAAACTTTACTCAGCGGAAGAAGTGCGCTAAAAATCCTGTCGAACTCGCCAGGGTAAAGCAGCGCCAGGGAGAATCTACAAGCGCATTCATGGAACGCTTCAAAGATGAATGCATGCAAGTTAAAGCATGCCCTGAAGTGCTAAAGATCTCTGGTTTCATGAATGGGATAAATAACCCAGAACTCATCAAGAGGTTGAACGACAAGATTCCCGAAACCTTTGATGAACTCATGAAACGCTCTCGGTCCTTCGTCCAAGGAGAAGCCGCCGCGGCGGATAGCAAAAGAAACTACTCGAACTATCGGTCACAGGAACAACCTGAGAGACAATCCACCGACCGGGGTAGCAACCGCAATAGGAGTTATCGCAGTCAGGGGAGCGGAAGAGATAATGACAGATACACCCCGCTGACCAAGACTCCTAAGGAAATACTCGCAATAGAAGGTGCGAACTTTCCAAGACCGCCGCAAATGCGTACTCCAGAGGAATGGCGCATCGGGAATGGATACTGTGACTACCACGCACAGAAGGGCCACACTACTAATGAATGTGTCCAACTCCGCCAGCTCATTGACAAAATGGTTAAAGAGGGCAGATTAGACCATTTGGTCAAAAAAATCAAGGAGGGAAAGGATAGACAGAAGAGTGGAAACAAGAAGGAGACACCCAAGGACAAGGACGACACCATCTACATGATACAATCATGGCAGCGGGTCACTAGACAGAAGGTCAGCCAGGAGTTTTCCCGAGGAAGTAAAATCTCTTTCCCCACCTTAACTGCGGACAACGCAGTGATAGAGCCACTCACCATTGAGATTAGTGCGGGGGGTCACGACATCCACCGCATGTACGTTGATGGTGGATCATCGGCGAACATCATGTATGAGCACTGCTTCAAGCGACTGCGGCCTGAAATACGCAGTCAGTTAAGCCCGGTCAGAACGGCGCTAACTGGTTTTACGGGTGAAAAGATATGGCCTATGGGGCAAATACGACTACTAGTTAGCATTGGAAATGAAGAACACTCCGCGACGGCCTGGATGGAATTCATGGTGATCAAATCTCCCTCGCCATACAACGGCATTATCGGAAGACCAGGGATATCAGCTATGCGCGCAGTGCCGTCTACAGCGCACGGGATGCTTAAATTCCCAGTGGAAGGTGGTATTGTTACTCTTTACAATGCCACTGTAACGCATAGAGAATGTAACACGATTACATGCGAAACGGCACCGATACCAGAACAGCGCGCAACCAAAGTTCCAAATCTGAAGGTTGCAATTCACCCTGAATACCCGGAACAGGAAATATCCATCGGAGGGTCACTGTCGGACAACGGCAAAGCAGCTGTGTGTGCACTCTTACAAAAGAACTTAGACATTTTTGCATGGGAGCCAAAACACATGACCGGGGTACCACGTTCAATCACAGAACATAAGCTGAGAATCCGACAAGGATACTCACCAATACGCCAGAAGAAGCGCGGCCAAGCCCCAGAGCGCGCGCAAGCGATTCTGGCAGAAGTACACAAGCTTGTGGATGCGGGGATTATGCGTGAAGTCTACTACCATGACTGGCTTTCTAACCCAGTAATGGTCAAAAAGAGCGACGGTAGCTGGCGAATGTGCGTGGACTTCACAGACCTCAACAAAGCATGTCCACAAGACTGCTACCCATTACCAGAGATAGACTGGAAAATAGAGTCTTTGTGCGGATATCCATTAAAGTGTTTCCTCGATGCATACAAAGGATATCATCAAATCCAGATGGCTAAGGAGGACGAGGAAAAAATGGCCTTTCACACATGCCAAGGCGTCTACTGTTACACAAAAATGCCCTTTGGCTTGAAGAATGCAGGCGCCACCTATCAGCGGTTAGTAGATAATGCTTTCGAAAAACAGGTGGGCCGCAACCTAGAGGTCTATGTTGATGACCTGGTCATAAAGAGCCATACTGAAGATGAGTTAGTGCGCGATATTGAGGAAACGTTCAAAACTCTACGAGAGATCAACATGAAGCTGAATCCCAAAAAATGTACCTTCGGCGCTACTGAAGGCATGTTTCTCGGATACCTAATAGAACCTGATGGCATAAAACCATGTCCAGAAAAGACCAAGGCTGTCATCGAACTTCCTTCACCGCGCACATTGAAGGAGGTCCAATCTCTCAATGGAAAGCTAGCCGGTCTTAATAGGTTCCTGTCTAAGTCAGCAGACAAGTCTCTACCTCTCTTCAAAACACTCAAGAAGTGTATGAAAAAGGGAGATTTTCGTTGGACTACGGAGGCAGAAGAAGCCTTCGCACAGCTTAAACAACACCTGGCAACACTCCCTACACTTGTAGCACCCCGACCAGGGGAAGAGTTGATCATGTACTTATCTGCAACTCATGGAGCAGTCAGCGCAGTGTTACTCACGGATAGGAACTCAGTACAAACTCCAGTGTACTTTGTAAGTAAAGCGCTCAAGAAAACAGAGATGAACTATAGCGCAATGGAAAAGTTGGTCCTAGCATTAGTATTCGCCGCCAAACGGCTGCGCAGATACTTCCAAGCGCACCCGATAGCAGTGATCACAGACCAACCGATCAAGCAAATCATCTCCAAGCCTGACGCATCAGGACGACTGCAAAAATGGAGCGTATTGCTAGGTGAGCACAACATCTCTTACAGACCACGTACTGCAATCAAAGGACAGATTCTGGCAGACTTCATCAGCGAAAAGCCAGACACCGATGATATACCCGCACCAAGCAAGAAGGAACTACAAGATCCATGGATCTTGTTTACAGATGGATCCTCCTGCGTTGATGGGTCAGGAGCAGGCCTCATTACAAATCCAGAAGGGATGGAATTCACTTACGCACTGCGTTTTGAATTTACAGTGACAAACAATGAAGCAGAATATGAAGCTCTAATCGCCGAACTACGCATTGCAGCTCGTATGGGTGTACGTAACCTGGAAGCAAATGTGGATTCCCGGCTAGTAGCCAACCACGTGTTGGGCGAGTACGTGGCTAAAGAGGAACATATGATTCAGTATCTCGACAAGACCAAGTCATTAATCAAAGGCTTTGACAGGTTCACCATCAAGCAAGTTCCTAGAGGGGAAAATCGAAAGGCGGATGCACTGAGCAAGATCGCATCGACAAGCTTTGCACACCTGTCAAAACAAGTGCTGGTGGAAACACTGAAAAGCAAATCCATCTCAGAGATGGAAGTCTCCACGATAATAGAGGAGGAAGGTCCTACATGGATGACACCGATAACGGACTTCCTAAGCAAAGGAGCGTTACCCCAAGAGCAGAAGGAAGCTCGCAGGATACGGCGCACCGCACAGAGGTTCGAACTTCGTGACAACATACTGTACCGACGCTCCTTCCTGCAACCATGGCTCCGCTGCGTTGGCCCCTACAAGCAAATTACGTACTGCGAGAAATACACGAAGGTTCATGCTGCTTGCACTCAGGACCACGATCCGTGGTGGCAAGCGCCTTGAGGTCAGGATACTACTGGCCAACCATGCACCGCGATGCGTGGGACCTAATACGAAAATGCAACGATTGCCAAGTCCATAGACCCGTCCCGCGCCAACCACAGCCCGAGCTAACACCAATTACAGCACCATGGCCATTCTATAAGTGGGGTATCGATATCGCAGGCCCTTTCCCCGTTGCAGCAGGAAGATTAAAGTTCCTCATAGTCGCCATAGACTACTTCACCAAGTGGATAGAAGCAAAAGCAGTGGTAACAATCACTGGCAACCAGGTAAAACGCTTTGTCTAGGAAAATATTGTATGCCGCTTCGGGCTACCTGGTGAAATCATCTCGGACAACGGGAAACAGTTCTGCGACAACCCTTTCAAGGACTGGTGCGAGAAGTTGAAAATCACACAGCACTTCGCGTCAGTTAAACACCCACAAACCAACGGCTTAGTAGAACGCGCAAATCGAAGCCTAGGCGAGGGAATTAAGGCACGCCTGGACAAGCACAAAGGAAGGTGGGTGGAAGAGCTATCACATGTTTTGTGGGCACATCGCACCTCAATCAAAACCAGCACGGGAGACACTCCCTTTTCTCTAGTCTACGGGACAGAAGCCGTCATACCAGCAGAAATTGGAATGCCTACTATCCGCACTGCTGAAATCAATGTGGCAACCAATGACGACGAGCGACGTATCGACTTAGACTTGCTAGAAGAAAGGCGCGAACGCGCAGCTATACGTGAAGCAAAATCAAAGTCAAGGATGAAGGGATACTACGACGCTAAAGTACGAAGTGTTTCATTCAGACCATATACACACGAGCTGATAAATCGAAGAATTATCCGGATAAGAGTTAGCTATTTCCACCGTTTCCGTGATAGGCTCTGATTCTTGAACGGGACTCACCTCTGGTTCAGACACATATTCCATTTCCCTCACCGGAGAGGGAGTAGGAATCGAGGGTTCTTCAATTAGAGCACTCTTTTGTTCTAGCCGTGCATAAAGACGAGCGAGATCTGGATTTGGATTAATAAAATTATTGCAAACATCACAAAATTCATTCCGACAATTATTTCCGCACCAATCACATATACATTTCAAACATCGAAATTGTGTCTCTTCCATACGGCTTTGGCAATGAAGGCAACGACGATAATTGATTGTATCCATGAGAATTAAACATATAGAGGGTAAAAGACAAGAATTATCGGGTTAAGAGGATAAAAGAAGAATATTTTTTGGTTTTTTTTTTTTTTTTTTTAAATTTTGAAAACACAATCTTTTTGTAACCTTCACGTCAATCGGTGCTCGGTAGCTCTCAAAAGTACGCGCAGCGGAGCGGGAACGAAGAGTGGATCGTTCTTCAGTCTGCAATTTAATGTCAAGACTTTCCTTATACCCCGTGTATAGGTTGTACCTTCAAGGTGAGCCGACGTAACAATTAACGTTCGGGTTTGTTTTGTTGGTTTTTAAATTTTTATGGTTTTTGTAAACACTCTAGGAAGAATGTTTAGGTTTTTTAAATGTTTTTGGGTTTTTGAAAAAGATATATATATACAAAAATGACGGTAACTTCACTCGGGGAAGGATCTTCAAATGCACGCGATACGAGACGGAATACGAAAACTCGCTACAAGCCCTCCCCGGCAGCGGCGCCAAAAATTGATTCAGAACAATCGTCAAGCTTACTTCACAAGCTAGCCACTTGTGAATGACTAACCGTGAGAAACTTAAAACGGCTCAGACACTGATCAATAATAAGAAGATGTGTAGTATACGGGTAACTCAAACGTGTTAGGTTTGAGCACCGAGATCGTTCCGAACGAGGGTTGAATGGAATTTCCAACTCACGTCTCGATTATCGGGATTTGAATAAGAGAAGGGGATAAAATGATGTATTCTAAACTACGGGATAAGGAAAGCATATAGGAATAGAATCTACGGGAAAACCTAAGAATTATGGCAAACTACGCAAATCTACACTAAAACGCAAATACGGATTTAAACGAAACGCGAATAAAAAGCAAGTACGACTAATCTAACTCCTAAAAATACCCTAAAATTATTTTTACTCTAAAAATGATATTAGAAAACTAAATATGAATTAAAACTATTTTTTAGGAATTTTCTTGATTTAATTTTAATTAAAAACTAATTATTAACTTTAAAAATAAAACTAAATAACTAAAAATTATAAAAACAAAGGGGAAAATTATGAAATTACTTTTCAAAAATCTAAAATAACATAAAAGACTTTTCAAAACTATTTTTATATTTTTCAGATTATTTTTCTATTTTCTATGAATTTAAAACTATTTTAATCTAATTAAAATGGTGAAAAATACTAAATAAAAGGAGAAAAATATGGAAAAATCTTTTTTATGCTTTTTATATTTTTCTTAAACAGAGAAAAGTGAAAAATTATTTTTTTGGAACTTTTTCTCAATTAATTGCAATTAAAGCTAATTAAAAATGATTAAAAACTGATTTAAATCTAGAAAAATAATGAACAGTAGCCAAAAATCATGAAAATTGCAGGGAAATTCTAAAATGATATCCTAAAGCTATTAAAAATATAAAAAGAAGGGCTTATGTGTGAAATTTAAAAGTTGTAGTATAACTGCTACTAGAATAAGCTACCAAAAATAAACAAATAAGCTAATTAACAAACCAAACAGTGACAGAAGCTATAATCTACTAAAATAAACTAGTTGCAACTGATTATCACTACTCCTAACAAGTTCTAAGCTTAGATTAATGGATAAGGCAAACTGCTAAGTCTAAGCAAAACAGTGAACACCCCCTACTGTTTGAGCTTATTCAAATGCTTATCAAGAATGCTAAAGCCAAAAACAGATAGGTGGTCTTATGAACCACCTGGCTAGCTACAAATGTGCCAATTACCAGACTCTAATTCTTTAAAATGAATCCTGAACAACTGCTGCAAGATCTGATGAAATCTGTCTTTACACCATTTTGACTTTCTGAGAACAGATGCTATGTTGACTTTATTGAGTTTTAATCCAAAGTAATTAACTGATTAAGATTTTTAAAGGCTAATAGTGATTACCAAAAGCTAGATCTAGTTGTTTCTAAAGCTAATATGCTACTTGTCACCTACTGATTCTAACAGATTCACCAAAAAGATCAGTTGCAAGTTGATTTTGACTAAATGACTATTACTGCTATATCAAAAGCCTTATATCACTATCAAGTACCTATATTATCATGTATCAATACTCAAATCTGAACCAATAACTCTAATCCACAGTTAAATAAGCTAATCCAAACACTAGCTACACTACTGATTTAAGAAGTAACTAACAGATTATAGCTAGATTCACTAAACAACCATCAAACTCAGATCAAACAGTACCAATGATAACTAAATAACAGATTCAATAACAGATATACTGATTGAAAACAGATTTGAGACTTACAAAATTCCTTAGCCACTATGGCTTGCCAATGATGAAACAAAGGACCTCTAACCTAATTATCCCCTAATCCTAATCCAATTCCAGCTCACATCCAAACCAATATCAACATCATCCCATTCCAGATCCAAATCCAACAGATAAGGACAGCAACTGTAGCATCTGATGTTAACTTGAGATTTTTGTGATTTTGAGATTAAAACAATTATAAGCTCACAATAAGCTACTAAAAGCTTAAATGAACCTATAGAACAGTAGATCAATGAAGAATTACTCTACAAAAACAGATCTACTATGATTTTTATTTTTCAAATGATTTTATTTGATTTTTTTGTATTTTTGAGTTTTTGAAGGAATAAGCTAAAAACAACTTGATAAAACTGAAATAAGCTTTAAGCAAAGATCATAAACAGGTTAGGATGATAAAAACTTAAACAAAATACTTGCAAATGAAATTCCAAATTCTATTTATAAGAGAAATATTGAGTACAAAATTCGAATTACAAAAGTATTTAAAACATTTAAATTGTAAATACTACTGATTACACTATTAAAAACTAGAGAGAAGGAAAAAATAACAGAAAGTAAGATACAAATTGTGAATGAATATGAGTCCTATATATAGTTGAGCTTGAGCTTAAGAAGCTTCTCGAATTCATCCAACTTGTGCTTCTTTGAGCTCATTTGCACCCTTGGATCATAATAACCGCTTCCCACTTGATATCCACCTTTGGATCAAATGCAATGACATGCTTCGGCCAATAGAAGAACGACATGTGGCCTATAGCACACGGATAGGTGATGTGTCATTCCTTGTGTCAGTGGGATGTCAGAGAAAGTACCATAGTACCCTTAATTGTGGTTAATTTGATCAATTACACGCGGGGGAAATTTAGGGTTCATTCAAGTAGCAGGTTTGGGTAAAAAGGGGCGCGGGTAACTTTTTTGGGTTTATTTATTATTTTTCAAACATTAGTTGACCGGGTATATGAACCGGGTTTTGGAGGGTTCGGGTTATAATATTAGACGGGTGCTAGTTTGTTTTAGATATTGGGCTTGGATCCGGTTTTTTTCATTTTGGGCCAATAGGTTTAATGGGTTTAGGATTATAAATGTGATCCAAGTATCAATTAAGGGACCTAAAGTGTATAACTTGAAACTTCAGGGACCAAAGGTGAACTTCTGACAATGCTCATTAAGGACCAATTTTGTCAATCTCAAATAATCCAAGGGTGACTTTTGTAAAATTTGAAACTTTGAGGGATCAATTCTGTCAAAATCTGAAAGTGCAGAGACTAATCATGACTTTTTTTCAAACTTGACTGAAACTTCAAAAATCATCTTCTGAGAATAAAATCTTCCAAAATACACAATCTTGACCTTCCGGCTCAGCTAAAACTCTCTTGATCTCTCGTGCTCGGATTTACAGCTGATTTGGATCCTTTTGCGTGTTTTGCATATCCATACCTGCACAAGCACAAACTCAAGAAAACCACAAATATAAGCAATAAACGGCTTTTCCTTGGTTGTTTTGGGTCAGTTTTTCTAATGAAAAGATATGTGTTTAAGCACCTATCAAAATACCCCAGACGAAACCATTGCCGTGTCCTCACGCAATGCAATCAACTCACGCTTCTAAAACCAAGGATTTCAATCTCTTTCTACTAAACCTATGAAGAAGTAGCAAAGATTCCTCAAAAGAGATTAAACACCCTTAATTCTAAAAATGCCCCGTTTACCTTTCAATTCATGTATAGATATTACGATTAAGCACATTCCGGTTATAAATGACGGTTTGTTTAACTTTCATGTCGATCAATAACTCCAACATTTTTCAAACGACACTTAGGATCACGGAGTAGAAAACACAACACAGCGTGAAGTGACCATACGGATAGAATACATCGTCCCTGATTTTTCACAAGTCCCAAACTAAGCGTAAAACCGAAATCATTGTTACAAACGACTCTAGATGCTAACACTACCCATGGAAGTTACTTGTGTACTTACCTTTCGTTCCCATTTTCCTATTTCCTCTAGATTTTTTTATTTTTGTGAGAAATGAATTTCTTCAAGTTCTCGTTTCGATAACTTTTATTCTGATAAAGATACAAAGCTAAGTCGATAATTAGTTATCCGCCTTCTCTCAAGAACCATTGTCGTAAAAATGAGGTCCACATCAAGGAATTTTTATTCACTTATACTTTATTTTTCATTTTCATTTTTCAACACTTTTTTTTTTTTTTTTTTTTTTTTTTTTTAACATTCATTTTCATTCACTTAGACTTTTACGTGTATGAGCTGTGAACCACGGAGCTTCACGGGGTAATTCCAAGACTATAGGCTTCATGAAATGAGGATCCCGGCTGGCTAGGCTAAGACCTCATTCAATCCCGGCTAAAGATCCAAGGGTCCGATCTCGACACCGCAGCTCACAACTTTATTTATTACTTTATCACATATCACTTATTACTCATTTCTTATTCATTACGGATCCTTGATGTGTACCCAATTTTTAAAACAAAAATTCTTTTAAGAAGATAAAGAACTAACTATCGCCAAAGACTCAACATCTCTAATTATTTAGACAGATATGGGGTGAGACAATTTTGTGGGAACAAAAAGCCATAAGTACCTTCGATGGGCTCTAAAGAGAACCAACTACTCCACGTTTAGCATCTAAACTCATAAGTAACTCTATCATTTCTCGATCTCTGCAAATTTAAAATCCCAAATAATGAGATCCGTAGATGCTTAGCCGATAATTTTTAGATTATCTATGGTTAAGGGAACAAGCTAGGGCTCAACACGCCCGGTCAAGTCAGAATTCTATTCCTACTCTCACCAGTGGAAAGTCAATCAAGGTGTCAAAACATATATTAACTTAGCAAATGTTTCGTCTAATGAAATCAAGTTATGCATATTTAAAATCACTCAGGGAAACTTGGCAATTCTTGGCCTTGTGAGCTAGAATTCGCATTTTATAGCTTCTAATCTAAGAGACTAGCAAAACTTTTCAATCAAAAAGATTTAACAAAAGCTTACAAAAATTTTAAATTTTGCTCATTTTTGCACAATTTTTCATTTTCTAAGGAAAAACGGGGTTACGAGAGAAACACAACAGAAATAAGCAAGTGCGGTCAAATCAAATCGAAGATTACCCTACCCCAGACTAGAACGGAACATTGTCCTCAATGTTTAAAGCAAGGGTATCACGAAAATCTAAAAGCCGTTTATTAAGTATGCTCGAAGATAAACGTTAGTCGATAAGATTAAGGATATCGGATTTCCATCAGCATCGATCATGAAACTCGAGTAGAGAAAATGACAAACTTCGAGCACGAGAGTCTTCATATCGGGAACATCCTACACAACATCACAAACAACCAAACACGAGAAATCGAAGAGGCAGACCCCTTCGCGTCACTTATTAGAAAATAGAAAGAAGATAGATGGATAAGCATGGGGTGCCTCCCACGAAGCGCTACTGTTTTTCTTAAACGAGTCGCTAGCCTGACTCGTCCCCGAATTCATTTGTCCTTGGGGAAGAAAATGGTAGAGATACCAGGGTCAAAAACGGTGTCCTCATTCCCGAAAGAATGAGACTGGGTGGGTCGGGTGGGAAAGAAAATGTCGGGCATCAGCACATAAGGGTTAAATCCTCCCGAACTCACAAAAGGTTTTTCAAGAAAGAGTGATCCATCATCCGGCGGTTTAGCGGGCGGACGAAAGAATGACGGATCAACATGAGAAAACTCCAAGAATGATGGGAGCTCATGGTAAGGAGGTGAAAGCTTAACAATGAAGGCATCCAAGTGAGGATCCTTTTCTCTAACAACGGTTTTAGCACAAAGCTCATCTATGAATATCCCGGGTTTAAAGATCTTGTCTTCACATGCGGGCTCAACGGGATACGTGATGGTGGACTCATCAGAAGAAGGAGAGTCAAGAAGTCCATCAAGAAACACCATATCCCCGTCGGGATCATTCATAACAACATCCTCAATACCCGGTGGTATTGGGTCATCAATAGCAAGAAATGAGTCGGCTTCCTCAATGATCGGGTCATTTGTCGGAGTATCGGGAAAAACCTTGTTCTCATCAATATCGAAGTAGAATTTCTCAAGAATCGGAGGATAAACATCGACAATAGTGGGATTGCCACTAATCTCTTCATCAAATCGGAAGGTCTCAAGTTCGGGAGAGAAATCACTATCTTTAATGGAGATAGGAGGCGAACTTGATTTATCGTTCAAAGCTTCAATCTTAGAAATGAGAAGATAAACATTCGACAATGTTTGACGTAGTGCTTCATCCTCGATTTGAATATCATTAAGCTCAATCTCTTCTTCTTCTGGCTCAAAATCGTTTACTTCTTCTATATGGACGGGCTCAGAAGGTAAATCGTCGACGAAATCGATGTCTCCATAAGAATCATCATCGGAATCGGAGAACATCTCAACATGATCGTTAGAAATATCAAGAGAAGGCTCATCACAAATATCAACAACCCCAGACTCTGACTCTTTTGGGCTTGGGATAAGGATCTCAGCACTAGTCTCTTCCGTTTCCGGAATAGTACTAAGATGCTCATCCCCCATTTTGAAAGAGTCAACGGGTTCAACAATGTCTGTAGAAATAGAATCATCGACCACTTCCAAGACGGCGTCACTTCTCTCAACCGGCGTGAGAAAAGGGGAAGGGTCAGAAATTAAAGGCTCAGAAACGGGAGTGGGATTGCCACTCGGAGGAGTATAATCGTCATCCGAATCAGAATCGTAATAATAGGTAGTTGGACGATGTTGGATCACTTTCGCGGCTTCTTCAGCTAATAATTCACGATATGTCTTCTGATTAGGATCTTTTTCTTCGTGGGAAAGTTTTTCAAGAAGACTCTTAAGATCAATCATGATTTCTTGAACTTTTTGATTAAATTCTGCAGAACATGGTGAAGGTTGTGGTTGAATTTCTTGGTATTGTGGAGGTGGGTTATAAGGATAATCATAATTGTTACAAGGAACTTGCTCGTAAACAATCGGATTCTGCATCTGACAATTGGAATTAACGTGCGGACCTCCACAATACTCACAACAGTACGATTGTTGTGACGAATACGGGTAAGGTTCATAACCAAAGGTTGAGTTGTTAATTTGACATTGACATTGAAAACCTTGGTGAGGACCACCACAATACTCACAAGAGTATGAGTCTGGCTCATGGTACAGAGGTTGGTTAGGAAAATTGGTTGGCTCATAGTTAGGATTGTGGTGAAACTCGGTTCCTGATTTTCCATTGCTACAAGCAAGACAATTCCCACCATATTCGGGTCCGCTGCACCATATACACACGAGCTGATAAATCGAAGAATTATCCGGATAAGAGTTAGCTATTTCCACCGTTTCCGTGATAGGCTCGGGTTCTTGAACGGGAGTCACCTCTGGTTCAGACACATATTCCATTTCCCTCACCGGAGAGGGAGTAGGAATCGATGGTTCTTCAATTAGAGCACTCTTTTGTTCTAGCCGTGCATAAAGACGAGCGAGATCTGGATTTGGATTAATAAAATTATTGCAAACATCACAAAATTCATTCCGACAATTATTTCCGCACCAATCACATATACATTTCAAACATCGAAATTGTGTCTCTTCCATACGGCTTTGGCAATGAAGGCAACGACGATAATTGATCGTATCCATGAGAATTAAACATATAGAGGGTAAAAGACAAGAATTATCGGGTTAAGAGGATAAAAGAAGAATATTTTTGGGTTTTTTTTTTTAAATTTTTTTTGAAAACACAATCTTTTTGTAACCTTCACGTCAATCGGTGCTCGGTAGCTCTCAAAAGTACGCGCAGCGGAGCGGGAACGAAGAGTGGATCGTTCTTCAGTCTGCAATTTAATGTCAATACTTTCCGTATACCCCGTGTATAGGTTGTACCTTCAAGGTGAGCCGACGTAAAAATTAACGTTCGGGTTTGTTTTGTTGGTTTTTTTTAAATTTTTATGGTTTTGTAAACACTCTAGGAAGAATGTTTAGGTTTTTTAAATGTTTTTGGGTTTTTGAAAAAGATATATATATACAAAAATGACGGTAACTTCACTCGGGGAAGGATCTTCAAATGCACGCGATACGAGACGGAATACGAAAACTCGCTACAAGCCCTCCCCGGCAGCGGCGCCAAAAATTGATTCAGAACAATCGTCAAGCTTACTTCACAAGCTAGCCACTTGTGAATGACTAACCGTGAGAAACTTAAAACGGCTCAGACACTGATCAATAATAAGAAGATGTAGTATACGGGTAACTCAAACGTGTTAGGTTTGAGCACCGAGATCGTTCCGAACGAGGGTTGAATGGAATTTCCAACTCACGTCTCGATTATCGGGATTTGAATAAGAGAAGGGGATAAAATGATATATTCTAAACTACGGGATAAGGAAAGCATATAGGAATAGAATCTACGGGAAAACCTAAGAATTATGGCAAACTACGCAAATCTACACTAAAACGCAAATACGGATTTAAAGGAAACGCGAATAAAAAGCAAGTACGACTAATCTAACTCCTAAAAATACCCTAAAATTATTTTTACTCTAAAAATGATATTAGAAAACTAAATATGAATTAAAACTATTTTTTAGGAATTTTCTTGATTTAATTTTAATTAAAAACTAATTATTAACTTTAAAAATAAAACTAAATAACTAAAAATTATAAAAACAAAGGGGAAAATTATGAAATTACTTTTCAAAAATCTAAAATAACATAAAATACTTTTCAAAACTATTTTTATATTTTTCAGATTATTTTTCTATTTTCTATGAATTTAAAACTATTTTAATCTAATTAAAATGGTGAAAAATACTAAATAAAAGGAGAAAAATATGGAAAAATCTTTTTTATGCTTTTTATATTTTTCTTAAACAGAGAAAAGTGAAAAATTATTTTTTTGGAACTTTTTCTCAATTAATTGCAATTAAAGCTAATTAAAAATGATTAAAAACTGATTTAAATCTAGAAAAATAATGAACAGTAGCCAAAAATCATGAAAATTGCAGGGAAATTCTAAAATGATATCCTAAAGCTATTAAAAATATAAAAAGAAGGGCTTATGTGTGAAATTTAAAAGTTGTAGTATAACTGCTACTAGAATAAGCTACCAAAAATAAGCAAATAAGCTAATTAACAAACCAAACAAAGGATGAAGCTATAATCTACTAAAATAAACTAGTTGCAACTGATTATCACTACTCCTAACAAGTTCTAAGCTTAGATTAATGGATAAGGCAAACTGCTAAGTCTAAGCAAAACAGTGAACACCCCCTACTGTTTGAGCTTATTCAAATGCTTATCAAGAATGCTAAAGCCAAAAACAGATAGGTGGTCTTATGAACCACCTGGCTAGCTACAAATGTGCCAATTACCAGACTCTAATTCTTTAAAATGAATCCTGAACAACTGCTGCAAGATCTGATGAAATCTGTCTTTACACCATTTTGACTTTCTGAGAACAGATGCTATGTTGACTTTATTGAGTTTTAATCCAAAGTAATTAACTGATTAAGATGTTTAAAGGCTAATAGTGATTACCAAAAGCTAGATCTAGTTGTTTCTAAAGCTAATATGCTACTTGTCACCTACTGATTCTAACAGATTCACCAAAAAGATCAGTTGCAAGTTGATTTTGACTAAATGACTATTACTGCTATATCAAAAGCCTTATATCACTATCAAGTACCTATATTATCATGTATCAATACTCAAATCTGAACCAATAACTCTAATCCACAGTTAAATAAGCTAATCCAAACACTAGCTACACTACTGATTTAAGAAGTAACTAACAGATTATAGCTAGATTCACTAAACAACCATCAAACTCAGATCAAACAGTACCAATGATAACTAAATAACAGATTCAATAACAGATATACTGATTGAAAACAGATTTGAGACTTACAAAATTCCTTAGCCACTATGGCTTGCCAATGATGAAACAAAGGACCTCTAACCTAATTATCCCCTAATCCTAATCCAATTCCAGCTCACATCCAAACCAATATCAACATCATCCCATTCCAGATCCAAATCCAACAGATAAGGACAGCAACTGTAGCATCTGATGTTAACTTGAGATTTTTGTGATTTTGAGATTAAAACAATTATAAGCTCACAATAAGCTACTAAAAGCTTAAATGAACCTATAGAACAATAGATCAATGAAGAATTACTCTACAAAAACAGATCTACTATGATTTTTATTTTTCAAATGATTTTATTTGATTTTTTTGTATTTTTGAGTTTTTGAAGGAATAAGCTAAAAACAACTTGATAAAACTGAAATAAGCTTTAAGCAAAGATCATAAACAGGTTAGGATGATAAAAACTTAAACAAAACACTTGCAAATGAAATTCCAAATTCTATTTATAAGAGAAATATTGAGTACAAAATTCGAATTACAAAAGTATTTAAAACATTTAAATTGAACTACTACTGATTACTACTTAACTAGAGAGAAGAAAAAAATGAGAAACTAAGATACAAATTGTGAATGAATATGAGTCCTATATATAGTTGAGCTTGAGCTTAAGAAGCTTCTCGAATTTCATCCCTTGTGCTTCTTTGAGCTCATTTGCACCCTTGGATCATAATAACCGCTTCCCACTTGATATCCACCTTTGGATCAAATGCAATGACATGCTTCGGCCAATAGAAGAACGACATGTGGCCTATAGCACACGGATAGGTGATGTGTCATTCCTTGTGTCAGTGGGATGTCAGAGAAAGTACCATAGTACCCTTAATTGTGGTTAATTTGATCAATTACACGCGGGGGAAATTTAGGGTTCATTCAAGTAGCAGGTTTGGGTAAAAAGGGGCGCGGGTAACTTTTTTGGGTTTATTTATTATTTTTCAAACATTAGTTGACCGGGTATATGAACCGGGTTTTGGAGGGTTCGGGTTATAATATTAGACGGGTGCTAGTTTGTTTTAGATATTGGGCTTGGATCCGGTTTTTTTCATTTTGGGCCAATAGGTTTAATGGGTTTAGGATTATAAATGTGATCCAAGTATCAATTAAGGGACCTAAAGTGTATAACTTGAAACTTCAGGGACCAAAGGTGAACTTCTGACAATGCTCATTAAGGACCAATTTTGTCAATCTCAAATAATCCAAGGGTGACTTTTGTAAAATTTGAAACTTTGAGGGATCAATTCTGTCAAAATCTGAAAGTGCAGGGACTAATCATGACTTTTCTTCAAACTTGACTGAAACTTCAAAAATCATCTTCTGAGAATAAAATCTTCCAAAATACACAATCTTGACCTTCCGGCTCAGCTAAAACTCTCTTGATCTCTCGTGCTCGGATTTACATCTGATTTGGATCCTTTTTGCGTGTTTTTGCATATCCATACCTGCACAAGCACAAACTCAAGAAAACCACAAATATAAGCAATAAACGGCTTTTCCTTGGTTGTTTTGGGTCAGTTTTTCTAATGAAAAGATATGTGTTTAAGCACCTATCAGCTACCTATAGGAATGGCTACGGCCCAGCGAACAGACGCTCCTGCACTTTACTAAAGTGCCCGATACACATTTATGTATTTATTTTTTATTTTCCTTAGTATGATGTCTTATTTATTTCTCATAAAAACTTGCAAGTATCAATAAAACGTCGCGGTTTCTAGCTAACTCCGCGACACATTTTAATTTGTTATTTCCATATACTGTATGTCTTAACAATTTTTTATCTCTTGCCTACATGGCGTGCATGCACTAAAATACACCCACGATGGTAAAAGGATAAGTTAACCTACTAAACAACTTTTTGAGTAAGAGGGTTGCAAACCCATCAAAACCGGATCACGTATCCTTGTTAAACACCTTGTTCTCAAGACGTTGGAATGAGTTTTGTGCGCATCCCACGACGGGTGCGCAACATCGCATATAGTGCACGTTTAACAATTGAGGAACCAAGCCCCTTGATTCCTTCATATGATATTTACAGTACGCTGCATATCATAACATACACGACTATGATTAAAAAAAAAGAGTACTTAGAAATTATTTCTCGAGTATATTATGATCTCCATACACGACTATGGATTTCCTATATTATTTGCACTTGTGTACACACTTTGGTTATTAGACAAATACGTCTTTTACGCAAAGACAAATAGACAATTACGTACATTACAAATTGCAACAAATATTCATACGCAAAAGAAGATCTTTATTAATAACTACGAGTTATTACAAAAGGATGGTTTCTTTCAAAAGTGCAAACTACCAGCTATTACACCGCTTAATGGAAGAGTTACCCACGTGACTCGCTGCATCCTTGGCTTCACTTAGCTTCTTCAACAAGTCGGAGTCTTGCTGAGATACTGTAGCGACACTAACAGGTACCCCGTCAAATCGGGGAAGGTGCGCTGCACCGACGCCACACAAAATGGCCTTGCCCTTGATACCCTCTTTCTTGGCAAGCCTTGTGGCGTGAGCTTCTAAGACCTCTTTCAGTGGAATTTCCTTCTCCGAGCAAAGGGATTCAATATATCACGCGCGGTATACATATACAGTACCTGCAGTTGAGGCTCATTGGGTTTCAGAAAATAGTCCTGTTGCGCCTCTGCATCTTCGGATCGATGCCTAGCTAATGTTAGCCCCTCCATTATTACCCCTATAGGATAATCTTGGTCGCGCTCTAACTCAGCAATCAAAGGCAGTTCCAACACCTTCATCTTCTGCATGGCTGCAACTAGATCATCATATGCATTAGCATTGTACCCCGGTACCTTTTCAACAGTCACCTTTAGAAGCTCCGCCTCATGCAGCTTCTCCACAACCTCTGCTTTACCGCGCTCCAGAGCGCATTGAACTACCCCACCAAAGGCAGTAACCACTTCTTGCGACTCCAGAGTACTAAGGGCAGCAAGACGAAGACCATGGCCTATGAGCCACCTACGCTCAACTATAGTAGACAGGAGTTGGGGATAAAACTCCTCGTCGTACTCAATACTGAGTTTGCGCAATTTGGCCTCCTGCACCTCCAATGCACTGCCCACAGTAGCGCCAAGATCTTCTAACTGTGTCATCAACTCCTTCTTACCCTGCTCCAGATACTTAAGGGCCCAATTACATGACGCCTTATACTGTACTGCCTCAACACGCTCCTGGTTTATTTGGGATAGCAATGACATTTTCTCTCCTGCAAGTTTCTCCAAATACGCATTTGCCGCCTCTACCTCAGTCTTGGCACGCCAAATGCGCCTCCGAAAGCGATTGTTCGCTCCTTTTGGCACCTCGCGGCCTTCAACAAAAATTTGAGTCTTTAGTTTCTCAACCAACGAAGCTTGATGCGAGACACCGCACCAACTCTTCGACCAATTGTTCCATTGGAGCATCCCCAAAGCAGTGCACATCCTCATCTTTTGGCTGTGTGGAATGAAGACCCGACAGAACAGACTATCCCGGGGCGACTCGCACTGCTCAAACCTGCATACAAAAAGAGAATTATAAGTTTCCCATATAAACAGTTGGCGCGCAATAAAATATTGATGACATTACTTACTGTGGGCCAGCGACATCAGCAGATGGGTGAGATGACGCAACATCACTAGTGGATGATTCCACAGTGAGGATCACAGGGCGTTTTTTCCTCGAGGAGCTCGCGCCATCCTCTCCGCGGGATCTTTTGCGTTTTAACCCAGATTCTGGCTCTTCTTCTTCTTCTTCCATAGGCTGCGCCACTGCTACAGGTGGTGGCTGCGCTACGGGAGACGGCACCCTAGGGCTTGGCACGCTCTGCAGCGGTGTCGCTTCCACTGCGACAGAGGAGCTAGTACCTGTTTCCCCTATATTCATCTCCAGGGTATGACCTGCAGTGGCCGCTAGTATAGCTTCCTCTCCTTGTCTCAGGGGCCGTGTCCCTACATTCACCTCAACAGGCTTCGCTAGGTGCACAACGGTGAAAAGATCCATCTCTGCGCAATAGAAGACAACAAATAACACAGGTTATATAATGCGCGGAAAGGACAGAAAGCTCTTACATTAATTACAAAAGGGGGTGCGGAAGAACGAGTACCCACCCTGGCCATTGGTGCCTACGAAGATTGGCATCTCATCCGGAATACTAAAATAATTACGGCTGATGCCCATATGCACCAAAAATTACTCAGGATAGGAACTAATGGGGATGCGGTTAGCGTTTATCAGTTCCGCATCCTCAGTGACATATGATCCAGGCAAGGGGCACTCATCGCTCGGACAGCGCCCCGGTATAAAAGTCATAATGCCACGGAAAGCATGTGTCGTCTACCCAGAAAAATGACTCCCTCCAATTTCTAAGCGCATCTAGTTTCTCAGTATAACACTGAAGTCTACCGGCACGCTTAGCAAATGATACCCACCCATGTGACCATGTCGTGTGATAAAATGCGCGGAATATGTGGATGGTTGGGTTTACCGCCAGTAAGCGGCAGTTCACCTCAAAATTAGTAATTTTAGCCGCACCAATGCAGTGCAGCTGGGATAGGTGCAGATTGTAATAATTTAATACATCGCACAGAAATCGGGATAGGGGCACACGTTGATTCACGAATTCGAAAAAACGTGTATATACCCCCACTTTCCCATCAAGGGGTATAAAATAATCCGAGGTGAATTCTAGAAGATCGCTCTCGGTGAGGTCGGAGGTGAAATCAGACAACTGTTTGACCACGGTGTTGTTTTTTTTACAAAGCGCATGCGCGGCTACCTTTGAAATAGGTGGTTTTCTGGATTGCAAATGCAAGGATTCTTGACAATGGTCGATTGAGTTTTCTTTTTACTGTGAGAAACACAGTGGAAATGAAGCGATGGGTTATATGATTTTTCTCATCCACGCGATGAGTGACACGTGGACCCCACTAACACTAACTGTGTGGCTGAGATCGCTTGATGGGACGTTACTGCAGTTACTTTCCCCCGACTTACGAGGCGCCCATTTTTTAATCCCATGTCTAGACAAAACGTACTGGAGGGTATCTTTTTATGGCTTCTTGGCTACGCTTCGACGTTTTTTTTTTTTTTTTTTTTTTCATTGACTACGATTATTAGTCTAGTATCCGCAGTTAGTCACTGCGCATACTAGACTGGGGGGACATGATGACGTATAGTCTATATCCGGTTCACGAACCCGACTAAAGTTCAATACTAACTTAGCCCAAGCGGCTGGGCTACGTCGATAGATGTTTGGGCTCACGAAGGCCCAAACCTAAAGCTATTCACGGAATAGATATCGATATCTCCTAATTATGGAGATAATCATTCCCCAACCGACTTAGGCGGGATACGCCAAAGGTTGAGGAACACGGAACCAACAAGGATTCCGTGTGTATATAAAGGGAATCACATCCCTCGTTAAAGGTACGATCGACAAAACCCTAACTCTCCTTTAACCCTAAACCGATTACTTACTCTCACGCCGGAGGATAATCGTGGGAGACAATCCCACAGTAAACCTAACGGTGTTTTTACGTCTCTTAGTGCGCAGGTCTCAAGCAACAATCAGCAATTGGTACGAGAGCCGGAGCCCCGAACAAGGAACGCCCAACTTTTGTAGCAACACTTATGCTTCCATCGGTCTTGTTGAGTAATTTTAGTTTAGTTCAAACATGTAAATGGCTTGATTCAATTTTCATGTTACTAATAAACATTGAATATATTCCTAAACGAGCTTAAGCGAGCATCGAGAAAATTTTAATATAAGTAAACGAGCATTGAGCTCGAGCTCGAACAATAATTAATCACTCGAGCTCGAGTTCGAACAAGACTTTTAAAAATTATTCGAGCTCGAGCCGAGTAATAGTTAATCAAGTTGAGCTCGAATATTCTGAAACTCGACTCGGATCGTTAACACCCCTAATAATAATAATAATAATAATAATAATAATAATAATAAATGGTAATATTATATTTTAGTTGCTTATATGGAGATGAAAAATTAAAAATATAATTTTGATACTTAATAATTCTTATAATGATAAATTATATAGATCCCTTACCTTTAAGTTGATCACAATTATCAAATAACTTGTAGGTTTAATTTATTATTATTATTATTATTATTTTGTAAAAGGTTTTTTTGGTAAGTATAGTACTTTAAAAAATGTTTAAGTACAACGGATATTAGTGAAATCTCACTCCAAAAAGCGGTAAATGTAGGCTTAAATTTTGTTTACCACTATAATTATTTGTTACTTTATAAAGTACTTTTCTTGAATTCATTCATACGGATGTGCAAAAATCGATTGTCATATGAAACTAGACAATTAGGTAAAAAGTCATGTATCACATTAACACTTTATGCACTTTGAAAGTTTATAGAAAATATTTGGTTGTGCCATGCAACAATACATATATATTTAAGCTAAAACAGAAGCAGTAGTAAGTGATTGACTCACAAATATGGGAAAAATACAAACCGAGTTTCTTCCTGTCGCAAATACCGAACTTTCTCTGGAAGAACACTCTCGGCGCCACCCTTGTCATATCCCAACCTAATGTAGATGCCATGATCGATCCACCACCTGAAAAAGTCCACAATCCTTACAAATCCCTACCTTCCATGACTTGAATTCTGCACCGACTTCATCATACGTGTTTATAGGGCAGAGATTTTTCAGAAAAAACGCTCTCGGTAAGGATTGGGGTATTTTTCAGACAGTAGATAGACATCGAATGTATTCATGGTAAGATATTGTGAACAAGTCACGGTACAATATATCTCAATCTCTTGTGTTCTGTTTATCACATGAAAAACAGTAAAATCTTATCAATAATGAGAGGTTGGTAAATTTAATGTGTCCCGTACTCTCTGCGTGAATTCTAACAAGGGGCCCTTCAAAGTCTTGTCACACCTCACACGTATATAGTGTTTGCATGGTCACTCAAGTGGCCTAGCACAATTGTCAAGAATGGTTAGACTTGGATACACTGGTATGGACCAGTTAACCATATTTTTGGACTAATGGTTGACATTTAAAATTCAAAGATGGACAATTGTAAGCATTTGTGGTTTCACTTTCACATGATGAATTGTTCTTGATAAAGGGGAATCCAAGATCAATTTGGTTGACTTATAAAAGTCAAAAATGGTAAAAGTTGGATATAGAGAAACATAACTGATTGTATTAACAATTTTAGAGCTCATTGACTTTATTACTCAATGCTCTTCAAAGACAACCATTTTATTTTCTCATCAACCAAAATCAAGCAAAAAAACTCGTGTCGATTTGCAAGAAGAATGACGAATATATGAACAACTAGTACAACAAATGCATTAAGATATCTTCATTAACATAACAAGGTCATCACAAAACAAGGATTACACAAATCCCTTATAAACAAACCTAAAAAACTATGACATTAACAACCACCACTCCTACCTAACCAAAAAAAATTAAAGACAACGAAGACCAATATCCAAGCTATGACAAGTTGCTTCCTCGGCTTTTTCACCAACACCTCTTTTTCCCTCAACAACAAACACTGCCCCTCCAGATCATCTTAAAGCTCATTCCTAGCCCACAACAGGCCAGAAATGATATCCACGGCTCTGTGGCACATTAGTGGGTAAACCCACCTAATGAAGCCATAGTTGGATCCCTAGATCATACAGACAACACATAATGAGTAAAAAATGAGTGTAAATAAAATAATCGTATGACCACAAAAATCTAAAAGGAGGCTTACCAGCGTCGGACAACTATAAAACCTTCTCCCAGGGTTTCTGTCAGTCCAAGAAGTTTTAAATTTTGCTTGCTTCCCACATTCACAGATCACCATGTTTGTTCTTGGTAGAATGTGTTCTTAATCATATGTGTATTTTGATCGAGGTGTAGTAAATGAGGTTGATAAAAATGAGTGGTAGCTAATATATCACACAAACTATTGTTGCAAATTTCGTCCCTCAACATAAGGTTTCTTGGGAAGACAAATCAAAGTGGTTAGTAACGAAAAAATCTAATGAGTATTTGAGAAAAGAGCGTAATTTGCAACAAAGTTTGAACAGCAATGGTGTTTTTGGTAATTAAAGTTTAGGGATGTCTAGGAGTGAAAAAATGACAAACCAGAGGGACAAAATTTGCAAGGTACTCTTACGGGTGAGTGCGAAAGTGTGTCCTTAAAACAATCTAACTCAATAATGCATAATTGACACATAATATGTTGGAAGATAAAAGCATTCTCAATGCAAGTTTTTAATAATAACTTTTATCTTAAAAAAATATCGTTTAAAAACTTTTTGCTCCAATTCAAAAAAGTCACTAAATGTACAAAATGAATTAATATGGTATAAAATAAAGATGAAAGAGATGATTAAATAAGGCAAAAGCTTGAGGATCTTCAAGTCGTTGGTTAAAAAGTCTTTGTCTCCGATGATGAATAGCTTTTCCAATAACTTTTTTGAATATTAAAAAGCTATTAAAAACGTCGTTAAAAAGCTTGCATTGAAGATGCTCCAAGTAGGAAAATATTTATAAGGATATAACATTTCTCTTTTAAAATCATTATTATGCGTTCAAGTTAGTTTGTAAAAATAGTTTATCTGGAAGAAAAACATTTTGAAATAGTCTACAGTTTATTATAAGTTTGTGATTATATATAGGGGCTGTTTGGCAGGGACTTTTTGAAGGAGCTGTAAGCTTTTTGTTACAAAATAATCTCTTATAAACTAAGTAGCTTCGTTTGGATGCATTAACTACAAGCTTTTATTTCAAACAAATAGCTCCAAAATGAAAAGCTGATTCATGAAGCTTTTTAAATATTTTGGAGTTTGTTGAAACAAATTACTGATATACCCTCCAAACATTTATTTACAATTATAGATTTGTCCTTTTATGTCATTTTACATCTTATAATTATATTTAATAGCTAATTTACCAAATACTTTTATTTAAAAAAGAATACAGCTTGTAGCTCATGTTAACAGCTTGGTTTGAACTACAAACTTTGACATACAACTTTTACATAGTTTTGCCAAACATACCCATAGTCATGATTGAGATTTTCTCACTTCCGACATATTCGAAACACTTTTTACATTGATAGCCTCGTTTATCTACATCTATACTACATTATAAAGCATTTGAAACATTACTAAAATGAAAGGCTTAAAAAATTAAAGTTCAATACTTGTTTATAATAGTAAATTTTAATAAGTATATCTATAATAGCATTGATTGCAACACTTTATAGCACTTTTTATAGACATTTAAAAAAAAATACAAAGTAATTTAATATAAGAAAAAAAAAATGTCTATAAAAATAATACTAAAATACACCGTTGGTCCCTAAACTTGTTCATGCGTATCACGATGGGACAAACTTGGGCGTTTTCATCGCTGGGAGTCCAAAACAGTGTTTTTATATTCTAAATCAGTCCCTTGACCCATTTTCTGTTAGTCAACGTTTGTTATTTTTTGCCAAATCCCTTAAATGACTATTTTGCACCATATAGTCTAAATAAGTCCTTTGACCCACTTCCAGCCGCCAGATATCATCTTCCAAAGTCCACGGCTCATGTACCTATACTTTTTACTAGGAAGTTTAAAGTAACTGAAGCTGAACCACCTTCAGGCTTCCCCCAGTAAGGAGCCCCAATCCCCCTCATTTTCCCTGCCACGTCAGCTTTCTCTCTCCAGCGATCTTCAGGCGATTAGGTGCCCCAGTAAGGGTAATTTTTTTTGAAATTAAAAACGGTAATTTTTTGAAATTAAAACCTTTGTGGATTCGATCGACCAGACGACCAAGTGAGCTTCTAATTTTGGCGATCGAATGGCTTCACAACAAGGAGGATCGATCCTCTAATCGATCGACTTACTGCAAGCAGCCTCAGATGTTAAGGAAATTTTCAAGAAATATTCTGGTAATGGGGTCCACATGACTAGTGATCAGTTTAGGAGGTTTTTAGAGGATCATCAAGGTGGTGGTGCCCATGCTTTCGGATGCTGAGAGTTTGATGGAGCAGATAATAAGTAAAAGACACCATTTGGCTAAGTTGATCCATAGGAAAACACTTTCTTTAGAGGATTTTCATCATTTTTTGTTTAGTACCGAGCTTAATCCACCCATTCGATCTCGTGTATTATTCTGTTTTATCGATATATAGTTGTTTTTGTGCGTGGGTCATTTTGGGTTTTGACTAGTTCTTATTAGTATTTGGTTTGATCTGGAACTAAAAATAGTTTGACCTGAATCCAATTCCCACAATCTCGTAAAGTTCAAATCAACTGGCAATTATTTCTCTCATTTTCCATATAATATATATTTTGATCATCATAAATAGCACACGACGCCGACGGCCTAGGTTCATACAGAAATGATCAAAACAGTAGCATTTGTTATGGGGTATGAGTAAGTTTAACGCGAAAGTAGTGGAATTTCACTTTTTGACAAATATAGAAGGGAATGAAAGGTCATTTTTATTGACAAAGTCAAGGTTCCGATGCTTTTTGTTTTGGAAAATTGTTGAATTTTGACAAATTTTCCTATTATGTTTTAAATTTTAGCTCGGCGCCTTTTGGTGAGCGAGGAATTACCAATAGCCTTCAAATTTGGGATTTTTAGCTACCTTATTTGCAATATGTTGATATATAAAAGGGCGAATGATTGAAAAAAGTATTATATTTGCCATCATTTTTTTTTGTGGGTAGCGAACATTTTTTTTTTTTTGCTTTTGTGGGTACTCTTACTATGTGACATTTTTGCCCTTCAGAGAATTTTTTATTTTCTATTAGCTAAGAGGGGCAAAAATGTCCAAAATTTTTGCAAAATACCCTAAAAAAGATAAATTTGAAAGAAAAGTACCCACAAAAGAAAAAAAATTTGTTCGTTACCCACAAAAGTAAATGATGGCAAGTATGATACTTTTTTTCAATCATTTGACCTATATAAAATGATGAATATCATTCCCCACATTAGCAGATTTGGAATTTTGGTTTAAAATGAATCATATTTCAATGAAAGTTACTTTGGATTAGTTAAAATCTGATCATGTGTTAACCACGTCTAGAATTTACTTTGTTGTTTATGTATGGTTTGTCTTGACACAAGTTTTGCCTTTGCAGCTCATAGTAGCAGAACTGCAGAAGCGATGGGCCCGATGCTTAATGGCAAATATTGTTTGTATTATGAGGCGATAATGTAATATAATATCTGATTAGGCTTGACATTGATTTAGCTAGTATAACCATGTTCTTTTCATGTATACATAAGCCTCCATGATATCATGATATCATTGGTTGTATAACAATATCAATGGAATTTTGATATAACAGTTGCATTAATGAATTTATATTTGGCTGTGTAATGTTACCGGCCTAAAGCTTTAATTTGTAGCAAACTTTTGTGAGACAACTAGTGGTCTTGCTGAAATACGATATATTATATCTGTCCCATATTTTTGCGCTGATTGTGATCATTTTTATGAGTTGGTTTTGGGTGAATCGGGAAGTAAAGTTAGTGACATTAACAAATCTGAAATCTGAATTTGTTCTAGCCACATCTATGGATCATCCAAATATTTTGTTGGTTTTGATATTGTGTGTGGGTATGAAGATGATGAAAAAATATTGGTGTTTAATTTTTTATTTTTATTTATTATTATTATTATTATTATTATTATTATTTTGGAGTGGATGGATGAGATTTGAGAATTGTTTTAGTGTTAATTTTAGAGAGAGAAGCAGAAATTTATAGAGAGAAGCAGGAAAAGATATAACATGAGGGTGGTGGTAGTGATGATATAACTTTTTTATTAAGTGCACCGTTCGTCCCTAAGTTTGTACCACCAAAATAATCAACCATAACGATAAAATGACCATTTTGCCCTCATGTGCAAGGCACATGGGAGAAGATAACAGACGTTGACTAACGGAAAATGGGTCAAGGGACTGATTTGGACTATAAAAACACTGTTTTGGACTACCAACGATGAAAAAGCCAAGATTTGTCCCATCGTGATGCGCAGCCGCGCAGGAACAAGTTTAGGGACCAACAGTGTATTTTAGTCTGAAAATAATTACCTAATAAATGTTATTTTTAAAACACCCCTAATATGAAAAATACTTGTTATTATAAATATTGTACACACTAATAAAACAAACAGAGTTTCATACAATTTATATGTAAATAAGTTGATGACACATATGGTTTTAAAAAACGGACCAGACCAACGGGTTCAATCGAAAATCGGAGTGAACACGGTTCGCTACTCCATAAAGGTCGTCCGAAAACGATATTGTTAAATCAATAGAGTTTAAAAATGCATATTAAATTACAATGTTCAAAAAATATTATTAAATCGCAAGAGTGCCTCGAGAACCAACATATATAATTTTTTTTGATAAAACTTACCGTAAAAACTAAAAACTTTGTCTTATAAAAATCGAACGATCTTCTCAAAGCAAATGATGCAAAGGTGTCAAGTGCTAAGTGCTGATTATATATTTAATATTTATTATATATATTTGTACAATAATAATTATACTTTTTAAAGTATCCCACATGACTTCTTGAATATTTAGTTTATCTTTATATTTATAAGTACTCTTTTATTTGTATCATTCATTTATGTGGGACAAATATAACAAACATTGTTTTTAGAGAACTAAATTTTCTTAGTATAATGTAAGTGATTTTTAAAATTCGATATGATGTTATTATTTAATGATAACTTGCAACTACGGGCCATTGTAAAGTACTTTAACCTCATACCATACCAATTAAATATTATCACAATATCACGTGGGTAATTTACAGTTTTTATATAAAAAAAATTGTTAATGCATAAAATTATTCAAAACTAAAATTGTCATCATCCGTATATCTACTGTATCGTAAAATATAGAACTAAAAATATTTTTCACTGAATATTTTTAATTGCATGGTACCCGTCGCTGCAACGCGCGGGTACCCTACTAGTAACCTATAATGGAGATTAGCACTTCCCTCTTAATTAGATTTTAAGATTTTTGTAAATATATTTTAAGCATTACAATTATAAAAAAAAAAACTATTTACAACTATTCAAAGCGATACGCCCCAACAACAATACCACCAACCAAACAACCCCAATCTTCAAACCCGACTAAGGTTGGAATATATCAAGAAGTCGGAATATATAACAGTTAGAAAATCAAATTTTGGCAAGTCAAGTCTGTCTTTATTTTTGGCTATTTTTCTCTTGATTTATTTTAGATCTTTGCTATACTGTTTTGAGTTTAGAAAATTCTAATGGTCTTTAAATTGATAGCAAAGTTTCTCAATTAACCTTGGTATAAATAACGGTGCTACTAATGTTGTATGAACAGTTCGGTCAATTGAAACGAATGGCACATAAATACTTTTGCACAGGTCTATTGATATCCAGGATCGAAATTATCAACAAGATTGACAAGAAGTTACATTGTATTATTAGACACACTTTACAATGTTTACATGTACATCGTATTTATAAGGTTCTATGCGAACTATCATGTCCCTTCGTGAAAGGGTACAACCGAAATAACTAACTTCCATAACTACTTTTAACTAACTATAACCGCTATTCGGTTATTAACTAACAAACTAACTAGTTTAGCCCTTAGGCTTTCGTTTGTTACATATTGTACCGAGCCAATGTTTTGTCCAACAAGACTAATGCAATTATGGTCCAACATTTCTCCCCTAATTGTTTAAGTCTTTTTCTTCTTCGAGTCTTCATGCTCTTCTCCGCGTTCTCTTCCATGTTGCCTTCCAAACTAACTCCAAATTGAGTAGTCTTGCTTTTCCTCTTCTGAGTTTCTTCTAGTGCACTTCCTACTTCAACATTCATCCCATCACAACCTTGTGGATCTTTTACCCTAGAATAACCAATGCTACTCTCAACCACTTCATCTTTAGGCTCTTTTCCATATAGGGATCTCTCTGTTTCCTCATAGTAAGCTGTTAGGATCATATGTATGGAAGATTTGGTGAATCGGGAAGTCTTGGTAGATGGAAGAAAGTCATCTTCAAGTTAGTGAGAGAAACTAGAGAGAGAAGGGAGAAACTAGTGTGTTTTATTTATGAAAGGTAAAGCTTACACTAATGAGACTCACCCCTCCATGGAAGTATGGAGGGGTATATATACCCAAACACATACAACAATGGTGAATTGACATAACAAACCCATGTGTTTAAGGTAACAAAGATAGAAAACGTAATCCCGTCAATGTCATTCCATTTACGAGTTAGGAGCGATTCCAACAATCTTCCCCCAATGGGACGACATAAGGGATTACTTACAACATTTACTACGAATATAGAAAACAAATAAAGAAAGGTCTCCATAAGCTCTTCAAGTGCTGAGGATGATGAAAGTTTACGCTCTTTGTCTTCTTCTTGTACCTTGACTTGAGAACCGTTTTCTTCACTTGTAGGCAAATGATGTAATATGCATAAATTGGATTAACTTCCCCTAATTCATGCCGCATGTCTTTAGCAGCTTCTCCGTACACTCCTTTTTGGCGAAGTTTCAATCACTTCCCCAAACGACAACCGTCTTGATTCGAAAATTTGATGTAGTGAACATTTCCTCTAACTTTTGAAATTTTCAGTACGCAGCGGAATTTGTAGATGAGCAGTAAACCACACAAGGTAAATCTGACTTATTGCGGAAAATCCGTTCTGGGGTAACATGCAAGAAATCAGCAAGATCTTCTGACATATGTAGATGTTTCACACCAAACAATCCGCGAAAGACGAAATGAAATGACTTCCCCGTGAATGTTGCGGTTTATTGGAATAATAATCACTTGTGAATATGCAGTTACTCGATAAAATGACCGTGTGTAAGGCATCACAACATCATGTTTAGGTAACTTCACGCACGATAACTCTGTGAAAGTGACGATAACACCAACTTGAGAAATTTGCACCACAGATCGTCTCATTTCTTCCCCCTGATTGAAGAAATTCATGAAGGGAAAGGGGTTTTCGAAAAAAATCCAAAAACATCAAAGAAGCAATGAACACCTATACTCTCTTCCCCCCGATGTTTTCAATGAATCA
Organism: Chrysanthemum makinoi; assembly: GCA_910596185.1. Taxonomy (NCBI): domain Eukaryota; kingdom Viridiplantae; phylum Streptophyta; class Magnoliopsida; order Asterales; family Asteraceae; genus Chrysanthemum; species Chrysanthemum makinoi. The sequence continues at coordinate 306,554,524 of OU343223.1, read as the reverse complement.
GAATCATACACCACATATGTTGATGATGAATTGGAGACAGCGAAACCATGTATGTCCAAGTAATCGAACAATTTTGAAGTACCATAAATATCTTGTGAGAATCAACTACTGATAAAACTTCTCTACTCGTGTATACTCTTCTCAGCTAACTCTTTACCGACCCCATTATCATTCTGACGGCTTTTTGTAGTGACCACTGATGGAGAAAACTCAATGTGACGAACTTGAGACTGAAGTAAAATAACCCGAACTTGTGACTTAAACTTGCACTATTGTCAGACGAAGAACCCTTTTTCTTACTGGAAATCGAAAAAAGGTAAACTTAAAGTTTCTCAAATTATCCACAGCTTTTTGTGACACTTCAGCACAACAACGTAACTCCTTAAAAGTGATAGTTATACGCTGTGAGCACAACAACGTAACTCCTTACATCAGGTATAACTAGACAACTCAAGTCTTTGTCATTCGTAACGGTTAAAGCTCGAACAAGGATCTCGAAGAATCATGCATCCAACCAACCCCGATATCTTCAGATACTAAGTAAACGCATCCGTGATATCCCACTTCAACCTCAAATAAATAGTAAAGAATAAACTTCGTAGTCACATCTTCCGGTTACATGCCCAAAAACTAGCCTTTGTTAACGGTTTTAATGAACTTGATAATGGTTTCCTGATCTTGTCAAAATATTGTATCCCCGTGAAAATTTGTGATGACCAAAATACCGCTCTCTTAGCCAAAGATTAGACCAAACATTAACATAATCAACAATACATTTGATAGAAGATTGTTAGATCATGTGTTAATTGGTTTTAGGTCCACTACGAGCTCAGTCCAAATCCTACTGTTGAAATACCTGGGGTCCAATATTAGATTCGTATGTTATATCATTTTAAGCCCACGTGAGCAGTTGTGACCCCAAGAACCAATCCAACACCCAAATGAAATATTCGGTCATATAAAAACGTGTACCCTAAATGTACTCATTCCATTTGCAATGACCTAAACACAGGTCCGCCCCTACCAAACGTTTTCTCTCCATCACGGATATCATCTCTCAACTCTCATCTCCTATCATCAAATCTTATCTCACCCATCACATCTCCAACATCAAGTGATATGACAATCATATCTCTTCAAAGAAACACTAATAAAACTCATAAGCTTCATCCTTTTATACGGTTTAGCACGGATCAATAACCTACGAAGTGTAGAGGTAAAAAAGACTTCAAGATCTATTTATAAGATTTCGGGTAGGTTTATATGATTTTGTTTACGAGTTCTTGTGTCCTTTTTAAACGAATCAAAGAATGACAATAACATAATTGTTATCGTTCATTCTTTAACTTCGAATAAAAAAATTGAGTCATGCTCTTCAATGATCTATGATGGTTATGTTTCACTCACGAAATCTTTTAACAGATTTGAGTTAGAACAATACTGAGATCGATTTTGATTTAATTCAGTTTAAAGTCGATTGAGAAGTTTGGATATGGGATAGAGTATTTGTTGAAGTTGTGATATGTATGAGATGGATGGAGTAGATGTATATAATGAGGGATGATTAGGATTTTTGTTGGTTTTATTCATGGCAGTGTAATCATCAGTCGACTTTTGATATATTTTACTTTCTTGGTACTGGACAAATGAGGTTAACCTGATGTCCGAGTGAGGTATTTTGGTTGTGGTCAAGGTCAAATCTGCTTCATCTTCTTTCTTTTACTTATGCGTAAAGATGTTTTAAAAGTCTTATGCGTAAACCAAGAAATGGTTTAGGCGTAAGAAATCTTACGCGTAAGACCTTATGCGTAAACAATCCTTACGCGTAAACATGGTCTTATGCGTAAACACGGTCTTACGCATAAAGCTTATGTGTAAGCATAGGCTTATGCGTAAAAACCTTATGCGTAACTGTTCTTACGCATAACTTCATAGTTATGCGTAAATATCTCTGAAGATGGCTCCTTAGGCGTAAAAATAGGGTTTTGACCCTTTGTAGACTTTTTCCGGCGAGTTTTCCGACCAAAAGTTCCGTACAGATTCATTGTAACCCAGAAACTATGACACAAATGACCACTTTTTGACCCAGTTTGACCATAGATATGAACCATTTTGACCATAAAACAGATTCACAGTATATGGTACCAACAAAATTATACGAGTAAAAAAAATGCATAAAAAACTGTTGAGACCAAACAAACAGGTTTATGACTATTCTTAACCAATACAACTTTTGACCATAAAGGATACATTCAAAAACTTGTAAAAATCTGTTAAACATAAAAGTATGTTGGAAAGGTTAAAACTTTGTTAAAAACAGATTTGACAAAATGGATTTTGACAAGATAAATCACCAAAAAAAATAACCAAAAAATAAACCGACCTTACTCTTGATACCAATGTTAGGATCGTATGTATGGAATATTTGGTGAATCGGGAGGTCTTGGAAGATGGAAGAAAGCCATCTTCAAGTTAGTGAGAGAAACTAGAGAGAGAAGGGAGAAACTAGTGTGTTTTATTTTGGAAGATAAAAGATTACACTAATAAGACTCATCCCTCCATGGAAGTATGGAGGCGTATATATACCCAAACACATACAACAATGGGAAATTGACATAACAAGCCCATGTGTTTAATGTAACAAAGATAGAAAATGTAATCCCGTCAATGTCGTTCCATTTACGAGTTAGGAGCGATTCCAAAATAAGCCTTCACCATTTCTATGTACTCCTTGTAGCAATTCTTCACTGCTTCCTCATCCTTTTTGTGTTAGAGCCCAAGTAACAAAGCAACCTTCTTCCATTTTGTGTCGCGTTCAAGCAATCCCCACAAAGTTCCTTTCACCAATTCGTTTGGTGTTTGTCTTGGCCGTATATTCCTTCAACCTTTAACGTGTTCCTCTTCTTCTTCAAGAGTTGATTGAAGTTATTCCACGTTTGCAACTTTACGTTGGTTCTGATCGTGCGCTACCATCTCCAATGTCTTCCAATTGTCACCGTGTTCCACCGAGTCCTTTTCTTGGCCGGCGTAGGGTATCTTCTGATCTTTCTGATCAAAGTTGAATAAAAAACTTCTTGTAATCTTGGATCCCTTCTCTCTGAAACCAGTTTTGCACAGGTCTATTGATATCCAGGATCGAAATTATCAACAAGATTGACAAGAAGTTACATTGTATTATTAGACACACTTTACAACGTTTACATGTACATCGTATTTATAAGGTTCTATGCGAACCATCATGTCCCTTCGTGAAAGGGTACAACCGAAATAACTAACTTCCATAACTACTTTTAACTAACTATAACCGCTATTCGGTTATTAACTAACAAACTAACTAGTTTAGCCCTTAAGCTTTCGTTTGTTACATATTGTACCGAGCCAATGTTTTGTCCAACAAGACTTATGCAATTATGGTCCAACAAATTACTTCGATCGGAGCTGGTGGTAAGGAAATCGTGATGAGTTTAGATCGAGTAAAAGATTGACTTGACGGGTTTGTGGTAACAATTGAATAGAAGTGAATGAACTGATTTTTGTAATGAATCCATTAATGGAATATGTAGTCAAATTCTTAAAAGGTTAATGGAATCCTTATGGTTAATGGAATATATAGTCGGATTCTTACTAGCAAACGAAAAACTTTACTCATAAGGGAAGAAGACAAGGGCATGTTCGTCATTTCCGTTTAAATAGACATTTAAAATAAAATAAAAAATGATGTGGCTGGTTTTTACCTGATCAACATGTAACCCACCAAAAAATGAGACGAAATTGGTGACTATGGAACAAATTCAAAAGTTATATTGATGGTAATAGGATTTTTTTGGGTTCGTTACATAACTGTGAAAATTTTGAAAAGTTTGTTGCCTATCCATGGACTTAACCCTACTATATATTGCCGACTATCGTTTTTATATCGTTCAACCTAAACGTTAATGTCACAGAGAATTCATGATCGAAAAGTAATTGATCATCGAAAATTGTAGTTTCCGGATGCCCGTCATCGCAACACGCGGATACCCTGCAAGTCATCTATTAACAGGGATTGATATTTCACGGATGCAATTGACGCATACGTAGTAGTGTACACAGACAAAAGAATGCGAAAGAACATGAAATGACTATCATATGCTTATTCATTTTTCTCTGTTTCTTTGTTTTATCTATGAACTCATTCTAATTTGAGTTCTTATAAACAACATAAATGTTAAATACCAGAATTTGGCGTATTAATGCTGACTTTAAAAATAAAGTAGATATCATAGGTTATTAAAGCTAAGACAAAAACAGATTATTCATCTCTTCGACTTTTCCGGAGAGTTTATTGCCAACGAAAAAATGGCATCACAAAAAATTTCATTCCAGATTGGCAATGAAAACCGTTGCTTTCTCCACACGCAAAGTAATATGGTTTCCATTTGTTGAGAACGAATTCAAACCCTTCTCCTGCACCTTGAGACGTGTTTGCTACACGTTTTGCCCATCTTAAATCACACCTCAAAAAGCTCCATAGATTTGGTAGCAAGTAAATGCTATGTGGATGTATGTTGGTATCACTTGGCGGATCATATTTAAAAACTGTAACATGCATATTTAACATCAAAATGTGAGTAAATATGGCATGTCGCATGTAAAATATGACAAGGTTACGCTTGATACAATTATAAGTAGTAACTCATTTTTTTTCTACCATTTCAATGAAGAAAAGGGACTTCGAAAATGAATAATGCATGCATGATAGAGATACATACCTAGAGTATCGTTGAAGTAAAATGGGGCATTCGTACGAGCCCATTCACTGTAATTAAAGCCAAAACGCCAATTATCAGAACCACCAACAATGACTCTTCTAGAATTCTGAAAGGGATTCGGGTGTCTAAAAGGCTCATTGGTATAGTTGAACCCAAAGTTCCAATTTTGGGGACCCTGTTGGACGTTCGGGTTACTTGATCCAACTGCCAATATAGCGCCAATTATGGTTATCTGAATTAGTAATTGTGTGTTCATCAAAGCCATTTTACTTCACTTTGAGCTTTTGTCAAATGGAAGAAAAAGCCTTGAAAGTAATGAAATTAGCTTGGTAAGTTTGGAAAACATGTGTTTATATAGAGGTTATTTGAACAACGAATTAAACTAACAAATGGAAATGAGCCTAATTTTGCTCAGTTGGGCTGGTAAAATGTTGAATACTTGTTGATCTTTTTTAAGTTCTTGTGTTCTCATTAATTTGTTTGTGGCTTAGCAGAAAGTTCAAGTATATCTTAGTGGAGCTCGTAGGTTGAATGTTAAAGACTATTGATGTATAATTTTCCACTAGGAAATAAAGTATATCATGAAAGTTGAACTGGTCTTATCATATCTTTACTACATAAAATAGAAAAATTGTCAAAGGTGAAAGTGAAAATTGAAAGTTGAAATTTGAAAGTCAAATGTGAGAGAAATGTACAATGTAATTAATACTCTTATTAAAACACCCCATTACTTAAAAGTACATTGATTTATTCATATTGTACAACCAACTAAAATCATATCCACCAAATTAAATACAAACAATTAAAACATCCCATACTAAAAAGTACAATAAAATTTTCACAAATATACAGTTTAAACAAGCTTCAACAAAATCCAGAATATAAAATAATTACGCACACTAATTAACGTTATTTTTAAAACACCATAAAATGAAAAGTACGTGTTATTATACACATTATACAAGTTAATAAAACACACAAAGTTTCATACAAGCTAACAAGTTGATGGTACATATAGTTTTAAAAACTGGACCGGATCAACAGGTTCAACCGAGAACCGGTTTCGCCACTGGTTCGACTAACCGATAAAAGTCATCCGAAAATAAACCAGATAGGACCCGTTGAAACCGATACAAACTGCTAAATCAGGCCTCATCGAGATCTGTTTCTCCAGTTAATCGTCACAGGGTACCCGCGTATACTATATATAAAGGAAAACACAAAAAGTGAAATGTTGAAACTAAAAATAAAAATGTTGAAAACATATATTTCAAAATGAAACTATTAATACACATCGAAAACCGGGTTGACAAGAGACGCTTCAAACCCAACGGGTTGACCCGATTTAATTTCACCCGTGTTCAACCCAACTGTCGGGTTGACCCGGTTTAAATTGAACCGTTTTTTTGACCAAAACGGTTCAACTGGTTGAACCACCCGATCGACCCGGGTTTCAAAACATTATATTTAATACCCGAATCTTCAAACTTTTATTACTTTTCGTTTATAACCATAAACATTTTTTATCACTAAACGATCTGTCGCTATAAAATCAGGTTGATATGCACAGGTACTCGTCTTTAACCATATGTCTATATAATTACCATTAAAAATTCAAACTAATATTAAATGAAAACTGATTTGACATGTTCAATGTTGGAAAGTCAACACAACTGTTTTTTTTTTTTTTTTTTTTAATTATACATACAAAGCATGTATTCATGTTTTTGAAACTTAAAAAGTGAGTAATGTTAAATTTCTAAAATTCCTTTAAAACTAAAATTTCTACATAAAAATTCAAAGAATTTGTCCTTAATAAAATAGCTGCCATAACAATTCACACCTAAAATTTCAAAGAAATGTATGGCAAATTTTGATAACTTTTACTAATGTAATTTTCAAAATATATATATATATATATATATATTTTTAATTTATTTAATCTTAACACTAATAATTTCTCAAAGTTGGGTGAATTGCATATATATCCCTCCAAAACTTAGTAATTGCATATATATCCAACTAAAAAAAGTTATTACATATATATCCTCCAAAACCTTTAAAAATATCATATATATCCATATAAATATTAGATATAAAAATAAAACACAAACTAAATGATAATTATTATTCAATTTGAATTTTGACCATTATATCCTTATATATTTTGTATCGAACAAACAGCTTATGTTTTCCCAGTAAAATCAAAACCACCATTATACGTCTTGACAACTTATGACTTATATCGCATTAAATAAGAGGCATAGTTATTGTGGGTTCCCCATATGATATCTTTGATGGAGAAAAGAACGCTCAAAGTAAAACACAAAACCAATATAAAGTATTTGACATAAGAATATTATTGCAAGTGAGGAAGAAAAACTAATTAAAAAAGGAAGGGGCGTTGAAGATATATACTTCTTGCGCATGCGGCAAGATATACAATGAGAAAAGAACAAGTTTATACTGTTGTGGCAAGATGTCAAATAGTCAATTATAGTTTAATATATTAGATTACTTCCACCAAAATTTAGAGTGGAAAGAAGAATTGCAGACTCACGATTCATGTTGATGAAAGAGGGATACTGGTAATGTTATGAGAAGGGTATAATAGACAATTTAAAATGATTTGCTTTTGTTTATTAATTATTTGATTATTTGGATATATATGATATTTTTAAAGGTTTTGGAGGATATATATGTAATTATGATTTTAGGTCGGATATATATGTAATTATTAAGCTTTGGAAGGACATATATGCAGTTCCCCCTATTTTAGTTTATAAGGCACCATATTACAGCTTATTTTTTATTGTTATGTTACTTTATATTGTGTGTATCATATGCGATCTCAGTTATTAAATATTGAAATGTGTGCAATGACCATATGATTTTTAAAAATATTGTTTTGACATTTATATATAGTTGAAATTGCAGAGATATTGTTGTGAATAACTTGAATGTTTACAATCACAAAACATTGTATCGATTTATTATATAGTCACGGGGTTCATTTTTTTTTGTTCTTGTTCTTACGCATTAAATACGTTAAATACAAATCTGTTTCCAAATATTGCTATAATGATGGTGATTGATTGGTGCTTTAATCGTTGATTGTTCCGGCGCATTAATTTCAAAGATATACAAATTTTATAAAATAATTTGGTCAAAAAACATTATACAACCGGTGTATATATTTTTGTTAAGTTTCTTAGGTTTGAAGTTTTTTGATTGAGTCAAATACCATGCCTTGATGGATGACAACCGGGTTTCAAAACATTATGTTTAGGGCAAATCGCATAAAAAGGTACTCATCTTATGTCCAATTTCAATTAAAGGTACTATTTTTTTTTTTCACAATTTAAGGTACCCGACTTTTTTTTTGGGCCGATTTAGGTTTTTTTCTAACTTCCGTTAACTATTTAGTTAGTAAATTACATGTTTGGTCCTTGAGTTTGTATAGGCATTACATGTTTGGTCCTTCATCGTTTTTTGCACATTTTCAAAAATTCGAAATAAAATTTTTCAAAAAAATTTTTGAAATTTTTTCCAAATTTTCGAAAACAATTTTTCAAAATATTTTTTCCAAATTTTTTCAACAAAACTTTTTCGAAATATTTTTTCCAAATTTTTTCAAAAAACTTTTCGAAATATTTTAATAAAAAAATTTCGAAATATTTTTTTTCCAAATTTTTTTTCGTGCAAAAACGGACAAAAATATTTTGAATTTTTTTTTTTTTAAATATTTCGAAAAAGTTTTTTTGAAAAAAATTTGGAAAAAAAATATTTCGAAAAATTGTTTTTGAAAAAAATTTGGAAAAAAAATTTTTCGAAAATTTTTTTTTGAAAAAAATTTTATTTTTGAAAATGTGCAAACACGGACTGAAGGACCAAACATGTAATGCCTATAAAAACTCAAGGACCAAACATGTAATTTACTAACGAAATAGTTAACGGAAGTTAGAAAAACACCTAAATCGGCCCAAAAAAATCGGACCTTAAATTGAGAAAAAAAAGAATAGTACCTTTAATTGAAATGGACATAAGATGAGTATCTTTTATGCGAGTTCTTATGTTAATACCCAAATCTTCAAACTTTTATTATTTTTCGTTTATAACCATAAATATTTTTTTATCACTAAACGATCTGTCGCTATAAAATCTCGTTGCTATGCACATGTACTCGTCTTTAACTATATGTCTATATAATTACCATTAAAAATTCAAACTAATATTAAATGAAAACTGATTTGGCATATTCAATGTTGGAAAGTCAATACAACTTTTTATTATTATTATTATACATACAAAGCATGTATCCATGTTTTTGAAACTTAAAAATTGAATAATGTTAAATTTCTAAAATTCTTTTAAAACTAAAATTTATACATAAAAATTCAAAGAATTTGTCCTTAATAAAATAGCTGCCAATTCACACCTAAAATTTCAAAGAAATGTATGGCAAATTTTGATAACTTTTACTAATGTAATTTTCTAAAAAAATATATATTTTTTAATTTATTTAATCTTAACACTAATAATTTCTAAAAGTTTATCAATATATTTTATTTTATAAGGCACCATATTACAACTTATTTTTTATTGCTATGTTACTTTATACTGTGTGTATCATATGCGATCTCAGTTATTAAATATTGAAATATGTGCAATGACTATATGATTTTTAAAAATATTGTTTTGACATTTATATATAGTTGAAATTGCAGAGATATTGTTGTGAATAACTTGAATGTTTACAATCACAAAACATTGTATCGATTTATTATATAGTCACGGGGTTCATTTTTTTTGTTCTTGTTCTTACGCATTAAATACGTTAAATACAAATCTGTTTCCAAATATTGCTATAATGATGGTGATTGATTGGTGCTTTAATCGTTGATTGTTCCGGCGCATTAATTTCAAAGATATACAAAGTTTTCTGAAATAATTTGGTCAAATAACATTATACAACCGGTGTATATATTTTTGTTAAGTTTCTTAGGTTTGAAGTTTTTTTGATTGAGTCAAATACCATGCCTTGATGGATGATAACTACAAAGTGAAGCCAATCAAAGAGTTCGGTCAAAGAGGATTCAACACCTCATATGCCGTGTACTAAGAAATTTTAGACGACGAGTAACGTGCATTGTTAGTTATCTCGTAATTGATGTAATGTTTTATTTTCAGTTTCAATAAATATATTTCATATGTTCTTTGATACATGTTAAGAATTTTTTCTTTAGTTGAATTATCGCATGTTACGAAACACTTACCACAATATCGCATATTGTTAATTATCTGCCGCTAGGAACCGCTGCTGTTAGGCGCGGGTACTCGTCTAGTAACTTATAAATTTTTGTTAGAAAATTGTTTAGTTCACATTTTGCCAACTTACACAAAATCTGAATTCAAGCATTTGGATATCGCAAGCCTAATACAATCAAGCCGAGTATCTCTAAAATGTATGTTGAATAGTTAAAGTTGATGCAAGTTTTACTGTCGATGAAATTTATTCGGCTAGCTTGTCTACAAATTTTTGCCCAAAGTAGATTGGAAATAAGTTATTAAAAAAAGACCAATTTTGTAAGTATGTTTGTGTAATTTACAGCCCTATAACACTATCAACGTGTTCTTTAATTAAATAGTAGTATATTATTTACACATTATATTTCTCATGTTGTATTACCCTAAAAGCTTATAATGTATAAATTTGTTAGCAATGAGTCAATGTCAACGCAATGATCACATAATAGAATATACTATGGAATTACATGGTCAAACAAAGCTGTGTGGATAATAGCTTCCACTAAGAGCAGTTTTTCTAGCAGGATTATGACCAAGAAAATGATGTAATGAATATGAAATCATTTATCATTAACAGTCATTTTAGTTATTAATTTGTTTTCGTTTGCTCCACTTATACGTAATGTGTTAGCCCAATGACCCAATAATGGTTGACCTTATGTAGTTATGTACATGCTTATTAACAAAACTACGATTTGCCCCGCATAGCAACGGGATTTTATAACGGTAAATAATTATAGTGATATTTTGGTTACATAAAACACTTAACCAAAATATCATTATAATTATATGTCGCTATAAAATCTCGTTGCTATACACGGGTACTCATCTAGTATATTATAGAAAAGATACTAGTATGATTTTTTGAAAACTATTATTAATAAATAGCAGAATTAGTCCTTGAGGTTAATACCAGAAATCAGATTAATCCTTATTTTTCAAAAATAATTACGAAACAACAAACCAAATAAGCAGCACAAAATCCATCGATCATCAACTTTAAAAATAAAATTTTCAGCTTTTCCAACCAAAGGACACAATTGATCAGTGCAACTAGGAGCTTCATTATTTTTATAAAATTAAAAGCTAGAACTCTAAACTATGACGTATTAAACATCAAACTAAATAAACCAAAATATCTCAAAATTAAAGCCTGCTTTAATCTCGAATGAAACTTAAAACTCTAAGGAATAACGATATATTCCCAATCTATTTGCTTGTGGCCAAGTGGCAAATTAGAACATATTCAAGAGGGGGCTGGTGAGATATAAAGACCAACCAATTAATCGAACCACTAGCTACTAGGGGCCATATGTTTCTTGCTTTTGTATTGAAGTTGGTGCATATCGACCCCTAAATGGTATGAAAACTACAACTGTTGACCTCATACCTCTGGTGTTTGAGGGTTAAAATCTATGTGGCAACATGTCCACAATCTAATATAACAACAACATAAGCAGCACTACAACGGTCATCACTTTCTCGATTATGAACACTTTTTGATATGCGGGTTTTTTTGGTTTCATCATTGTGATAAGAGCCGTATTCGAGGGTGTGTGAGATGAGCGACCACACAGGACCTCAAAATATTAGTGGCATCCTAATTTACGTTTTAGTATATATATTTGGAGCCCCAAAATCTATCGCACCGATGAAAAGCTTTGAATACTTAACTATCAAGTATGATAAGTTGCATTAAGATTTATTTAAAATCTATTTGAATGGATTTTAAGGGTACGCTCAAAAGAAAATTGACATAATGTAATTTTCACACGGGGCCTTCTAAAACTCAGCAACGGTTTCGGCTGTGATTTATGTGAATAATCTAGCTTAGTTTTCCAAACACAGTTATATAAGTCAAGCTCAATAAATAAGCAAGGACAAAAGTTAGTCAGTGCAAAAAGAGATGGAAGAAGAAACCATGGAGATGTATTGACCTCAAACAACTAAAACCAGATCTCCTTGAATACCAATAAACTAGGATGATGCACTTTGATTGTAATACGCTATGTCATTCCTAGCTCGCTACAAAGATCACACCATGTTCTTGTTACCTACAAAATATGGGGTGTTGAACAATGGCGGATTCAGTAATTATGATAGTTGCAACACAAATATATATTTTTTTTTGTAAAGGGTTTCCCTGGTAAATGTATTACTACAAAAAAAGCATTTAAGTACAAAGGTGCAACAAAATTTACAGCTCACTTCGCTTAGTTTCTCGTCTAACTTTTATACTTAGTTGTTCAGATTAGATAAAAGCTTTAGGATCTTTCAGGTTTTGTTCATTAATTTGTTTTAAATTGATCTTTAAAATAACTCTACAAACAAAATGAGATCTTAAACTACGAAACGAGAACTAAAAATATAAACAGGAAGTACACAACAAAAGAAAGCCAACAATAGAACTTCATAGTTGTTCTTCTCTCCCTTTTGCATATCACCATCTTCTAGACTTATAATATTCTTTCTCTATGTGTTACATTTTGGGGTAGTTGAAAAAGCATAAAGAACGCAAATAGCAAAAAATACTATTAGTACTGGCACCACTAGTACAATCGACACTTCAATCTACGACTTTTTCAACACCTTCCTGACGACGGGGCGTCGGCGTCGTTCGTTCCCGACGCCAAGGCGTAGCCAACAGTTAGTCGGCTGAGCCTCGTAGGGAAAGTCCTTCACGACGCCAAAAAATTAACCTTCCCGACGCCAACATGAGACCCACATTGTTTTCTGGTCAAAGTTTTTTATGGTAGAAAACATATGGTGCCAATGATCCGTCGTCGGCACCATATTTTTAATCATGTAATTAGTTAGCAAAATTAAAGCGTGATTAACTTATCTCCGTTTATTCCCGACGACCTGTCGTTGGTAAAGTGACAAAAAAATAACATTTTGCAATACTTTCCCTACGCCATGGCGTCGGGATCGTATTAAACTTGCATCAAGCCACTTATTATCCCTACGCCATGGCGTCGGGATTGTATGAAAAATAGCATTCAGTTTATTTTTTCCCGACGCCATGGCGTAGGGATAGTATGTAAATTTATGAAAATGTTTATATATTGCCGACGACGGGGCGTCGGCAATATATGTCACATATGCCACAATATTGCAGCATTGCAGCAGTTTCCCAGAATTTTTCCGGAAAAATTCTACATAACCTGCACCTGCAGTTAGGGGTGTCAAATGGGTCGACCCGACCCAACCCGAACCCGACCCGAACCCGATAAGGCCTTATAGGGTCGGGTTGATTCGGGTCCAACTTAGCATATCGGGTTTATCGGGTCAACCCGATAAACCCGATAGTCTTATAGGGTCGGGTCGGGTTAGGGTTTTATCGGTTTAGGTGTAGGGGTGTCGGGTTAGACCCGAACCGACCCGATTAGACCCGAACCCGATAACCCGATTTCTTATAGGGTCGGGTTGCGGGTTATATTTCTAAAGGTCGAAACCCGATTCAACCCGACCCGATAGAGGCTTATCGGGTCGGGTTGACCCGATTAACACCCCTACCTGCAGTTTTCAACCAAAACCTCTAAATCAATATGCCGATATCCCAAAACAACTCATAACGACTAAATAACATATATAATCGCTAAAAAGTTACAAATTATGCAAAACGGGTGATATTAACTACGCATCTAGCTTAAACATACACAAAAGTTGCTAAATCACCAATGTTCAAGTCACCAAAATGTTCAAAGTGTACAATGGCCAACATAAGGATGAGATGATCAAAAGCATAATCTAAACGGGTTTATACATCTACACAAAATAACCCGTAAATATACCTCCATCGATCTACTCGTCAGCATCATCATGATCCGAGCCCTCCTCGTCAAGATCAACACTACCGCCTCTGCCACTCCCCGACCCGACGTCAGATCTCGAAGGAATCTGGCTCATAAGCTCGTACCTCCGATCGGGAGGATGAGTCTGTACAACTTGGAAGAACTCACTAAGCTGGCGCTGAATGGCCTTCGACTCTTTCGCCTACTCCTCTGTCTTCTTTTGGAGGTCTGCGATCTTCTTGTATTTGGCGGCCATCATCTCATCAATCTTTTCTTTGTCGTATGAAGATGAAGGCGGAGACACAGGGGGTAAAATAATCTTCCCGCTCAAAACCCTACCCACACCGGCGACTTTTCCTTGTTGCTTGCCCTTGAGAACCATGGCAAGTATCTCTTCCTCCGTGTAGGGTCTGCCAGTAGGTTTGTCCGCGCCTAGATCCTGTAAGCAACACATCTCCTCCTACAAAAGTTGAAAAAAATATATATTAGTCGGGTTAATTAGTACATTATGTAAATCAATAAATCAATAAAACAGGTTAAAATGACTTAAACAAACAAGAAAGTTACTTATTAGTGCATGTTTCGGCTAAAATGTGTGAAACGTGTGTAATATAAAATACAAAGTTACTTAATAGCCCAAACGTGTGCTAATAAGTAGCTATGTCATTTATATTGCACCCGTTTCACCCAATTTGACCCATTTTAGCATAACATGTACATGTTTGGGCAAAAATAGGTCAAAACTTCTTAAATGACTTAAACAAACAAGAAAGTTACTTATTAGTGCATGTTTCGGCTAAAATGGGGGAAACGTGTGTAATATAAGATACAAAGTTACTTATTAGCCCAAACGTGTGCTAATAAGTAACTTTGCCGTTTATATTACACCCGTTTCACCCATTTTGAGCCATTTTAGCATAACCTGTACTTGTTTGGGCAAAAATGGGTCAAAACAAGTTAAATAACTTAAACAAACAGGAAAGTTACTTATTAGTGCATGTTTCGGCTAAAATGGGTTAAAATCGGGTGTAGCTTGTGCTACACCCATCACCATGTTAGGTCCAACACTGGTGTTAACGCGGAAAGAAAATGCATAAGTTTCATGGAATCTTACAGACAAAACGTACACTGTTATAAAGGTTTAAGTTGATAAAGATGTCAGTTTAATTATATGGAGTTTTACGTTTAGATGTCAATAGTCGCGGAGATCAACCACAACCAAATTTTTTAAATATTAATATAAAATGTTGGACTTAATTGTTTTAAGTCTTGTTAACCCAAAGAAAGAAGGCCTGCAAGTTTCTGGTATGAGCCACCAAACCCATTAGGAAGAAACGGTTTAGTTTTAGGGTTATAAACAGTTATAGTTATTATGAAACGACACACACCCTTTCATTCATGTCGTTTCATCCAGTATTTATAGAGTAGGAATTTGTAAACAATTGTTAACCTTTCAGTCTTATTTTTATCTGATTATTAGAAGGGTTCAACAATCTTCTCCTGTTTTCTTTTGTTTATCAATTCTTATATTGAATCTTTGAATGATGGTAGCATGATGTTGTTTGATCATAAGATCCGGAACATCAAACGTGAAATCAGCCCACTAAATTCCAAAACATTCTGATCTTCACGTATAGCTTTTTAAAACTTAAGTTTTGTTTTGAATGACAATACTTTTAAATCTTATGTTGCTATAGAAAAAACCTAATATGCAGCAAATATTTGTCATTGACAAGATAAGCTGGTCATTCATGTCATTTAGTGACTAGAATTCGTATGGTTAATGTCGGTCCCAAAGTTCGATAAGAGACAAATATAAGATACTCGTCACTACTTAGAGAACAACATATGTTCGTTAGTAAAGGTGGTCACTAACAATGCAAGCTAGTCACTCATATTGTGTAATTGATTACTCAGTTATATGAACAGTTATTTAGCAATGATTTAGAGAACTTCATGCATGTTATGACGCACAATATGACCTGGAAATGAAGTGAAATGCAATAAGATAGAAGAAATAAAAGTATGAAAATTCCAAACTTAACTTTCCGTTATAGACATGTAAGATGTGTTATCTTTAGCGCAACCAAGTTCCAGCCACATAATCAAACCGTATAGTGGCGCGGTGAAATGACACTACTAAAATGTGCCAATAGCAATGAAAATTTTGCAACAACTAGTAAGTCGTCGCTAAATTCACATATTAGCAACGAATATAGCAACGATAATTAACAAAATTGGATTCTTAAGTTAGCAACAACTTTTACTTGCTAAATTGGTTGCTATCTTTTCAAAATTTGGTGTGAATACTCCCTCTCTTTTTTAGCAACGGCTATCTTTAAACTTTTTGTTGCAAAAAATTAGCAACGAAGTTTTAATAGTTGTCAACTAACCATAAATTATTAGCAACGAAATAGAAAATATAGCAACAAATCATTTGTTGCAAAATTTATTGGTCAAAACTTTTGAACACTTTTGTTGTTAAATCTTTGAAAAACTGTGGGAAAATTCCCAACTTCTTTTATGAACAAGTTAACAGATTTTTATTTAAATTCTTTTTCTAATTACTATATTGATGAAGAAATTGAGGAAAACTTCTCACCTTTTTGCTAACCTTACTAACTAATTCGATTTTAGGGGATAGGAATCGAAGGCCAAGGTTTAGGGTATCAAGATATGTATTTATAGGCCTCATTATACATTTAGGTCGGTTGGGAATGCCGCTATCCGCATCGTGCGTGTTTGAATCACGTCAAAATCTAGATTCTTCTGTGACTTGACTCGCGATGCGAACAGGGTGAAAGTTCAGCTTTCAGCTCTATAACATTAACTCTGGATCTTCCTCTCCCGGTTATGTGGCCTCTAGAATCATGAAAAGTGAAGTTCGTATGAAAGAGTTATGACCAAAACAATGCAAGTATGTCAACATATTGTGTTATCATCAATTCTTCATTAGTTCTTTGTTTCTTCACTTGATTCTTTCTCGGTCCATCTTTTATCCTAGTTCAGTTAATCATCGTTTTTTGAGCATTTATCCGTATGTAACCTTCAATGTATGTGTCGCAAGTGTTTGATTTGCATCAAATTAAATAACTTAATTTTTCCGTGACTTGACTCAAGATGCGAACCTGGTGAAATTTCAGCTTTGAGCTCCAAAACCAAAGTTGTATAGCTCTCTCTCCCAGTCTCGTAGCTTCTTGAATCATCAAAAGCGGAGTTCGTATGAGAAAGCTATAACCAAGACAATGCAACTATGTTAACATATGATGCGTTATCATAAAATCTTATTTTTTATTCTGACAATCAACGATATAACTAATTTTCTTCCGACAGTCGACGATATAATTAAACACGGTTGGTGCTTTCTTTGCTTAAGTGGGAATAAAACGTCTAAAATTTTGATATATAAAAGGATGGTAAGAAAAAACTTAACAATTCCAAACATGTTCATATAAACGGAGATACACTAATGGTACA
The DNA here is from genome assembly GCA_910596185.1 of Chrysanthemum makinoi. Lineage (NCBI taxonomy): Eukaryota > Viridiplantae > Streptophyta > Magnoliopsida > Asterales > Asteraceae > Chrysanthemum > Chrysanthemum makinoi. The sequence continues at coordinate 306,537,195 of OU343223.1, read as the reverse complement.
AGATAGTACATAGCTTCAGAATCATGTTTTTTTCTTTTGGTAAAAGAACATATATAGTTTTATTGCCTTAAAGATTAAGTTTGGACCACCTTGTTTCATATTTTATGCATCTAACATAATTACTATCTCATAAATGATGTGTCTAGTAGGAGTCGTTTGAAGCTGTTTCACGAACGCCAAATCATCGAGCAAAGAAAGCTGTGTACTCAACGTCAATAATCAAAACGTTGTTAGGTCTTTTTCCCTAACGAAGAGACCGTGGAAGCCATAGGGCACCCGGTGGGGCAGTTTCACAGCAGCTACTATCTCTAGTGTAGGCGACTTGGCATCCATCACCACAAATCTGGACACATCAGTGATCTCATTATGCACATAAGAAACTATGTAACCATCATCCTCGGCTGCATATGGATTTTCGGGTTCCTTAGCCACAAAGAATGGCTCACCGCCAAAACAACCATGCCCAAACATTCGGCTAGCCACAATACACTCGCGACGGTCAACTTCAGATAATGAAATGTCTAGCTTTACGACCCCCGAGATTTTAGGCATTGGATCCCCGACTCCACAATAAATATACCTGCATGCAATGTATGAGATCTCAATATGGTAAAAAGATACAACCTAAAACTTCTATTACCTTTTGTTTACAAATAAATAGCATAAAATTAGAGAACCTGTTTTTTACAGAGACGAAAGCCGGGTTGATGACTGCAAAATCAAGATTCCAGGTTGAAAGAGGGTACCGTGAAACCATCCCACTTTTCAGATCCATTGTCACTTTCTCTACGGATGCATGGACCAAATCCATCCTCTCCAAAGCATGCTCTACAGATAATATATTAGGCGCCACCATCACAATAGTATCTCCGTTATCCTCTTCCCATGCGTTAATGCAATGTACAACGTTAAGCCCTGGAACCTCGAACCACTTCATCTCTGAATCATCCTTGACGTACCTTGGGATCACCCCAAGTCGCGCAACCTTCCTGGGGTCTGCCCTAATTGGTGATCCACCTCCAATCATCTCCATTAGACTCATTTCAATTTGATTTTCAGGGAAAATTGTATAGTTTTTAGTGATGGCAAAGTCATGAATAAAAGAGGGGCTAATCACTGAAAAGATTGGAACATCATGCTGTTTTTTTCCATTTTCATTGAACCAGAAGAATGCTAAGAAAGGAGGCCCGGGGCCGTACCGGAAAGCAAAAGTTTCTTTAGTTAATGGATCTATTTTTGGGTGAGCAGTCATATTGGTTAATAGCTTGCCGTCAAAGTCATCACGTCCAATGGTGATTATATCACCGTTGGCTGCAAGTTTGATGGCATAGGGGAGATCTGACTCCCCTAATGCATAAAGTTTATTGCCAAAATAGGCGATGCTCGTATTTGCAACACCAATACCTTTTGTTGGGTCAAACTGGCCCATCAAAATCCGTCCTGTACTAACTGCCAATCGAGCAATAGAGGCAGTCATACCATTGAACCCTGAAAACACATTTGGAAAGATGGGTGATCCCGCATCTTTCTCTGTCTGGTACTTGTAAGTTTTCACATATCGACTACAGAATGTGGCTTTTCCTTTAGATATACGAATAGCGTGAAGCATGCCATCACCGTCAAAGAGATGGTAGGGACCCCTTGGTAGATACTGTGGATTTGGCCCGTTACGGAAGTATGCTCCATCAAGGCAACTAGGAAGGGTGCCCTCAATGATTTCACATTCAGTTGGAGGGAGTTCGTTAACAGGAGAAAAGTTATGTGATAAGACATGTTTTGGGTCAACCGAAACCCTAAGTGGTGGATCAATGAAGTTATTAATAAAGTCATCAAACACTTTGAAGATTACGGATGGTAAAGGCTGATCTTCCTTCACTGATTTTGTTCGGTGTTTACGAGTTGAAGATATTAGCTTTTTCGGCCATTTTCTTTAAGACCTCCTGGTGGTTGTGACGGTTGGTTGATTTTCTTCTATTCTGGCAGAAAAGACACGACAAGCTGATGGCTGCGGTAATGACGCTGGCGGTGCTAGTGGTCGTCGTGGTGGTTGATGTTGAAATGGGATGGAATTTGGTCTTAAAAATGTTGACAGAAGAGATGTGGGAAAAGAGCCCATAATTTAGTAAGGGATGCCTTACTACTCTAGTGAAGAAGACTCATGCTTTTATAGCAAAACATTGAGAAAGGTATGTATGTTCCTTCACGTACTTTTGGATTATTCCTATATTATTACAGCTATTATTTCTATTTTTATCAGCAACAAGAGAGTTTAAGTTAATTATCTTAAACTCTTAAAATACGGAAATAATGTATACATAGCAAATTTACATAACCAGAAAAGATCTAGATATGCAAGAATTTACATCTATTCTCAACCGGACAAATCGCACAAAAATGTGTCACACTTAAGGTTAATTTGAATTTTAGATACTCAACTTTATTTTTCTTAATTTGAATTTTAGTCTTATCACAGTTACATCTATTCTAAATCACAACGATACTATTTTAGAATCAGAATTATATATTAATGACCCAATTTGCAAATCGAATCATCTCCAATGTGGCGGACCAAAGGTTTCATAAGATACCAGGTTCAAACCTCGTTGGGTGTACAACTTGAGATAACGAGGGAAAATTCTGGAAAAGATATGGTTCAATCAAAATTTATTTGATTACCACGGTAGCCTGAACAAGGGATCCTGCTCCGTTTAACCGTTTACAACATCCAAATGGAAAACTGAAGTGGATATTATCTTACAAACATTTTGGGAAAATGTTTAATCAGTTTTGAAAAACACCATAGGAATCTTGAACAAAAAGTAGGTTCTGAATTGAAAAAATAAAAATAAAAAAATGTCGTGCATGAGCGGAGTTTCAAAGTTGTGTTGATGTTCGTTGGTCGCGGGCATGAGATGATTCCTTAGCTAGGTGAACCCAATGTTACTCGATACGAACAAATCAAACAAGTAGTGAAATGTAACAATATTTGGAAGTTAATATAATTCACTTTTGCACAAAAAACAATAGTTTCTCATATATTGGATGTACTAAATATACTCAAAACGAAACTGACCTAAATGCCGCACACTGATGCTTTAAATTATGATTAAATGTGTCGAGTTTAAGGTATACCAAACAATATTGCGAGTAACAAACCTAAAATTAAACTTGTTTAAGATACAACTCATAATTCTAAAAACCAAAAGTGATTTAGATTCGTATGTGTCTCGTTCTTCTATTTTAAGTAGTTCAACATTACCTTCAACATAATCCAAATATTGTACTGATATCTTTTGCAAATATCTATTTAAACTCAAGACATAAGGATGACAAATTAAATCTAAACTTAAGATAACTAAACAAACATAATAGAGATATCAACCAAGAATGCTTAAAGCCCTAATAACTCAAGATGTCTTTTGATGTCTTTTGTTTCTTCTAGAGTTTATATAATGCTTTTACAATGAGCAATTGATGAAAGTTTTTTTCTTTAACTAAAAAGGTTTCTCGAAAACTTTTGCTCATTCAAGAGTTCAAGACAATATCTTTCTTTCCAAAGACCAAAACCTTTCTCACACTAACTAAATAATTTTGTAGTATAATTATTCTTCTAAACATCCTCCTAATTAACTGAAAGGTTTATGGATACTTTTAATGTTAGTATGACCGGATTCGAACTCGAGACTCCGGGATTGCACACATTACGCATGAGAATCAATATTTAATATAATTAATAAATAAATGTTATATTTTAATTATTAATCACAAATATTACTTAATGAATGTTAGTAGTAATTGGCTAACGGTCGTTAAATGTAAAGTTAAGGGACTAGGGATGAAAATTGAAGTCGGGAAGGATCTAGAACCCCTATGGGTTTGATATGGCCAGTCGTGGGTATCCCATACCCTAAGTTGGTCACCAAGTTTTGATTAGTATATATACAAACCCCTTGTATTCAATTCTAATAAATCTTGGATCACCAAATAACTCTAACTTCTTCTCCTCTCCTCTCTTTGAGCCTTGGCTGATCGTCCTATATCCCTAACACCTTGGGATCGATTTTCCTTTACTCAAACACAAGTGTTTGGTTGTTTGTGATTTCAAGAACCTATCTTTTCACGTTGATTCGATCGCAGTACGTGTATACAAGAACGAAGGGCAAATACAAGTGTGCTTGGGTAATTCTTGGTATTTGACAAAGGGGTTGGTCGAATTTATTAAACCCTAATTTTTAGGGTTTAGGGTTTCCTTGGTTCTTGATCTATTGTGTTCTTTAATTCGCAAAAGGTACGCATATACTTTTAATTCGGTCAGTTAATTTACAAGTATTATTCATATTACTTCTGATGCATGCTTTGATGATGTTTATGTGTTTTTTTATAATTGTTATGATTTGTAAAACCCAACGGTGGCATCACGAGCCGTTAATACGTTGTAATTAATTATCGAAACACATAAAGTTAAATATTTATGATTATTACATGGTTTTATGATTTCTAGGGTTTTGAAAATTGGAACCCTAATTTTTTTATATATGGGTCGATTACCCTTTATTTTTTTAATTAGGTTTTATATTTTGTAAAAGTTGTAGAAACCCTAGGATTGCATGTATATTTTATGTGGTTATTAAGAATAATTGTTATGTGCCATGATAATATGCGTATCTTGGAATTATAATTGTTATGAGGAATCCATGGTGTAACATGCATGTTTTGCCATGGATTATTGTTTATTGATTGTTTTGATTAATTGTTAAGTAAAATTAACATGTAATTAGTTTGATAAATATAAAATTGGGAAACACCTCAATATATCTAATAATAACTCATTATGTGCAATATGGTATATCGTTAACTAAGGCTTACGCAATCGACTTGTCGATGTATGTGGCTCACTTACCATAGTAGGTGAAAGCCCTAGTTAATATATGCATGGTTTTTACACATAGAATTGATTATTAGGGTTTTTATCGAACAAATTATGTATGTGGCTATTTGTTTTTACATATGTTAATTGTTAAGTTATATGTATATTATTTGAGTTCGTTAAATTTTTATTAATTGCTTTTTTTTATATTAGTATGACACGTTTGTAAGCAAAAAAGGTTATTTGAGAATAGAAAATTAACCAAACTAAATAATGGTGAAATTGGATTTGTTTTCTAAGTATTAAATCTTGAACTTTTAGTCGATTGATGCGACTGTCCTAAATGGTTAGAACGGCTCACCCATTATGACAAACTATGAGAGTGGTTTTACGGAGGGTTCGACATTAAATTGCGACTCAAAAGAAGAATGGGTTTTAATAAGCTTCGCGCTGACCAGCTTCTCTGCCACTTTGTGCGTTGTATTTGGAGCTACCTAGTATAACCATTCTATGTACGAAGCATCTTAATGCATAGTTGTAAGTTTCTCAACGCATCGATTAAAACTTTGTAGAACTTAATCTTAGTACTTTAAAAACTATAAGTAAAGTTTTGAAAAAATTTATGTTATGAAGATGTATGCATGATTTTTTGTACATAAGTTTTGATTACACATCAAAAATTGTACCCTTAAAATTTAAGTTTATGGCAACTAAAGATAAGAAACACTTGAACTTGTAATTTATGTTATGTGGGAACTTAGATAGATTGCAATAACAAGGTAAATCTCCATGTTGTGTGGGAACTCAGCTTGAATAAATTTGCAGTTTCTAAATTAGACAACTTAATTAAGTTAGTTAGTAAGATCCATGACTTAAGGCATAAGATGGGGTAAAACATGCTTACATTTGCCTAATTGTTTGGCAAAATTGTAAATCCCATATTTTCTAGGAATTGAAAACTTGTTTGTCAATTATTATTCTTCGAAAATTACCTATTCAATACTTTCATCACTAGCAGAGCAACTGGTGTGGTGAAACTATGACAATGTGGGTCCTAGATTCAAGGAAAATTCTATGGTTAATATGAATATTGACCAAGGGTATTTTATTTTCTTGAAAGGTTGAATTATCGAAAGTACTAACTTTTGAACTTTTATTTTCTGTAGAAATGGCTCAACCTGAAACAAATGCACTAAGTTCGTCATTCAAATCAATGTTTGATCGCGAAAAATTTACTGGCAGCGCTAATTTCAGTGACTAATATAGGCAACTCAAAATTGTCTTGTGTGTTGCCAAAAGATTAGATTATTTGAATATGCCTTGTCTTCCTGAATCTGAAGCAAATGCTACTCCTGCTATAAGGGCAGCATGGCAAACTGAGTATGACAAGCATAATGAGGTTGCCTGCCTTATGCTTGGAAGTATGTCTTCAAACTTTCAAAAACAGTTTGAAAATTACTTCCCAAAAGACATGCTTGCCGAACTTATTCGGTTGTTTGAAAAGTCTGCAACTATAGAGTTATATGATTTGATAGATTCTCTACACAGTTGCAAACAGGGGGAAAGGAAACCTGTGAATGCCCCATTGCTTGGAAATGATGAGTAACATGGACCAACTTGGAAGGCTCAACTACATCTACCCTAATGACATACAAATTGGCCTTATCAACAGATCCCTTAACAAGGAATTTGATGGTTTCATGTGCAATTACAATATGCATTACACGGGGAAGACAGTTAGTGAGGTGAATGCAATGCTCATTGACTACGAAATAGGTTTGCCCAAAAAGGCTCCTATACCTCAGGTACTTGCTGGTAGGATTACTAAGCCTAATAAGCAGTAAGCGAACAAGAAAGGGAAAGGTAAGGGTAAGGCTGATAAGGGAAAACAAGTTATGGCTTATGAACCAGAAACCAAAAAGTAACCCCCTAAAAAGAAAGAGAATCCTAAAAGGGATCAGGCTTTTCATCACTGCAAGGAGGTAAGACACTGGAAGAGGAATTGTCCACTCTACCTCGATGAGTTGCGAACGAAGAGGTATAAGAATGCTAGTACTGTTGCCAGCACTTCAGGTACTCTATTAATGATAGAATTATTTGCATTTCTTCATAAAATAAATTCCTGGGTATATGATATTGGATATGGTATTCACATTTGTAATACACTGCAGGGACTTAGAGGTGCAAGGAAACTTGCCTATGGACAACTGATGAGTGTCTAAATACTCATCATTTTTGTGTAATCTAAACTGCAAAATCATCTGAAAACACTCAGAAACACATCAAAATGATCAAAATATCACAAATCAGTGTTTTATGTGTTTTAAATGCAAAAATATCAAAATCAGATGAAAAATGTATCAAGTTTGCAAAATTGGCAGTTTTAGTCCCCCAAGTTTTGAAAGTTGTCAAATCTAGTCCCTGGAATTCAAAAATGTGGAAATTTATCATTCAAGGTCCCTGAAGTATTCTAAGTTGTTTAAAATGATCCTTGAATGATTCTTTGGTCAATTGGCAAGAAAGGTCCCTAAACTTTGGAAATTTGCAAAATTAGTCCTTGGACCTTTAAAAATGGATTTTATGCAAAAAGGATCCTTGTTTTATCAATGTTTGTCACGATTGGTCCTTGTGAGAAGTTTGGAAAAGTTCACTTTCAGTCCTTGAAGTTTGGTCGAATTGCATTTTTGGTCCTTACAATATCACTAAACCAAACGGACACATATATATATCCAAACCCAATCCAACTCTTTGGCCCAATCCCTTATCCAAGCCCAAAACTTCTTGCACCTTGACCCCTTTGGCTGACCCGTGAGCCAGGCCACAATACGTTGTGAACCCCAGCCACCCAATTATGACCCCCCGTGTTATATAGCTCGGTCAACAAAGTCAAACCCACCTTAGCGCGCCCAAATACCAGAGCTACTGTAGCTCTATCTCTTCAACCCCTGTAACATCAAAACCAGTCTTGGTTTTCCACCCTTTTCAACCCCCCTCCATTCCATGTTCCCTCCACCTCCTCTAAACACCAAAAACTTTAATTGACTCAAACCAAACTCTCATTAAAGCAAAAACCTGCTTTGAAGATATTTGGCGCCAAAAAGAGCAAGGTGTACGGTTCTGATGAATTTGAGTGATCCAAGGGCTCAAATGTGGTGGGAAACAATCAGAGACATGCAAGGATTGCTTAAAGTCTATAAAGAGAGAGAGAGAGGCATTGTATGATCTATCTAGAGTAATTTTATTTTTCCTTAGTCGTTTTCTTTAACTTAAGCTTTTCAATGTATGTTTTTAATTCCAAGTACTTTATTTAAGTCTCTCAAGTGTATTTGAACCTCTTTTAATAAGTAATTCCAAGTTTTAAAGTTAACTTCAGTTTATGCAATTTTCAATTTCAAAAATATCATGTGAATCAAATGTTGTTTTTAGTTGATTATATGGACTGAAATAGGTCACATAAGCTCCCATATAGCTTTTATAAGCTTTTAGAAACTCTAAAATTCAGTTTAGAAGAAAAAACAGAAAATTCACCAAAAATCCAAATAATTAGTGAAAAATAAAAAAGGGTTCCATGGAAGTGTTCACAGCTGGAGCAGGGTATATAGTGGATGGCCTTGGGTTAGTAGCTTATTGGTAAGCTTATAGGGGTGCTCATTGATCTTGGTTCTCAGTTTTAAGCATTGGAAGCTTTTGTAAGCTCTTTTGATCATTTTGGCATCTTCTTGTTATACTTGTTCATAAGCTTTAAATTCTGTTTCTTTATGTTATTTAATCTTGGTTAAGTGTTATTAATCATTAAAATCAGTCTTTTGTTCTTTTAAATTAGTAACTAGCAAAACTCTAGTTTTAACAGTATAAACTGCATCTTGGTAAATTCTTAGTTTGAAGTTGTAATGGGTGTTGTTTAAGGAATCATTAGTCCTATAAAGAGATTATACAAGGTTGTAAATCAGTTTCATGGTTTAAAATTGTGTTTTGATTTGAAAAACTTCATAACAGTTAACATCAAGGGGTGTTTGGATCTTTGAGTTTGAAAGTACTTTGGACTTTGGTTTTGTTGGAAATCTGTCTAAATAGGTCTAAGTAACTAAGTTCAGTCATAAAATCAAGTCCTCATTAGCAAAAAGTCAAAATTTCAAGTTATCATGTCTAGGTACTTACTGTTGGATTTTTTTTGGATAACAGATCTTGATTTTGTGTTAGCAAGTGGTTAATCTTGCTCAAGTTAGTCTCATTAAATCTTAAAACAACATATTAAGTGCTTAAGATCAGATCAAAAGTCACTTTGGTCAACTTTTTGGTTTTTCTCAAAAAGTCAAAATCTCATAAGGTGGGTTTTGAATAAAATTTGGAATTTCACTGAGTGCTTATTAGTAGGATTCAGTTGATAAGGTTTTGGATTTTTATAGTCTAGTTGCTTAAGAAAAATACAAAAATACTAGTTCTTTGCATTTCAGCTTTTTAAGTGCTTATTTCTCAGCTTTTCTTGGATACCTGTCCAAAAATCTGTCCTGTGCACAGAAATTGGTACCATATTGATAAGCTCTCATAGAGCTTATTAATTGCTCAAATCTTGTGTTCTCTGGTTCTTTGGAAATCCAACCTGGTCCTCTTGGAGTATCAAGTCTTGTTTTTCACTTTTGAGCTTGTTAGCTAGGGCTGCTAAGAGCTTAAAGCTTGTCCCACTTCTGTGAAAAAGCAAAGTGCTTATTTGCTTAATTCTAGCTTATCAGTGTGCTCCCTTGTATGTTCTAGCTTCATTTCTGTTCATTAAGCTTGTTTGCATATACTTTGAGCTTCTGTTTCAGTGTGCTAGCTTGTTTGAGCTTATTTCTATAAAATAAGCTATTTTGGCCACTGTTGGGCTAATAAGCCATCAAATCAGCTTATTTGTGACTTGTAAATTTTTTGTCTTTATTAAAATTTCATATTATTAGTATATAAGTAGTTTTCAAAAAGAAAATTCAGAAAAACATCAATATAAAAATAGTGATAGCGTTTATTTAATATTTTTTAGCTTTTTGATTTTTCTTTTCAACTTTTTAATAAGCAAATCTTGTTTTTCTATTTTTCTTTGTTTTCTGTCATCATATAGGATTTTTAGAAAAAGTTTCAGATTTTTCTCTATCTTTTTAGTATTTTTTTATAATTTTAAATAGTTAAAAATAGTAATTAATTAGTGATAAATAATTAAAAAGCATAAAAAATATCTTTTCTGTTTTAAAATTAGTTTTATAGTATTTTAGATTTTTCAGAATCATAAGTTTATTTTTCTAGCCTTATTTTGTATTTTCTTCTATTTTAAAGTATTTATTAAATAGTTAAAATAGTTTTTAATTAATAAAAATTAATTAAATAGTGTTAAAAATAATTTTCTTTTTCTAATAATTTTCTTTTAATTTTAGGATTCCAAAAATGTTATTTTCATATTTTTAGGCCTCTTATTTCTTAGTCTTCACTTTTTATTTTGTGCGTATACGTAGTTTTTAAAACTTACGTTTACGTTTTTTTTCTCATCTGATTGTTGTGCTTTCCAATTCTGTGTCCAATTCTATTCCAAATCAATCAGTAGTGTAATTTCTAATCAAAACCTTTACAGATCACTATCCTTAGTGATCATTCTATCCTCTGAGTTTGTTTTAAACGCACCATTGAGTCTCCTTGGGACTAAACGACCCGGGAATTCACTGTATTCTCCTGGACTTCATTGTATTTGTGTCTGAGCTGTTTTAAGTCTGTTAAGACTTGACGGTTTTGCGCGGATCAAAATTTTGGCGCCGCTGCCGGGGAGGCTTTAGCGTGTGTTTAGCCATTGTCAGATCCATTGTTGCACATACCCATCATTTGTAAAAAGTTTTTGTAAAGTTATAAAAAAAATCAAAAAAGTTCATTAGCACTTTTCCTAAAGTGTTAAAAACTCCAAAAAAAAATATAAAACAACAAAACAATCGGAACGTTTTCTATTTTGTATTCTCTTTTAAGGTGATTCTTGAAGAGATACGATTTGGTTAAACGGGACGATAACAAACATATTGTCCAAAAGTTTTGAACCCATCGCACAAATCTTACCTACGTCTTTTCAGTGGAACTTAAAATATACATAAAAATCAACCACCGCAAATCAAGGCGTGCACTACCTAATGGGGGTGCGACCATTAATAAGTTCCTGAACATCGATTTAAAACTTGCCTTTGTGTCACTTGTGATTTGGTGTACCTTTTTCAAAGAAGCCATTTCATTTGTGATTATTGGTTAAGTTCACTTGTGTTTTGCCTCATTTGTTTTGAAAATTGATTTTTATACATAGTGCATGCGCACTCGTTCTTCCTGTTCTACAAGTCCACTTCTCGAACTTGGAAAGATTCCTCGTAGACGTAGAGGACGTTCACTCCTTCAGCCGTGGCGAGGAACGTCTACCACCACCACCTCCTGTCGAAATGGCAGAAGACAAACCTATGAATGAGCTTCTCCAAGCACCCATCGAGGGTTACGGAGATGCCATTGTTGTTCCAGCCATCGTAGCTGACACTTTCGAGCTCAAAACGGGTTGCTTAATCTAGTAACCCAAAGCCAATTCTATGGTTTTGAGCGGGATGATCCTCATGCACACATTCGATGGTTTAATAAGATAACATCTACCATCAAATATAAGAATGTCCCACATGAAGCTATCAAGCTTCTTCCGTTCCCATTTTCTCTAGAGGGACAAGCCCGGAATTGGCTTGAGAAACAACCCCCTCGTTCTATAGAGACATGGGAAGATCTTGTCACCAAGTTCGTTAATGAGTTCTATCCTCCGTCCCGAACCACAAGTCTTAAGAATGAGATAATGAAATTTTCTCAGAGATTTGATGAATCATTCCGGGAGGCATGGGATCGTTACAAAGAGTTGCTTCGCAAGTGTCCGCATCACGGTTTTACCGAGTTAATGCAAATGGATACTTTCTACAATGGTCTCAATCAGGCCAATCAAGACTCTTTGAATGCCTCCGCGGGAGGTAATTTCTTGAGCAAGACCACCAAAGAGGCCTTGCAAATCATTGAGAACAAATCTCGGTCCGTCCTTTCGTGAGCAAAGACATATCAGTCTCATGCTGGACCTTCTTCTTCTTCATTCCCCGTGAGTACATCTAGCACCGATGCTAAGATTGATAAACTCACAGACATTGTTCAGGCTTTGGTTCTTGCTAACCAGAATAAAGTCTCCTTCACTCGAGACTCTACACATCTGAAGTGAAGAAAGTTGAAAGTTGTGTCACCTGTGGTGGTCCTCATGCTTATTACAATTGTACTGCCACCGATGGTAGTCCTTTTGAAGCAAATGCTTTAGCCGGTAGTTCACAGCAAGGAGGTAATCAATACCGTCCTCAAAATGAACCACACTACAGTGCTAACACTAATCGAGCACCACCGGTTTCAACCAGAATCATAACATGCAAAACCGGAATCAGAACCAACCAAGAATGAACCAAGGTTATCAAAACCAAGTTAATTTCTATCCTGGACCAAATCAAGGTTTCCAACATCAAGGAAACCTTCATCAAAACCATTTCAATCGAGGGAATCAATTTCATGGGAATATGAATCCTAATCAAGGGAATTTTGGCTATAATCAAAACATACGGCCTCAAATTGTCCCTCCAGCTCCTCCCGTCATTACTCTTCCAGGACCATCATCTGATGAGTTACTGAAGCAGTTCATGAAGTCCCAAGATGAAATGAACAGGTTATTGGTCAGCCAAATTGCGATCTCAAAAGTCTTTAAATGATCGACCCTCGGGCTCAGGTACTTTACCTAGCAACACGATCGCTAACCCGAGGGGCGATGCCAAGGCGATCACAACCCGAAGTGGTGTTTCATACACTGGACCCGCTGTTCCTACTACCTCTACTTCTTCTTCTCTCCCTAAGGTAGTGGACAGTGAACCTACGACTCCAATGCCCCCTCCTCCTGTGGCAATGAGTCAAGTTACCAAGGAAACAACGGACAAGGTTCATTATTCTAGCCCACGGTACGCGACACATCCAACCTTCGGTAGTCCAACCTCAAGTGGTCCAGAAACCCAAGTCAAATCAAGGAGTTGTTTTTTAACCTCCTATAGCTCCCTGTTGAGAATCGAAATCCAAATCTTCTATTCCTTACCCGTCACGTTTGAATGAGCAAAGCTCCGCGAGAAAGCTAGTCATCAAATGGATAAATTTTTCCAAATTTTCCAAGAGTTACACTTTGACATAAGCTTTGCGGATGCTATCATTCTGATGCCCAAGTTTGCATCAACTCTCAAGCACATGTTAAGCAATAAGGAAAAGCTGTTTGAAATGGCTAAGACTCCTCTTAACGAGAACTGCTCTGCAGTCATCCTGAAGAAGCTTCCTGAAAAGCTTGGAGATCCTGGGAAATTTCTCTTACCTTGCGTATTCCCAGGAATGGTTGAATGCTTTGCCCTAGCAGATCTTGGTGCAAGCATTAATCTTATGCCATATTCGGTGTGGAAGAAACTTTCTCTTCCGGAACTCACTCCTACATGCATGACTCTCGAGCTTGCAGATCGTTCCATATCCCGTCCTCTTGGCATTACTGAGGACGTATTTGTGAAAGTAGGAAAGTTCCATTTCCCAGGTGACTTCGTGGTTGTTGATTTTGATGCCGATCATCGGGTTCCTCTCATTGTTGGTCGAGGATTCCCGAGAACGGGCCGTGCTCTCATAGATGTATTTGAGCAAGAAATCACATTACGTGTTGGTAACGAAGCTGTCACCTTCAACCTTGACCAAACTTCGAGGTACTCCGCAAATTATGATTCTGAGTCGGTTAACCGAATAGATATCATTGATGTTGCCACTGAAGAGTACTCTCAAGAAGTTCTTGGTTATTCTCATAATTCTGTGAGTAGGGATTCCACCACATCTTCTCAACCTATCATAGCCAATTCTATTCCTTCTATCACTCCTTTTGAGGGAAATGACTCCATCTCAGAAGAGATTGAGGCATACTTGGCTAGTGATTCTGTGCCTTGGGAAATTGATCACGCTCCAATTGATATTGAAGGGGACATACTTCTTATTGAGAAGCTGCTCAATGATGATCCATCATCAACCCCTCATCCTAGTGATTTAATTCCTGATGAGATTAGTCAAAATGAGATTAATCTGGAGGGAGATATTCTTCTTGAGAAATTGTTAAATCTGGATACTTCTCTTCCTCTCCCTCCCATCAAACTTCATAACAAGGAAGTCAAGTCAGTTGAGAAAACTGAAGAATTTCCTGAGGTTGAGCTTAAGGACTTACCTCCTCATCTTGAATATGAATTTCTAGAAGGTGATGATAAATTGCCTGTCATTATTGCTCGAGATTTGAGTAAAGATGAAAAAGCTGCTCTCATTAAAATTTTGAAGTCACACAAGCAAGCAATTGCTTGGAAACTCTCCGACATCAAAGGTATCAACCCTGAGTTCTGTACTCATAAAATCTTGATGGAGGATGACTTCAAACCCGCAGTTCAACATCAGAGACGAGTGAATCCAAAAATCCATGATGTTATTAAACAAGAGGTTATCAAACTTCTTGATGCAGGATTGATTTACCCGATCTCAGATAGTCCTTGGGTTAACCCAATTCATTGTGTCGAAAAGGGTGGCATTACTGTTATCACAAATGAAGATAACGAGTTAATTCCAACTCGATTGGTGACGGGATGGCGTGTTTGCATCGACTATCGTAAGTTGAATGACGCCACCCGTAAAGACCATTTTCCTCTACCCTTCATGGACCAGATGCTTGAGAGATTAGCAAGGAACGAATACTATTGTTTCCTTGATGGTTTCTCGGGTTACTTTCAGATCCCCATTGATCCAAATGATCAAGAGAAAACCACATTCACTTGCCCATACGGAACTTTTGCCTACAAACGTATGCCTTTTGGCTTATGTAATGCTCCTGGCACGTTCCAACGATGTATGATGGCCATATTCCACGACATGATCGGGGAAACAATGGAAGTGTTTATGGATGACTTCTCAGTTATTAGGGATTCGTTTCAAACATGTCTCTCCCATTTATAAAAAATGCTTCAAAGGTGTGAAGACACAAATCTTTGTCTAAACTGGGAGAAGAGCCATTTTATGGTCAAAGAAGGCATTGTCCTTGGCCAAAAGATTTCAAAGAACGGGATTGAGGTAGATAGAGCAAAAGTAGATGTTATTGCTAAATTACCTCATCCTACTACCGTCAAAGGTATTAGGAGTTTTTTAGGCCATGCCGGTTTCTATCGCAGATTCATTCAAGATTTTTCCAAAATCGCCCGGCCTATGACCCATCTTCTTGAAAAGGATGCTCCTTTTATCTTCTCCCCTGCGTGCATAAAAGCTTTTGAAACATTGAAGAAAAAGCTTACTGAAGCACCCATTCTCGTTGCTCCCGACTGGGACTTGCCTTTTGAGCTCATGTGCGATGCAAGTGATTTTGCTATCGGAGCAGTCCTAGGGCAACGAAGGAACAAGCACTTTCAGCCTATTCACTACGCAAGCATAACTATGACTGAGGCTCAAACTCATTACACCACCACAGAAAAAGAGCTACTAGCCGTGGTGTATGCTTTTGAGAAGTTTCGGCCGTATCTTATCTTGACCAAATGCGTAGTGTATACGGATCACTCGGCTCTTAAATATCTCTTTGCAAAACAAGATGCAAAGCCGAGATTGCTCCGTTGGATTCTCCTCCTCCAGGAATTTGATATCATTATACGTGATAAAAAGGGAGCTGAGAATCTAGCTGCGATCATCTGTCAGATTAGAAAACCCTCACCAAGATGTTTTCGAGAAAAAGGAAATTAATGAAACATTTTCTCTCGAGACACTCAATGCGGTTTCTTTTCGTGGAAATTCTACCACCCCATGGTTTGCTGACTTTGCAAATTACCATGCGGGTAACTTCATTGTGAAAGGGATGTCGACCCAGCAGAAGAACAAATTCTTCAAGGATGTTAAACACTATTTCTGGGACGACCCTTTCTTATTCAAAATCTGTGCGGATCAAGTCATCCGACGGTGTGTTTATGGACATGAAGCTATTGACATTCTCACAGCTTGCCATGCTGGACCCACCGGGGGCCATCATAGTCCAAATTACACCGCCAAAAAGGTGTTTGATTCCGGGTACTATTGGCCCACAATCTATAAGGATGCCCACGATTATGTCAAAGCCTGTGACGCTTGTCAACGTCACGGAAATATCTCTCAAAGGAATGAAATGCCACAAAATGCCATTCAAGTTTGTGAGATATTTGACATATGGGGTATTGATTTTATGGGGCCGTTTCCACCTTCTCGTGGCAACAAGTACATACTCGTGGCTGTTGACTATTTGTCAAAATGGGTTGAAGCAAAAGCTCTACCCACCAATGATGCCCGAGTAGTTGTGAAGTTTTTGAAATCTCTGTTTGCCAGGTTTGGAACTCCGAGAGCGATAATCGATCGTGGTACACATTTTGTAATGACCAATTTGAAAGAGTCATGCAAAAATATGGTGTTACCCATCGTCTCTCTATCGCATACCACCCCAAACAAGTGGGCGGTGGAAGTTTCAAACCGTGGTATTAAAAGAATCCTTGAAAGGACAGAGGGAAAATCGTGCATCCTGGTCGGATAAGCTTGATGACGCACTCTGGGCCTTTCGTACAGCTTACAAAACACCTATCGGGTGTACTCCATACAAGCTAGTGTACGGAAAGGCATGTCATCTTCCGATTGAGTTAGAGCACAAGGCATACTGGGCCTTAAAACATGCGAACTTCGATATGTGACAAATAGGTGATCACAGAAAAGTTCAAATGAATGAACTAAATGAACTTCGTGATCAAGATTATGAGAACTCTTTGATCTACAAGCAAAAGACAAAGAAGATTCACGACTCCAAGATCAAGAACCGCGTTTTCAACGTTGGTGATCGAGTCCTTCTTTTCAATTCTAGATTGAAGATTTTTTCGGGAAAGCTTAAGTCCTTGGTCCGGTCCATTCACTATTGCTAAGGTTTATCCTTATGGTACCGTTGAGTTATCTCAACCCGATGGTCCTAATTTTAAAGTGAATGGTCATCGAGTTAAGCATTACTTTGGAGAGGACATTCCCCCCGTGGTTGTCCCGGATTTACAAACATTCCCCATGAACCAATGAATGCGGGGATCGAGTCAAGCTAGTGACTCGGTAATCAAAAACATTAGCACGCACCATATGGGTTTTCACCCATAATTCTGTCTTCTTACCCCTTTCTACCACCCTAGTGTGGGGGAGTTTTCCCCACACTGTTGTATATTCTCATTCTTTCTAAAAAAAAAAAAAAAAAAAAAAAAATCTTCTTCTAAATAAATGGCCGTAATATTTCCCTTTTACGTTCTTTGTTTCGCATAACCACGGGTACTTTGAATATTGAGGGCAATATTCATTTCTAAGTGTGGTGGGGAATTCTCACGAATTTCATATATTATCTACCCAATTCCCCCGTTTTTGGCCAAAATTTTTTGGAGTAAGTGTTTTACACTTACTCATTTGGTTATCATCCGCCATGTTCAGTAAGACAAAAGGATTGGCTAATCCAGGAGCAAACGGCTCTTGGTAAAGATTTCTCAAATCCGCTTATATGGCTTGCAATTTGCCCAAAATTGTATGGTTCCTCAACTCTCCATCATCCTCAAAAGATAATGAGTTGGCTAGCCCGCAAGATTATGGCTTGTGGTAAAGGCAAAGGAAAATCCATAATTGGTATTCACTCACCAAAGATAATCCCTGATAATTTATCTAAGAGTTGGCTAGTCGTAAGGGTACGGCTTCGGTAAAGACACATCAAATCCGTTATATGGTTTATGATTTGCCAATAAATCATTTGGTTATCGTTGTACCAAGGTTCTTAATTGAATCAAAACAATGGCTACTCTTAGTGATGGCTTTTGGTAAAGAGATAAAATCCATCAAGTTTTCTCAAATCATTGCTAAGGACTAGCAATATCTCGGGGATTGATGAGTGTCTAAATACTCATCATTTTTGTGTAATCTAAACTGCAAAATCATCTGAAAACACTCCGAAACACATCAAAATGATCAAAATATCACAAATCAGTGTTTTATGTGTTTTAAATGCAAAAATATCAAAATCAGATGAAAACTGTATCAAGTTTGCAAAATTGGCAGCTTTAGTCCCCAAGTTTTGAAAGTTGTCAAATCTAGTCCCTGAATTCAAAATGTGGAAATTTATCATTCAAGGTCCCTGAAGTATTCTAAGTTGTTTAAAATGATCCTTGAATGATTCTTTGGTCAATTGGCAAGAAAGGTCCCTAAACTTTGGAAATTTGCAAAATTAGTCCTTGGACCTTTTAAAATGGATTTTATGCAAAAAGGATCCTTGTTTTATCAATGTTTGTCATGATTGGTCCTTGTGAGAAGTTTGGAAAAGTTCACTTTCAGTCCTTGAAGTTTGGTCGAATTGCATTTTTGGTCCTTACAATATCACTAAACCAAACGGACACATATATATATCCAAACCCAATCCAACTCTTTGGCCCAATCCCTTATCCAAGCCCAAAACTTCTTGCACCTTGACCCCTTTGGCTGACCTAGCCAGGCCACAATACGTTGTGAACCCCAGCCACCCAATTATGACCCCCCGTGTTATATAGCTCGGTCAACAAAGTCAAACCCACCTTAAGCATCCAAATACCGTGAGCTACTGTAGCTCTATCTCTTCAACCCCTGTAACATCAAAACCAGTCTTGGTTTTCCACCCTTTTCAACCCCCCTCCATTCCATGTTCCCTCCACTCTCAAACACCAAAAACTTTAATTGACTCAAACCAAACTCTCATTAAAGCAAAAAACCTGCTTTGAAGATATTTGGCCAAAAGAGCAAGGTGTACTGGTTCGATGAATTTGAGTGATCCAAGGGCTCAAATGTGGTGGGAAACAATCAGAGACATGCAAGGATTGCTTAAAGTCTATAAAGAGAGAGAGAGGCATTGTATGATCTATCTAGAGTAATTTTATTTTTCCTTAGTCGTTTTCTTTAACTTAAGCTTTTCAATGTATGTTTTTAATTCCAAGTACTTTATTTAAGTCTCTCAAGTGTATTTGAACCTCTTTTAATAAGTAATTCCAAGTTTTAAAGTTAACTTCAGTTTATGCAATTTTCAATTTCAAAAATATCATGTGAATCAAATGTTGTTTTTAGTTGATTATATGGACTGAAATAGGTCACATAAGCTCCCATATAGCTTTTATAAGCTTTTAGAAACTCTAAAATTCAGTTTAGAAGAAAAAACAGTAAAATTCACCAAAATCCAAATAATTAGTGAAAATAAAAAAGGGTTCCATGGAAGTGTTCACACTGTTCTGAGCAGGGTATATAGTGGATGGCCTTGGGTTAGTAGCTTATTGGTAAGCTTATAAGGGTGCTCATTGATCTTGGTTCTCAGTTTTAAGCATTGGAAGCTTTTGTAAGCTCTTTTGATCATTTTGGCATCTTACTGTTATACTTGTTCATAAGCTTTAAATTCTGTTTCTTTATGTTATTTAATCTTGGTTAAGTGTTATTAATCATTAAAATCAGTCTTTTGTTCTTTTAAATTAGTAACTAGCAAAACTCTAGTTTTAACAATATAAACTGCATCTTGGTAAATTCTTAGTTTGAAGTTGTAATGGGTGTTGTTTAAGGAATCATTAGTCCTATAAAGAGATTATACAAGGTTGTAAATCAGTTTCATGGTTTAAAATTGTGTTTTGATTTGAAAAACTTCATAACAGTTAACATCAAGGGGTGTTTGGATCTTTGAGTTTGAAAGTACTTTGGACTTTGGTTTTGTTGGAAATCTGTCTAAATAGGTCTAAGTAACTAAGTTCAGTCATAAAATCAAGTCCTTATTAGCAAAAAGTCAAAATTTCAAGTTATCATGTCTAGGTACTCATCGTTGGATTTTTTGGATAATGATCTTGATTTTGTGTTAGCAAGTGGTTAATCTTGCTCAAGTTAGTCTCATTAAATCTTAAAACAACATATTAAGTGCTTAAGATCAGATCAAAAGTCACTTTGGTCAACTTTTTGGTTTTTCTCAAAAGTCAAAATCTCATAAGGCTGGTTTTGAATAAAATTTGGAATTTCATCGAGTGCTTATTAGTAGGATTCAGTTGATAAGGTTTTGGATTTTTATAGTCTAGTTGCTTAAGGAAAATACAAAAATACTAGTTCTTTGCATTTCAGCTTTTTAAGTGCTTATTTCTCAGCTTTTCTTGGATACCTGTTCAAAAATCTGTCCTGTGCACAGAAATTGGTACCATATTGATAAGCTCTCATAGAGCTTATTAATTGCTCAAATCTTGTGTTCTCTGGTTCTTTGGAAAGCCAACCTGGTCCTCTTGGAGTATCAAGTCTTGTTTTTCACTTTTGAGCTTGTTTGCTAGGGTCGCTAAGAGCTTAAAGCTTGTCCCACTTCACGTGAAAAGCAAAGTGCTTATTTGCTTAATTCTAGCTTATCAGTGTGCTACCTTGTATGTTCTAGCTTCATTTCTGTTCATTAAGCTTGTTTGCATATACTTTGAGCTTCGTTTTGAGGTGCTAGCTTGTTTGAGCTTATTTCTATAAAATAAGCTATTTTGGCCACTGTTGGGCTAATAAGCCATCAAATCAACTTATTTGTGACTTGTAAATTTTTTGTCTTTATTAAAGTTTCATATTATTAGTATATAAGTAGTTTTCAAAAGAAAATTCAAAAAACATCAATATAAAAATAGTGATAGCGTTTATTTAAGATTTTTTTTAGCTTTTTGATTTTTCTTTTCAACTTTTTAATAAGCAAATCTTGTTTTTCTATTTTTCTTTGTTTTCTGTCATCATATAGGATTTTTAGAAAAAGTTTCAGATTTTTCTCTATCTTTTTAGTATTTTTTATAATTTTAAATAGTTAAAAATAGTAATTAATTAGTGATAAATAATTAAAAAGCATAAAAAATATCTTTTCTGTTTTAAAATTAGTTTTATAGTATTTTAGATTTTTCAGAATCATAAGTTTATTTTTCTAGCCTTATTTTGTATTTTCTTCTATTTTAAAGTATTTATTAAATAGTTAAAATAGTTTTTAATTAATAATAATTAATTAAATAGTGTTAAAAATAATTTTCTTTTTCTAATAATTTTCTTTTAATTTTAGGATTCCAAAAATGTTATTTTCATATTTTTAGGCCTCTTATTTCTTAGTCTTCACTTTTTATTTTGTGCGTATACGTAGTTTTTAAAACTTACGTTACGTTTTTCTCATCCTGATTGTTGTGCTTTCCAATTTCATGTCCAATTCTATTCCAAATCAATCAAGAGTGTAATTTCTAATCAAACCTTACAAGATCACTATCCTTAGTGATCATTCTATCCTCTGAGTTTGTTTTAAACGCACCATTGAGTCTCCTTGGGACTAAACGACCCGGGAATTCACTGTATTCTCCTGGACTTCATTGTATTTGTGTCTGAGCTGTTTTAAGTCTGTTAAGACTTGACGGTTTTGCGCGGATCAACAACAATACATGCACGTGGGTAATGGAGCACTTGTAGTCGTTGAAGCTAAAGGAACATTTGATTTAGTTTTGCCTTCGGGTTTAGTACTGTCTATGAACGATTCTCATTACGCACCTTCTATAATTAGGGGTGTTGTTTCTGTTTCCTCGTTGAAAGATATTTGTTTTATTCATGGAATTTCGGTTTCTTTAAATGATTATGGAATTTCGGTACATGGTGTGTTTGATGTTTTTTAAATGATGTTTTTTACTTTATGTTATTCTAGTAAATGGTGTGTTTGAAATTGATTATGGAATTTCGGTTTCTTTAAATGATGTTTTTTACTTTATGTTATTCTAGTAAATGGTGTGTTTGAAATTGATTTGCATGATAATGTGATTGATAAAAATAATTCTGTTTTTAGCATCAATAGTAAAAGAATCAAAAGTGATTTGGATTCTTCATATCTTTGGCATTGTAGACTTGCTCACATAGGCAAGAAACGCATGCAAAAGCTGCAACGTGATGCGCTTTTACAAGATATCAATGATGAATCATTCAATAAATGCGAGTCTTGCATATCTGGGAAGATGACCAATAAACCTTTTGCAAATCATTTAGAAAGGGCTTCTGATCTTCTTGGTGTGATACATACTGACGTATGTGGACCACAAAGACATGTGTCAAGGAAGGGTGCTAGCTACTTCTTAACCTTTACAGATGATTTCAGTCTTTATGATTATGTTTATTTGCTTAAACATAAACATGAAGTATTTGAAATATTTAAGGTTTTCAAGAATGAAGTAGAATTGCAACTAGGAAAGAAGATTAAGCTCTTTGATCCGATAGAGGTGGTGAATAGCTAAGCCAAGAGTTTAAAGATTATCTTGCTGAGTGTGGGATTGTCCAGCAGCTCACTTCTCTATATACTCCACAACAAAATGGTGTATCTGAGAGAAGAAATCATACATTGTTGGACATGGTGCAATCGATGTTTAATCTTACAACTCTTCCCTTATCCTTTTGGAATTATGCTTTAGAAATTGTTGTTCGCATTTTGAATATGGTTCCAACTAAGAAGGTTGATAAGACTCCATATGAACTATGGTATGGAAAAGCTCCCAACTTGTCTTACTTAAAGGTCTAGGGTTGTGAGGCGTTTGTTAAACGTGACTCAGCTGATAAGCTACAACAAAGATATGTTAAGTGTATCTTCGTAGGATACCCAACGGAAACTATGGGTTACTACTTTTACTTTCCACCTGAAAACAAAGTAATTGTTGCTAGGTATGGATACTTCCTTGAAAGGGATCTCATATCTCATGAATTCAGTGGGAGAGTTTATGATCTAGAAGATGATCATGAAGATACATCACCTTCTGAAAACACTAGCCAACCTCAAGTAGAACATGAAAGTCTGAGTGTTCCACCTGAAGTTGAAGTGGTTCCCAATCGTAGATCTGTAAGGACTACGCTTGCACCTGAACGTCTATGTCTTAACGTAGAAGTTGAGGAAAATATGTTAGAGGATCTTGGTGAATCTACTAACTATAAGGCTGCTATGATTAGTCCTGAAAAGGAAAAATGGCAAGTCGCAATGAATGGGGAAATGCAATCCATGAGAGATAACGAAGTATGGATAGAGGTTGACTTACCTCCAAATGCTAAGGTAGTGGGAAGTAAGTGGCACTATAAGATAAATACTGACATGGATGGCAATGTACACACCTATAAAGCTCGTCTTGTAGCTCAAGGGTTTACTCAAACTTTTGGGGTGGACTACGAGGATACTTTTTCTCTTGTAGAACATTAGAGCTATTAGGATTCTTATAGCCACAGCTACGTACTATGACTATGAGATATGGCAAATGGATGTCAAAACTGCCTTCTTAAACGGTCGCCTAGATGAGGACATCTATATGGCGCAGCCTCAAGGGTTTGTGAATCTAAAATTTTCAAAGCGTGTATGCAAACTTCAAAGATCCATTTATGGATTGAAGCAAGCATCACGGCAATGGAACAAGAAGTTTGATGAAAAGATCAAGAAATTTGGTTTAACTCAAAATCTTGATTAGCCATGTGTATATCACAAAGCTAGTGGGAGTAATGTTACTTTCTTTATCTTATATCTCGATAACATATTGATCATGGGAAAAGTGATAAGGATTGAAAACATACGTTTTTAGGGGTCATTTAAGCCTTAAATTGACACATTTTATATCCATTACTGCTTAAAATCATTCTTTTTCACTTTTTAGGTCTTTCGGAAGCAAAATACTTGAATGAAGCATATTTAAACGAAAAGGAGCGAAAACAAGAAGA
The DNA here is from genome assembly GCA_910596185.1 of Chrysanthemum makinoi. Taxonomy (NCBI): domain Eukaryota; kingdom Viridiplantae; phylum Streptophyta; class Magnoliopsida; order Asterales; family Asteraceae; genus Chrysanthemum; species Chrysanthemum makinoi. Next base: position 306,513,485 of record OU343223.1, on the reverse strand, counting down.
AAATGGCAAAGTCAAGATCAAATGCCATCCAACACACCTGATGGCGTCCCAAACAAAGGGCGACGCCGTCCCTTTATTGAAGACTTGATTAAAAGTGCACGCGACGGCTCAGCGGAATTTCTGGTCCTAAAGCTTAACGGCGTCACGCCTTAATTCTGGAAGGCGTCACTCACAACTTTCACACCTTATGCCCAAGATCCAAGATTTAAACGACGTCGCTACTAAAGATTGATGGCGTCACACATCTCAAGTGACGCCGTCCCAATGATGACTTGGCCCAAACGAAACCCTAATGATGGCAACCTGATGGCGTCACCAGCAAAAGGTGACGACATCGCGATTGTAAATCTATATATATAATTCGATTTTTCTGTATTTGAAGAGGTAGAATTTTGGAGAGCAAACCCTAACTCAGTTGTAGTCTGACTTGGACAGTATTCTAGGGTCCCATACCCTATTTTACATTGAAAGATAAGTTTTTTTATCCAATTTATCATTATGTCTACCCCATGTTCAATTGATTGTGTGTATGCTTGCTTGTTTAACATGTCTAGCTAAATTACTCTTGTTTTTGCTTAGATCTATGAAACCTAGTTATTGATTATTGTTAGGTTGTCTCTTGTCTTAATTGGTAAACGCTAGATTAAAGAAAACTGGCATCTTCTTTAATTGTTGCGAGCTTGAACATCCTATATAGTAAAAAGCTTGAGAGCGCACTTGAGCCATCGTTGTGTTTATTGTGTGAATTGTAGCTTTAGGATAGTAGTGTATTTGGGGGAGATGCTATTGCACTTTCCGATCCCGGGTATTCTAAAGGAGAGTTACAATTCATAGAACTAGGGATTAGGCACCGCCCTACGACTAATCGGAATACAACGCACCAATTAAGATAAAGGAAGTGACAATTCAACCGACCAATAAAAGATAACTAGGGAGTAATAGCATCTAAGTGAACACATCTTTAATCATCATATGAGCACACCTCAATTAGCATAATCTATCCATAGTTCATTAGATAATTAGATAAGTAGTTAAATTAGTGAAATCGGTAGAAGTACCACCCCCAATCATATGCCCCGAGATTTTACCTTTGCTTTCTAAAAAATATAAAAAAGACTAAAAAGAATCATCCTCAACCCCCACTTTCTCGTCATATATCTCTTTCTGGAATTCCTATTCCCCTAGAGCAAGGTTGTCAAGATCGGGATCCTACCCAGGATCGTTTTTGTCTTTGCAAGATCGTGATCGTAAGATCGGATCGGGATCTTAAGATCCTACTCTAATGTTATTTCTCAATAGTTTATGTAATTTTATACAAATCTACAAATTCTAATACATTATAACTACAAAATACTATGAATGTTTCATATAAATGTTGTCATAAATTATGATTATAAAATGTTTAAAAAGATTAACATGTTGTTTTTTGAATTCTTCAAACAAACAACCCATAAATTTGTAGTTTTTTAGTTTGTAATCCGAGAAGAGTAAGATCGGATCGGATTAGATCGTAAGATCGTATGGTCAAGATCGGGATCCTATAAGATCTTAAGCTTGCAAAGATCCTATGTAGGATCCGGATCGTTTTTGCTTTACAATATCGTAAAATCGTAAGATCCTAAGATCAGGATCGGGATCCTGACAACCATGCCCTAGAGCATGAAATCAATCCCCGAGGCTTACCTGGTACTACAATACAACGATTAGGTTTACTGCCTAGAGGGTTGAAAAGTTGCTCGTAGAAAAGGAGGTTTTCTCGACCCCGAACCCCGTGTATCAAGTTTTTTGCGCCGCTGCCGGGGAATAGAATAACTAGTTAGATTTCTATCTCGTTTAGGTCCATTCGCTTGATTCCTATCAAGTGAGATTTTTTCTATTTTTCATTAGCTTCCTTGTAGTCTATCCCCCTTCTTCGTGTTTTTGTTCGTAACCTTGTCACTTTTCACCATGGGTTACAATCCACCACCAAACAACAATCCACCACCACATCAACCACTTCCACTCAACCAACCACCACTTGACCCCCCAAGAGGCCGTACTATTGGTGAATACTCTAGACCGAGCCATCAAGGCTATAGGAACACCATTGAGCTCCCACTTCAAGCTCAAACTTCGGCCCTGCGATCCGACACCATCCGGTTGGTGCAAAACGGATGTGCATTCCATGGACTTCGTTCCGAAGATCCTAATCAGCATCTCAAGGATTTCCTAAAAATCGTTGACTCTATCGACCTTGATGCTACCACACGGGAGACCACGCGTTTGCGTCTCTTCCAATTCTCTCTACGGGACCAAGCTAGTAATTGGCTTGAGCGACTTCCCACCTGATCCATCTCAAGTTAGGATGATCTCACCACTCATTTCCTCACCCAAATTTTCCCACCGGGGAGAACTACCAAGCTAAGGAATGACATCTTGATGTTCTAACAACGTTAAGGCGAAACTCTCTACGGGGCATGGACTCGATTCAAGGACTTGCTTTATAAAGTCCCTCATCAAGGCATTGATCTTTGGCTTCAAGTCCAAATATTTTACGATCATGTCAATCTCTCAACTAGGCAAACCATCGACCAAGCGGCCGGTGGCAAGCTTAGTGAACTTACCGCGGAAGAGTCGTGGGGTACAATAGACGATCTTGCCCTCTATGACAACGAATGTTGGAATGACCCCCGTGAGTTGCCTAAAACCGTCAAGGAAATATCCTTGCCTCCCATTGACACACAACCTTCCAATTATAGGATGCTTGAACTTGAAGATCAAGTCAAATTCCTAATGAGCTCCTATGAAACTCCTAATCCTTCACGCCAAGTGAACAAAGTCTCTTCCTTATGTGAGTTATGTAGTGGTCCCCATAACACTCATAATTGCACGAGACTCCCCGAACAAGCTTCCGTGGACTACGCATCCTCGCGTACCAATGGAATGGGAGGAAGATTCCCCACAACACTCGGACCTATGACTTACAACGAAGCCCGAGAAGCATGGAGGGGCACACCCGACTATAATTGGAGTCAAACCAAATAATTCAACTCTAACGACTCCCCATGGTCCCAACAACACAATCAAAGCTCTCATGCCCCTAGTCAACACAACATAGAAGGGATGATGCAACACCTAGTTACATCCTAAGAAGCCCAAATAGCCAAGCTTTCAGACCGCTTTAACCAACAACAAATCGAGATGGATAGGAAGATAGATAACCTCTTGAAAGCCATAACCAATAATGATAGGACGACCACCGAAAAGGTTAATTCCATCTCGACTCTCTCTCCCGAAAAAGCTTCTGTTGTTAAGATTAAGGACCCGAGCAAGTACTTCGCTCATTCACAATTAGGCAATGAAACTAGGGACCCATCTTCATCAAAGCACGTTCACTTTGTCAATGCCATCACCCTAGTGAAACCAAATAGGAATAGTGATGAAGCAAACCATGAGACGGTACTTGAGGTTAGTGAGACTCCTAAGGATGGAACAACCAATGAAGTAGACGAAGTAGGTGATGAGCACTTCAATAAGTTTCCTACGGATGAGGAACTTTCATACCACCCACACCTAGTGCGTGACCTTCGTCCCTTTTATACTAGGAGATGTCCACGAATCACCTTTGTAAATCCTAGAAATCTCAACATACCATGTTGCATAGGATATCTTTTCGTGGCAAAGGCCTATGACCAAAGACATACTATCATTGGGTGATGAAGAAACCTATCCCAAATAGGCAAGACCCCAATGATCCTAGAGTTAGATGTAATTTTCTTGGTAGATTTAAGGGATTGCCCGTCTATGTAGGTAGCTTCACGTACCTTACGGATTTTGTGATTGTGGAAGATATTAGTACGGCTATAGATCCTAGATTGTCCCATGTAGTTCTAGGAAAGCCTTTTATAGATAGCACCGGGATGACTTATGATCCATCATTAGGGATAGTTAGATTCAAGGATGAGACCGATGACATCTCCTACCAAATGCCATTTAAGATTGAGAAATTCTCATCACTATCCAATAATGAGAATGAACTTAAGCTATCGGTCTACTATATGAATGAGGAGGATAAGAAGAGAGGAGTAGACTGTGTGATGAGTAAGATATTTGGGTTCTATAAAGAAAGTGTGAAACTAAGACCGGAATATAGAACCAATTGGGGGCAAGATGACATCTTAAAATGATGCACGATAGGGCATAATTATGCTATGGAAAACCCCAATAGAAACCGTCATGAGGAAGAAAATGACGGTAAGGAAGTCACGTAGGAGCACGACTTCGAGTCTAGCTACAAGACTCATAAATAAAGAAAAGTGATTCGTGGGAGGCAACCCATGCTTAATTGTTTGCTTGTTTGTTTTTCAATTTGTGTGTTCATATATCTTTTTCATTGTTGTTTATTCTCATGTTAGACTTTGTGAAAATGCTTTATTTTGTTTTTAACCTCGTCTTAATTACATATAAAGGTATTTTACAAAAAGATAAGTGTAGAGAAGATCATATGAGTTTTTAAGAACATGAACATGAGATTAAAAATCATTGAAACTGATATATATGTGTGCTTGTTAGAGTCAAATGCTTGTATCGAGTCACAATGGATGTTTTTACAGAAATTTTTCCATGTTTTAATGAGGTAATTTCTCCAGAAAAAGGAAACAGACCAATTTTTGTCAGGACAACCTGACAACGTCAGGCAATGTAGAAACAAAATATCAGTTTCGTTTTCTGTGTAATTTATTATTTTTGGGAAATTCCCAATTCTTAATTTTCCAGAAAAACTGCAAACATCCATTCCACAAACATTATATCTTACTTGTTTTCTAGTATAGTTGTGTGTCATATATAGTTTTTCGCCGATTTTACACGAAGGTTTCGTTTGTTTTCTTATAAGTGTGCAGGTTATATTGGACAAGAAGAAGAAACACATATTGGATGAAGCTTATTACTTATGCATTCTTCTTGGAGGAGGATTTAACCGCAACTTCATACATATCCTACCGAGCTAATCAGGGGAGTATTAATTTCTTTCTCTTTTAACTTACCTTCCTTTATCATAATTTTGATACTTTCGGGGAACATTAGGGACAATGTTCAGTTTAAGTGTGGGGAGGGAGAATATAATGGGAACTTAGAAACTATTCACTCACTTGATTATTTGTCTTGTCCTAGGTAATTTATGTAATAAACCATAAGAAATATTTGTTAGGGCAATTTTAGTACCAAATTTAAAACTTTTTATGACATTTACGAGCTAAACCTTAGTCTTAATAAAGCGTCTCATGGATAGGAATTATATGACTAGCACAAAACCGTTTACCACTCAAATTCCACCCTAAAAATTTGAGGTTCGCTCCTAGATCTTTAGGAATAAAAGCATTCATCTTTAATGCTTAGTGAGTGTACCGGTAGTATAATAGATTTTAGAACTTGTTTTCTGATGCATTCCGAGATCGCTAGTGAGACTACACTTGTGTAGTTAGGAGTAACTAAATGATAAGAGGCATTAGGATAACCCTTGTTTGAAACATGTATTATAATTACATCTTCCACATCGGTTGAGTAATTACCGCACACCCTTGCGATGTACTCATCTTTAGTACACGATACCCCTAGTTAACCCCTCAGAGTCTATCCTTTTCGCGGTTCTCGTGATGTTTCGGTTTTCCGGAATATCAATGAAGAGCATTTTCTACAATCCCCACCCCCAAATGTACACCCAAATCGCCTTAGCCTACCTTGTATGCACTCATCTTTAGTGCATTATTGTTATCACTACTAAACCCTTAGTTCAATTATCTAGTTACTTGCATGGTTGCTAAGTCGAGTCATATCTTTTGTATACACTTTTGGGACGATTGGGACTCATAGGTAAAAGTAATATTTTATGGAGTAACGGGAAAGAATGATAAATTCAAATTCCCTTTGTCTACGTAAGTAAATACTCCAAGTGTTTTGATCTTTTCTTTTTTTTGGGTAAAGGGTTTCCCCGGTAAATATATTACTCCAAAAAACATTTAAGTACAAAGGATATGAGTGAAGTCTCATATCTCAGCCCGTTACATAGGCGATAAAGCTAACATAACAAGACACTTCCTATCCTTTAAACAGTAAAACAACCATTACTCACTAGATTACATTTGACACAAAACCAAGCATAACCTAACGTCTAGATTGCTTACTACCACGACCTTGGAGCTTGATATCATACATGTCAGAAAAAGCATCCAATTTCTCAGGTAAATCATAGACCTGATCCGTATAATCATCATAATAGTCTTCAAGCTCATGACCGCCGCCTGTTGATGCGAGAAATTTAGCCATAGGATTATCCGGCTCAAGCACCTCCTCATCATCACTGTCAAAAACAATCACATCCCCCACTTTAGAGAATGGGTTACCCACCATAGAATACGGGGAGGAGGAAGAACTAGGCTTAGTAGCCGTATCATGCGCCTTTTCTTTCAAATCAACCTTTTTAAGAGGTTTACCATCATCATCCACAAGAGTAACTTTCCCCTCAATAATTATCTTTTCAAGCTCTTCAATTTTTCCAACAATAGGAGTAGTACTAGTGCTACCATTTCCACCCTTAGCAGAGCTACCATCTTTGGTCAAGTCAACAGTAACACTAGGAATATCAGCCTCATCAGTATCAACCCTATTAAGAGCATCAAACGGATTTGGTGTAGCTTCGTTTCACTTGTACTAGCCACTTCAGTAATCTTCTTCTTTGTAGCATCCGGCTTCTTCGACACAGGCTGATACACCTGCTTCTTATATTTAGAAAGGCTAAATTTAGCCCCTTTTCCCACCTCAATACCACGAAACGCCTTCCTTTGAGGCATTTGGAACCCATCATTCTTTTGTGCTTGATGTTTAAGGTCAACAGGCACACGTTTGGGACATTGGGTCTCATCATGGCCAAAAACCATACAAACACCACAACGAGGTGGTTTCCACTCATATTCCACTCCAACAAGATGCAATACCTCCCTTTCACCATCCCAACTTGCACAGCAATAACCATTGTCCCCTTAAGCTCCGACGCTTTGATGTCAATCAAAGCACGAGCATAATCAAAACGCCCCCATGACTGCAAACACATAGAGCTCGTGTATGCGTCAAGCATAATAGGGGTACCGAGTTTGGTAGCCATGGCACTCAATCCATCTTCAGTAAAAGAAGCAATAGGATTATCATGTAGTTTCACCTGCAGGATCGAACCCAAATCCTCTTTAATAAAACTCGTCCTGGGGGTCCACTTCTTCAACATAATAGGAACTGATCGAATAAACCAAGGTCCATTCTCTAACACTCCATTTAATCCCTCAATAGAGGCAAATTTGAAGAAAAATAAACCCTTAGAATTCATCATAGAACATACCACACCAAACTTCTTCCATGCATTCTTCACGTAGTTATAAACTACGGGAAATGCAACCCTCTTGCCAATAAAATTCCCGAAAAGAGTATTATCAAACTTAGAATTAGCTTCCAAGACAGATGACAAAGGAATATTTACCTCGGCCTTCTCATTAAGAGGCTTGCCCGTATCAAGAGTGCGGAAATTAACTTTGCGGGTAGCAGAAGTAGATCCCACCTTACTTGCAAATGTAGGATCTTTCAATCCATCGTTGACCTGCTCATCCCCTTCCTTAGTCACATTCGGATTACCAAACAAAGCCACCTTAGGCATAGAAGTTTTAAAGGATTTACTTCCAGCCATATCATCAAGATTACTAGCCAAAGTAGTACGATCGTAGGTGCGATTAAGAGAACTAACACTAGGGTTGTTAGTGTCCATGCTAAGACTCTCAACTTCAGGAGTAGCGACACCTGGAGCCTTTTCCGGAGTAGTCTTATTCAATGATAAGTAGTTATCAGCACCACCAAAATCATGTTCCAACGTTCCCCCACCTTTATCCCTCTCTCTCGTAACCCTCATCATGAATAAATCACAGCAATAAGACCCTCAAAACCGCATATAGACCAACGCTAAGATCACAAACAAAAAAACCCTAATCGCTTAGAGTTACCAGCGTTTTAGTAATCCCCACCAGAATCGATCCACAACTAAATGTTACGCACTAGTTATTCTGTTGTGCGATCAAATAATAAGAAAAAGACACCAAAGACAAGTATGATTGATTATATATATAATAAGATATTAGTAGACCATGCATGAAGATATAACCAAATCAAAAGATACCAAAAGCGAATGAAATTAAAGCTCCGACCCCACGATTCAAAAGTTAACCAATTTAATTATTAACCGACCTTGAAGAAGATTAAAAAATTAAAAGGTTAAAGATCAATTGTTAGGGAATGGTTATGTCGCTTTTGTTGCCTTTTCGCCAGAGAGAATTGTAATAGGGTTTTTACAAGGTAAAAAATAGTGTTTTGATCTTTTCAAATCGGGTCAATTGGTATTAGTTAAATAAAAACTCAAGTGTAGGGATGCTTCTATAAATCCCTTATATTTTGATGTTATCGTAGAGGATGGTAGAGTAAAAAGGTATGAAAAAAATAGAAAAAGAGTTGTAAAAAAAATGAAAAAATGAGAAAAACATACGGGCTACCATCCTACATCTATCTTTATATTTATGTTTTTAAGTTTGTGTTTGTTTTGTTTCAAGTTATCTAGTGTTAGTGAGTCAAGTCTTGGCTTAGCAACGGCACACTTTACATGCTTGTAACATAAGATTTTTGACTTGCCACCACTAAATATCCCCTATCCAACAAAACCCTTTACTTCCCTACCCTAAGCCTAACGTTACAATCCTTGTAAAGACCTCTTAGAAAGTTATTCCTAGGTGCTTACGCCAAAGTTGTGGAGGTTTGATCTATTCTCAAGCTTATGGTAATCTATGTACTATGCCAGGTAATGAGTGTTTATCTTCCATTTTCATTCATATTATATTTCATATAAACCCGAGAGATGAGAGAATCCAAACACCAATTGTGAGGTGTTGGTGTATAATTTCCGTGCTTGTTATAATTATTGTGACGTTTATACTTGTTGTAAACTATCTTAAACAAATGCTTCATGCCCCCTAACTAATAAATTGATTGGCCAAAATCACAATTGCTTGAGGACAAGCAAACTTCAAGTGTAGGGATATTTGATAAGGATTTAAAACATACGCTTTTAGGGATTCATTTAAGCCTAAAATCGACACATTTTATATCCGTTACTGCTTAAAATCATTCCTTTTCACTTTTTAGGTCTTTTGAAAGCAAAATGTTGGAATGAAGCATATTTTGACGGAAAGGAGCGAAAACATGAAGAAAATGGCAAAGTCAAGATCAAAGGCCATCCCAACACACCGACGGCCCCAAACAAAGGGCGACGTCGTCCCTTTATTGAAGACTTGATCAAAAGTGCACGCGACGGCTCAGCGGAATTTCTGGTTCTAAAGCCTGACGGTGTCACGCCTTAATTCTGGAAGGCGTCACTCACAACTTTCACACCAGACGCCCAAGATTCAAGATTCAGACGACATCGCTACTAAATACTGACGACATCACACATCTCAAGTGACGCCGTCCCAACGATGACTTGGCCTAATTGAAACCCTAATGATGGCGACCTGATGGCGTCACTAGCAAGATGTGACGCTGTCGCGATTGTAAATCTATATATAGGATTCTATTTTTCTGTATTTGAAGAGGTAGAATTTTGGAGAGCAAACCCTAACTCAGTTGTAGTCCGACTTGGGACAGTATTCTAGGGTCCCATACCCTATTTTACATTGCAAGATAAGTTTGTTTATCCAATTTATCATTATGTCTACCCCATGCTCAATTAATTGTGTGTATGCTTGCTTGTTTAACATATCTAGCTAAATTACTCTTGTGTTTTCTTAGATCTATGATACCTAGTTATTGATTGTTGTTAGGTTGTCTCTTGTCTTAATTGGTAGACACTAGAGTAAGGGAAATTGGCTTCTTCTTTAATTGTTGCGAGTTTGAACGTCCTAAATAGTAAAAAGCTTGAGAGTGCATTTGAGCCATCGTTGTGTTTATTACGCGAATTGTAGCTTTAGGATAGTAGTGTATTCGGGGGAGATGCTATTGTACTTGCCGATCCCGGGTATTCTAAAGGAGAGTTACAATTTATAGAACTAGAGATTAGGCACCACCCTACGACTAATCGGAATACAACGCACCAATTAAGATAAAGGAAGTGACAATTCAATCGACCAATAAAAGATAACTAGGGAGTAATAGCATCTAAGTGAACACATCTTTAATCATCATATGATCACACCTCAATTAGCATAATATATCCATAGTTAATTAGATAATTAGATAGGTAGTTAAATTAGTGAAATCGCTACTAAATACTTGACGGCACACACATCTCAAGTGACGCTGTCCCAACGATGACTTGGCCCAATTGAAACCCTAATGATGCGACTGATGGCCACTAGCAAGATGTGCTATGTCACATTGTAAATCTATATATAGAATTCTATTTTTCTGTATTTGAAGAGGTAGAATTTTGGAGAGCAAACCCTAACTCAGTTGTTGTCTGACTTGGACAGTATTCTAGGTCCCATACCCTATTTTACATTGCAAGATAAGTTTTTTTATCCAATTTATCATTATGTCTACCCCATGGTCAATTAATTGAGTGTATGCTTGCTTGTTTAACATATCTAGCTAAATTACTCTTGTGTTTGCATAGATCTATGATACCTAGTTATTGATTGTTGTTAGGTTGTCTCTTGTCTTAATTGGTAGACGCTAGAGTAAGGGAAATTGGCTTCTTCTTTAATTGTTGCGAAGTTTGAACGCCCTAAATAGTAAAAAGCTTGAGAGTGCACTTGAGCCATCGTTGTGTTTATTACGTGAATTGTAGCTTTAGGATAGTAGTGTATTCGGGGGAGATGCTATTGTACTTGCCGATCCCGGGTATTCTAAAGGAGAGTTACAATTTATAGAACTAGGGATTAGGCACCACCCTACGACTAATCGGAATACAACGCACCAATTAAGATAAAGGAAGTGACAATTCAATCGAACAATAAAAGTTAACTAGGGAGTAATAGCATCTAAGTGAACACATCTTTAATCATCATATGATCACACCTCAATTAGCATAATATATCCATAGTTAATTAGATAATTAGATAGGTAGTTAAATTAGTGAAATCGCTACTATAATCTTGACGGCCACACATCTCAAGTGACGCCGTCCCAACGATGACTTGGCCCAATTGAAACCCTAATGATGGTTTCGATGGCGTCACTAGCAAGATGTGACGCTGTCGGGATTGTAAATCTATATATAGAATTCTATTTTTCTGTATTTGAAGAGGTAGAATTTTGGAGAGCAAACCCTAACTCAGTTGTAGTCCGACTTGGACAGTATTCTAGGGTCCCACACCCTATTTTACATTGCAAGATAAGTTTGTTTATCCAATTTATCATTATGTCTACCCCATGCTCAATTAATTGTGTGTATGCTTGCTTGTTTAACATATCTAGCTAAATTACTCTTATGTTCGCTTAGATCTATGATACCTAGTTATTGATTGTTGTTAGGTTGTCTCTTGTCTTAATTGGTAGACGCTAGAGTAAGGGAAATTGGCTTCTTCTTTAATTGTTGCGAGTTTGAACGTCCTAAATAGTAAAAAGCTTGAGAGTGCACTTGAGCCATCGTTGTGTTTATTACGTGAATTGTAGCTTTAGGATAGTAGTGTATTCGGGGGAGATGCTATTGTACTTGCTGATCCCGGGTATTCTAAAGGAGAGTTACAATTTATAGAACTAGGGATTAGGCACCACCCTACGACTAATCGGAATACAACGCACCAATTAAAATAAAGGAAGTGACAATTCAATCTAACAATAAAAGATAACTAGGGAGTAATAGCATCTAAGTGAACACATCTTTAATCATCATACGATCACACCTCAATTAGCATAATATATCCATAGTTAATTAGATAATTAGATAGGTAGTTAAATTAGTGAAATCGCTACTAAATACTGACGGCGTCACACATCTCAAGTGACGCCGTCCCAACGATGACTTGGCCCAATTGAAACCCTAATGATGGCGACACATGGCCACTAGCAAGATGTGACTGCCGGGATTGTAAATCTATATATAGAATTCTATTTTTCTATATTTGAAGAGGTAGAATTTTGGAGAGCAAACCCTAACTCAGTTGTAGTCCGACTTGGACAGTATTCTAGGGTCCCATACCCTATTTTACATTGCAAGATAAGTTTGTTTATCCAATTTATCATTATGTCTACCCCATGCTCAATTAATTGTGTGTATGCTTGCTTGTTTAACATATCTAGCTAAATTACTCTTGTGTTCGCTTAGATCTATGATACCTAGTTATTGATTATTGTTAGGTTGTCTCTTGTCTTAATTGGTAGACGCTAGAGTAAGGGAAATTGGCTTCTTCTTTAATTGTTGCGAGTTTGAACGTCCTAAATAGTAAAAAGCTTGAGAGTGCACTTGAGCCATCGTTGTGTTTATTACGTGAATTGTAGCTTTAGGATAGTAGTGTATTCGGGGGAGATGCTATTGTACTTGCTGATCCCGGGTATTCTAAAGGAGAGTTACAATTTATAGAACTAGGGATTAGGCACCACCCTACGACTAATCGGAATACAACGCACCAATTAAGATAAAGGAAGTGACAATTCAATCGACCACTAAAAGATAACTAGGGAGTAATAGCATCTAAGTGAACACATCTTTAATCATCATACGATCACACCTCAATTAGCATAATATATCCATAGTTAATTAGATAATTAGATAGGTAGTTAAATTAGTGAAATCGCTACTAAAATCGACGGCCACACATCTCAAGTGACGCCGTCCCAACGATGACTTGGCCCAATTGAAACCCTAATGATGGCGACCTGATGGCGTCACTAGCAAGATGTGACGCTGTCGGGATTGTAAATCTATATATAGAATTCTATTTTTCTGTATTTGAAGAGGTAGAATTTTGGAGAGCAAACCCTAACTCAGTTGTAGTCCGATTTGGACAGTATTCTAGGGTCCCATACCCTATTTTACATTGCAAGATAAGTTTGTTTATCCAATTTATCATTATGTCTACCCCATGCTCAATTAATTGTGTGTATGCTTGCTTGTTTAACATATCTAGCTAAATTACTCTTGTGTTCACTTAGATCTATGATACCTAGTTATTGATTATTGTTAGGTTGTCTCTTGTCTTAATTGGTAGACGCTAGAGTAAGGGAAATTGGCTTCTTCTTTAATTGTTGCGAGTTTGAACGTCCTAAATAGTAAAAAGCTTGAGAGTGCACTTGAGCCATCGTTGTGATTATTACGTGAATTGTAGCTTTAGGATAGTAGTGTATTCGGGGGAGATGCTATTGTACTTGCTGATCCCGGGTATTCTAAAGGAGAGTTACAATTTATAGAACTAGGGATTTGGCACCACCCTATGACTAATCGGAATACAACGCACCAATTAAGATAAAGGAAGTGACAATTCAATCGACCAATAAAAGATAACTAAGGAGTAATAGCATCTAAGTGAACACATCTTTAATCATCATACGATCACACCTCAATTAGCATAATATATCCATAGTTAATTAGATAATTAGATAGGTAGTTAAATTAGTGAAATCGCTACTAAAAATCGCGACGACGCCACACATCTCAAGTGACGCCGTCCCAACGATGACCTGGCCCAATTGAAACCCTAATGATGGCGACTGATGGCGCCACTAGCAAGATGTGAACTGCTCGGGATTGTAAATATATATATATAATTCTATTTTTCTGTATTTGAAGAGGTAGAATTTTGGAGAGCAAACCCTAACTCAGTTGTAGTCCGACTTGGGCAAGATTCTAGGTCCCATACCCTATTTTACATTGCAAGATAAGTTTGTTTATCCAATTTATCATTATGTCTACCCCATGCTCAATTAATTGTGTGTATGCTTTCTTGTTTAACATATCTAGCTAAATTACTCTTGTGTTCGCTTAGATCTATGATACCTAGTTATTGATTATTGTTAGGTTGTCTCTTGTCTTAATTGGTAGACGCTAGAGTAAGGGAAATTGGCTTCTTCTTTAATTGTTGCGAGTTTGAACGTCCTAAATAGTAAAAAGCTTGAGAGTGCACTTGAGCCATCGTTGTGTTTATTACGTGAATTGTAGCTTTAGGATTGTAGTGTATTCGGGGGAGATGCTATTGTACTTGATCCCGTATTCTAAAGGAGAGTTACAATTTATAGAACTAGGGATTAGGCACCACCCTACGACTAATCGGAATACAACGCACCAATTAAGATAAAGGAAGTGACAATTCAATCGACCACTAAAAGATAACTAGGGAGTAATAGCATCTAAGTGAACACATCTTTAATCATCATACTATCACACCTCAATTAGCATAATATATCCATAGTTAATTAGATAATTAGATAGGTAGTTAAATTAGTGAAATTGGTAGAAGTACCCCCCCCCCCTCCCAAATCATATACCTCGAGATTTTCCCTTTGCTTTCTAAAAAACATTAAAAATAATAATAATAATAATAATAATAATAATAAATAATAATATTAATAATTAAAAAGAATCATCCTCAACCCTCACCTTCTCGTTATATATCTCTTTCTAGCATTCATTTTCCCCTAGAGAACAAAATAAATTGTTGGGAATTATGCGAAGTAGGAATTCTCATTTGTCAATACTGCCGGGATTCTGCCAAGTAGAAGCGAGAATCATGAAGAAGTGATTCTGGCGAAAATTAAAAGCGCTGCCGTATTTACTGCTGAAGGGTGGAAGTCGACTAGGATCAAGATGCTTTATTATTTAAATGCTAACCCATCATTATTCTTGAAGCTCCGAGGTTAGCATGGGAATTAATGTACTGCTCAATATTGTTTAGTGTTTACTCATTAAATGCATGCTTGCATGTTTAGTCGATTGAGTAGTAATAGTTTAGGGTTCCTTGTCTATAAAATGAACTTAATAGTTTGTAATAAGAAAAGGGATTCAAACATAGAGTTTAGTTAATAAAAGATCCATAGAGGATCTAAGTGTTCTTAGTTATAACAACTTGTATTTACATTCCGCTATAGAATACGAGTTGTAGAGATTTTCTATTAGTTTGCTTATGATTACATAGGCAACACTAATGATCCACGAGTGCTCAAGATCCGCCAAGGTCTCGTGTTTTCAACAAGTGGTATCGAGCCTGAAAGTCTCTACGATATCAGAACCATATTTTTCCTCACCCCCATACAACCAAAACACATTCACCATGCCTTGAACTGATGATGAATCAGAAGTCACCAACAACAACATCAAAAACACCACCTCTATGCAGCAACTTAGTCTTTCCAACAATAATGGTAAGTTTCCTTATCTGAAAAAGGAAGAGTATGATTTGTGGACTATGAAAATGCAGAACTGGATCTCCAATATTGATTGGAATCTTTGGGAAATTATAAAGAAAGGAAACAACCAAGAAGACTATCCTGATCTTGATGGTAAGTTTACCATTGCTCCTCCCAAAACTGCTAAAGAGATTTTAGCTGTGCAAAGAGAGCACAAAGTGAGAACCATCCTTCTTCAAGTTATTCCTGAAGATCACTTGGGTGATTTTCACCACATGGATGATGCAAAGGACATATGGATGGCTCTTAAAGCAAGGTTCGGTGGCAATGAAGAGTCTAGGAGAATGAGGAATTCCATGCTGAGACAACACTTCCAAGAGTTCAATATCTCTGAAGAAGAAGGTATCCACAAGGGATATGACAGGTTTCACAAGATTCTGAGTCACTAAACTAGTTGAATGCAAACGACAATGATGATTGCAACTCAAAGTTCCTTCGATCTTTGCCTCCATCATAGTTACATGTCAGTATAGCTCTTAAGGCTAAAGGTGGGTTGGACATGCTCACTTTTGATGAGCTATTCAACAAGCTCAAATCTCTAGAACCTGATGTTAGATCTCCCTACCGTGCTTCCTCTTCTGGTCATACAGCCTTTGTTGGGACATCTCACTCCAATATGATGATGCATGCTCCAAGTCCATCTTACTTACCATCATCATCTTACAATCGTCCCACTCCATCCTACCCTCAAGCTAAAACTGGTAGTGTATTGGAGGATGTGCTTCATTCATTTGTTTCTGATTATGATACTCAGAAGATCTTGTTTATGAAGACTTTGACCAGGTGGACCCACTTGAGATGGAGGAGATGAAGCTGAAATGGCAGGTGGCCATGCTTTCAGAGATATCAAGAGGTTTGAGGAGAAGTCGAAGAAAGTTTGGCTTCAAGGGAAAGGATCCAAATTTGTGTTTGACAGAGCAAGGTCAAGTGTTTCTCTTGTCACCTGATGGGTCATTTCTCAAGGGAATGCAAAGATAGGAAGAGTGGAGAGGGAGCAAACTACAATTCCTATCGAGAATCGTGGAAGCTAGAACTTCAGCAGCTCTTGTCACCTTGGATGAACAGTCAACTGGCCCAGCTAACATGAACCTATGAATGAGGAAGTTCTATACAGAGAAGCTGGATTGCCTGGCCGAGATGTACTTGAAGATAGGCATGATCAATTTGCCTTAATGGGACTTTCTCAGTGCACACAACTGTATATTTGGTTGTAGTGAAAGATACAATGAACTTAAAGAAGCTTATGATACTATGAAACCTAAATACAATGAATGCTATGTTGATAATGAAGCTTATAAACTCTCGTTAAAAACATTAGAAAGACAAAAGGTATGGTTTCAAAAGAATCAGATAGCTTATGAAGAAAAGATTAAGGTGCTTCAGTTTGATCTAGATATTGCTAACATTAACTTTAAACGCACTGAAAAGGAAAAAGCTGATACTATTATTGAGAATCTAGAGCTTAAAGAGAAACTTGCTGAGGAAATAGCTAGACATAAACAATGGTTGATATCAGGTGACAATCTAGCTAGAGAACTCTATAGTAGTCAGTCAGTGAACTCTGGAATAGGTTTAGGTTTTCAAAAGTATGTAGGCTTCGAAGCTAGGAATGATGGACGTAAATCTACACCTGCAAGCTTAGAACATTTTAAAAAGGAAGGTGATTTACATGTTGTCCCTGGACCTATTAGAGGTGAATTCATGCCCACCACTGCCTATTAATGTTGACTTTGATGGATCACACCATTTGTATGGCAAAAGTTAAAAGACTTGCGCAGAACCGATGCTTCATCTTATGACTTTGTCTCTTTCTCACGCGTGACAATTCATCGGATCAAGGGTCTACTTCTGCTGGATTCAAGTGATAAGTCGACCTTCCCAAGCCCTCACCGACCCTACACCCAAGCTCCTGCACTCCAAGACTATCTACAAGCCTTCTAGGGTAGCTACTGAGGAATCTACATCCAAGCCTGTTTCCCCTGAAGACTTGTCCTTTAAATCTTTGCATAATATGTATGTTAAAAACAATTCCTTTAATGTTTCGGTTTAAGTACTTCTACATGTAATAGAACATCTGCTTTGTTGAATAAATCTTCCAAAAGGAAGACATGTTTTGTGTGTGGAAGTAAAATTCATCTTATTAAGGATTGTGATTTTTATGAGCAAAGATTGGGTGTTTGTGCTACTCAGCAGAAACCTAGACCTGTGTGGTCCAATGTTAAGAATATTCCCCTTATGTCCCATTGCTAATCATCCTCACTCTCCTGGAGGAGATCAGATGATAGACCTTATGTGCAACCTACTAGCCCATACTTTAAACATGGTTATTGGCCTGCATATGTTGACTCTATGAATAATGGGAAAGGAGGTACTGTGTCAAGTCCTCAAAGAAGTTGTTCTTGGAAAAATAAGGGACCTAACTTTCAATGGAAACCCAAGAACAATGGTGGATCTTACTCTTTTGCTAGACCTAAATCTTATGATCCATTAAGGGTTCAAGTCAACAATGACTTGAGCCTCCTTTGTTAACTAACATTCTTTTGTATATATTGTTTGTTCTATAGGATCATCCTCTTAAGCATAAATATATCGGTATTGTTGATAGTGGTTGTTCAAGAAGCATGTCCGTAATAGAGATATGATGCACAATTTTGTTCCTATTGAAGAAGGAGGCAATGTAACTTTTGGTGGAAGTGATGCAGGATTATGGGAAAGGCACCATCAAAACACCCCTATAAACTTTGAGAATGTGTACTATGTTAGCTAACTTCAAAGACTTCAACTTATTCTCTGTCTCACAAATTTGTGACACCAAGAACAAGGTACTCTTTACTGAAGATGAATGTCTTGTGCTTTCTAAAGAGTTCAAGCTTCCGAAGATACTTCATCTCACTGAGAGTTCCTCGAACTCACAATCTATACACATTCAACCTCAATGAAGTTCGGCCCCGAAGGTAACCTCACTTGTTTGGTGGCTAAAGCATCCTTGGATGATTCTACCAAATGGCATAGGAGAATGGCTCATGTGAATTTCAAGACCATAAACACACTCTCTAAAATGGGACTTGTTGAAGGTCTACCCTCCAAAGTTTTCTCCAATGATCATAATTGTGTTGCATGCAACAAAGGAAGCAACACGAGCCTCCTACAAAGCCACCGCGAAGTGAGCATTATCTCTCGAGCCTCTTCACCTGTTACATATGGACCTTTTGGTCCAACTGTCAAGCATCGATCACAAGTTTTTTTGTCGGTGATCACCGATGGTTTTAGCAGATTTTGTTGGACGTTCTTTTCGTGACTAAAGATGAAACATCTCCAGTCTTTGAAAGACTTCATCACCCTCATTGAAAATCAGTTGAACAAGAAGGTTAAGGGAATTCGGTGTGATAATGGGACAGAGTTCAAGAATGCAATTCTTATAGAACTCAGAGGTCTAAAGGAATAAAGAGGGACTATAGCAATCCAAGAACCCAAGAACAAAATGGGGTAGCCGAAGAAAGAATAGGACCTTGATAGAGGCCGCAAGATCAATGCTCGCAGACTCTAAATTGCCCACTATACTGATCGGGTGAAGCATTGGCACAGCCTTACTATGTGCTAAACAGAGTCTCCATCACTAGACCTCACCTCAAAACACCATATGAACTTCTCTTTGGGAAGGTTCCAGTCATTCATTACCTCAAACCTTTTGGTTGTCAAGTGACCATTCTAAACACCAGTGATCCGTTGGGGAAATTTGATGAGAAGGCCAATGAGGGTTATATTGTGGGTTATTCACCATAGCAAGGCTTACAGAGTGTACAATTTATCTCGCCAAGAAGATAGAGGAGACTTTGAACTCGAGATACATGGAAGATAAGCCAAATGTTCAAGGACAGGGTCATGTGTGGTCATTTGACCTTGACTTCTTAACTGATTATTTGGGTTATTCTAGACATATGGCTAACCAAAGTGCGTGCTCTCAAGAATCTCCCACTAACAATGCAGTACCTTGGATGTCGACTGAAGTGAAATTGAAGATGATGAACAACCCATACTTGTGCCTTCTTTCTCCCCTAACAATGTTGCGTGTAACACTTCTAGAGATACTTCTCACGAGAGTGAAGATGGATCACACTATGCCGAGGACCTTGCTAGGCTTCGACTCAAGAGTTTGCAGATAAGCTTGAAGTCGGAGAAGGTGAATGGGGAGCTTGCAAATGAGGTCGTTGGAAACCACATTTTTGACACTCGATGCGCTCTCCCATCGCCATCAAATCAACAAAGCCCGACTTTCTACTCCTATTCCTTCTAGAGTGTCCACAGACTTTGGTGAACCCTATACTCACTTTCCAAGACCCTCAGATATTAGAAATCATCAACCCAAATCTGGCATATTCACCTCACCTTCATATGACACAACTTTTGTACCAATTGTGTCTAATCTTGAACCATCCATTGAAGTCAACCCCACTCCTACTAAAAGAATCAACATCACTCACCCTCAATCCAACATTATTGGTGACATTCTAGCACCTGTTAGAACTCGAAGGGCTATCTGTAGTCCTAAATTTGGACAGTTGCTTTTCTCTTATGTCTCAAATCAGAAAGAGACAATCACACGACTTCAAGCATTGTCTTTCATGTTTTCTTTCTCAAGTAGAACCAACCAAGTCTCTCAAAGCTCTTGAAGACTCAAGTTGGATTGAAGCAATGCAAGAAGAAATCCAACAGTTTCAAAACCAGCAAGTTTGGATCTTGGTACCCTTACCAGATGGCAAATATGCTATTGGAACTAAATGGATTCTGAAGAACAAAAGAGATGCAAGAGGTGTGGTTATTAAAAACAAAGCAAGATTAGTAGCTCAAGGTTACAGGCAAGAGGAAGGGATTGATTATGATGAAGTGTTTGCACCTGTTGCTAGAGTAGAGGCTATTCGAATTTTCTTGGCCTATGCATCCTACATGGGCTTCATGGTGTATCAGATGGATGTTAAAGGTGATTTTCTCAGATGGTGAGATAGAAGAGGAAGTTTATGTCACTCAACCCAAAGGATTTGAAGACCCAGATCATCCTAATCATGTTTACAAGGTGGTTAAAGCTATCTATGGACTTCATCAGGCACCAAGAGCATGGTATGCTAGACTTTGGTGAACCCTATACTCACTTTCCAAGGTGCCATTGATAAGACTCTTTTTCTGAAGAAGAACTCGACAGACATCATTCTTGTGCAAGTGTATGTGGATGACATCATTTTTGGATCCACTAAAGAAGCTTGGTGCAGGGAATTTGAGGATCCGATGAAGGAGAATTTCAAATGAGTGCTATGGGGAGCTTACTTTCTTTTTGGTCTCCAAGTTCAGTAGAACAAGATGGGATATTTATCATCAAGATAAATATGTGAGGGACATGTTGAAGAAATTTGGTATGGAAGGTGTCAGGACTGCCACAACACCTTATGAAGCTCCAAAGACAAAAGCCAACAATGAACCGTGATCTACCAGTGAATGTTCATTTATATAGATCAATGATTGGTTCATTAATGTATCTAACACCTTCAAGGCCGATATTACCTTTGCCTGTGAGTGTCTCTCGACATCAAGTCACTCCACTTACATCCCATCTCAATGCAGTCAAGAAGATCTTTAAGTACCTCAAAGGACAACCTCATTTAGGCCTTTGGTACCCAAAAGAGTCTCCTTTTAAGTTGGAAGCATATCGTGATAGTGATTATGCCGGTAAATCTAGATAGGAGATCCACAACCGAGGTCACAATTCCTTAGAAGAGATTGATTTCTTGGCGCGGCAAGAAACAAACCATTGTGAGCTACCTCAACCATCAGCGTAATATGTTGCTGCGCCAGAAATTGTCAGGATGTGTCCTTTGGAATCAAAATTAATTGATGGATTATGGGTATAACTTCATGAACACAACTCTTTTTATTGATAATCAAAGTACCATATGTATTGTCAAAAATCCAGTCAAGAGAACCAAACATATTGAAATCAGGCACCACTTTATAAGAGATGCATATGAAAAACATTTGATAAATGTGGCTAAAATTTATACAGATGATAATGTGGAAGATCTGTTAACAAAAGCTTTTGATGGACCAAGGTTTCAACACCTTGTGGTCAATATTGGAATGCTTAACCCTTAACTGCAAAGTTTTAGGGAGGCATAGTTCGCCTGGGAGGCATATGCCTCGGGGATGATTTTGTTTGATATTGTTCTTAGTTAAAAAAAAAAAAAAACAAACTATCTTTCTTTTGCAGTTTTGTTGTTCATAGTTGATGGTTTTTAACTCACCAGATATACCTTGTGTATATCGAAGAGTTGGCTAGTCCAAAGGGTACAGCTTTGGTAAAGACACATCAAATATGTTGATAGTTGTAATGATTTGCTCAAAATCATAGGGTCTGCAACCACCCATGCTTTATTGCTGAGTGTTGTATGGTCATCAATTCACCATGATCTATTCCTTTTTGGAATCCAAGAATTGGCTAGCCCACATGTATATGGCTTGTGGTAAAGGCAATCAATAATACCATATTTGGTTATCAATTCACCAATTCTAAGAATTGACTAGTCCCGAGCAAACGGCTACAGGTAAAGACACATCAAACCGCTTTATATGGTTTCCGTTTGCCAATAAATCGATGGTTATCGCTGTACCATAGTTTCTCAACTTAAACATTTGGCTACTCCAAAGAGTAATGGCTATTGGTAAAGAGACATCAAATCCATTATTTTCAATGATTCACTCTCGTGGAGTTAACACACGGATGTGATGAGAATAGTATGCAACTAATGAGTTTTGATGTACACTATGTCAATTGTTCTGCAAAGACTGGCGTTTCAAAGATTGGTCATCATAGAGATGAGCTTATTCTTGGTTCTTTGCTACTGATGTTTGGGAACAATCCTCTATTCTTGAAGTCTCTAAGATCTTTCAAGGTTAGGAAACTGGAACTTAACCAAGTCAAATTCTAGTTTAGGGGAGGATTGTTGGGAATTATGCGAAGTAGGAATTTGCACATCAATCTCTGAAGGATTCTGCTGAAGTAGAAGCAGAATCTGCTGAAGAAGAGATTCTGCTGAAGATTATAAGCGTTGCCGTGTTTACTAAGGTGGAAGCGGACTAGGATCGACATGCGCTTTATTATTTAAATGCTAACCCATCATTATTCTTGAACTGCCTGAGGTTAGCATGGGTATTAATGTCTTGCTCAATATTGTTTAGTGTTTACTCATTAAATGCATATGCATGTTTAGTGATTGAGTAGTAATAGTTTAGGGTTCCTTGTCTATAAAAGGAACTTAATAGTTTGTAATAAGAAAAGGGGATTCGAAACATAGAGTTTCAGTTAATAAAAAGATCCATAGAGGATCTAAGTGTTCTAAGTTATAACTGACTTGTATTTACATTCCGCTATAGAATACGAGTTGTAGAGATTTTCTATTAGTTTGCTTATGATTACATAGGCAACACTAACGATCCACGAGTGCTCAAGATCTGTCAAGGTCTCTGTGTTTTCAACATAAATCCTCGAGGCTTACCCCATACTACACTACAGCACGATTAGGTATCTTGCCTAGAGTTTGAAAACCTTGCTTTCAAGTAGAAAAGAGGTTTTCTGGACCACAGGGCCAGCGTATCAAAAAGGCATTCCAAGTTTACAAGATGTAAATCTTATCTTGGAAGAATCTTTGTTCTATATGAAAGATTTAGGATGAAGCAGCATATATTTTTGTGAATCAAGATCTACATAGATAGATCATGGAGGTTGATTGGATTAAGTCAAAGTACTTACATGATAAAAGTATTGAAGATATTCAATATGAAAATTCCAAGAAGGATATTTGCGATGTGAAACCGCCTCAACCGTGCCCTATGGTTTTACTTGCCTCTTCGCTAGGAAAAAAGACCTAACAACGCTTTGATTATTGACGTTGAGTACATGCTTTTGCTCGATGATTTGGCATTCAAGAAATGCCTTCAAACCATTCTACTAGATTATGTTAGATGCATAAAATATGAAACAAGGTGGTCCAAACTTAATCTTTAAGGCAATAAAACTATATATGTTCTTTTACTAAAAGAAAAAACATGATTCCTGCTATGTACTATCTTGTACCGCTAGTATATCTCCGCTTATAGGAACATGATTGGAAATTTGGAATTGTTAAGTTTTTTCTTACCATCGTTTTATATATCAAAATTTTAGACGCTTTTATTCCTACTCTACAAAGAAAGCATTGATTGTGTTTAATTATATCGCCCACTGTTGGAAGAAAAATTAATTATATCGCCGATCGTCGAATAAAAATAAGATTTTATGATAACGATCATACGCTAAATATAGTTGCATTGTCTTGGTCATAACTTTCTTATAATGAACTCCGCTTTGATGATTCAAGAAGCTACTTAGACTAGGAGAGAGAATTATACAACTTTGGTTTTGGAGCCCAAAGCTAAAATTCTCACCAAAGTTCGTGATCTTGAGTCAAGTCAACGGAAAATGCAGCTATTTGATGCAAATCAAACACTCCGCTAATATAGAAGCCATAAAAAATGGACCGAGAAAGAATCAAGTGAAGAAACAAAGAACTAATGAAGAAATAATGATAACACAATATGTTGACATACTTGCATTGTTTTGGTCAACTCTTTCATACCTAACTTCACTTTTCATGATTCAAGAGGCCATAACCGTGAGAGGAAGATCTAGAACTATTGTTATGAGATGAAGTTGAACTTTACCTTGTTCGCGATCACGAGTCAAGTCACAAAAGAATCTAGTTGACGACGGATTAAACACTCACGACGGGTAGCTGCATTCCAAACCACCTAAATGTATTATGAGGCCTATAAATACATATCTTGATACCTAAAACCCCTTCATTCCTATCCCCAAAATCTAATTAGTTCGTAGGTTAGCAAAAAGGTGAGAAGTTTTCCTCAATTTCTTCATCAATATAGTAGTTAGAAAAAGAATTTAAATCAAAATTTGTTAACTTGTTCATAAAAGAAGTTGGGAATTTTCCCACATTTTTTCAAAGATTTAACAACAAAAGTGTTCAAAAGTTTTGACCAATTAATTTTGCAACAAATGATTTGTTGCTATATTTGGTATTTGCTGTTAAAATTTATGGTTTGTTGACAAAATATTAAAACTTATTAACTTTTGCAACAACAAATTTAAAAAGAGTCGCTATTACAAAAAGAGAGGAATATGCCCACCAAATTTGAAAAGTGGAGCAAACCAATTTGGCAAGTATAAATTGTTGCTAACTAAAGAATCCAAGTTTGCTAATTTTCGTTATATGGGTTAGTTGTAATATTTGAATTTAGCAAATCACTCAGTTGTTGCTGCAAAACTTCTCGCTATTGGCACATTTTAGTAGTGTCATCACCACCTCCGCCATACGCTTTTGATTATGGTCGAACTTGGTGGCGACTATAACACATCTTATATGTCTA